>CM021104.1:663321165-663651699 GCA_007115665.2 Sequoiadendron giganteum
CTGTTGTTACAAAATGCTCATAAAGATGAATATTCTTGATATAGGTGCTGATCTGAAATTAAATAGTTGAAACACCCCTGAAAGGTGCCTTAAATCATAAATAAACCACCCAGCTTGTAAATAACAACAATATACCTCAATGTTTGATATATATTTTGGTGGTACAGGTCTGTAATTGCTCTATGAACATGCTGTAATAGGTCTGGGAAGCAAGAAATGGCATAGAAAAATTCGTCAAATCGTACTGTTAACTCAACACACCAAGTAAGAACACAAACTAGAAGGATGCTTCAAAACAGTTTCAACTTGCACCATATCTTACTAGAAGATAAATACATCAATCTGGAAATGGATTTCAAACATATGCAGGTTTGATATATTACTGAAAATAACAAGTACAACACCCTTTCAGTCAACTAAACTTCATTAAAATGCCAAAAATCATTGCTAGAGTACTGGAAGAGGGTTTAGCAACTCTAGGTGCCACCAAACAGCACAAAAATCATCTGAAAGTTATTAGAAAAATCATTCCAAAATATCTACATTTAGCAAACAACAAAAGCCTCCATCATAAAATCGAAAATCTGAGACTGCTTGAATTCTAAAGGTGATTTCTGGATGAAATAACATCCAAACCAGCTGGGGATTATCTTTCAAATTCAAAACTAGCAATCTAAAGAGAGTTTTCGTTCCCTAAAGATCAATGAAGAACTATCTAGTTCAAATCCGACAGCATAGCAATATCATATCAATCAACATGAGAAATGAGATCTCCATACCTCCTTTTATAGCTTCTTTGTTTCTTTTTCGAAAAACACATTTTTTTTTGTTTTCTTGAAAAGTTTTTTTGACTTTTTCGTTACTCTTTTTTTTTTTTTTGGAAAAAAACACTTTTTTGTTTTTTTCTTCGAAAAAATGTTTTTTTGCTTTTTCAAATTAAATAATTCATTACATGCAAAAAACCCTTTATGTATAGGCATCCACATTTGAGGGGGAAAAGTCACTTTAATAAATTATAACACTTAGCAAATATTTTAACATTTAAAATTATAAACTTAAGTTTGTATTTAAATACTCTTCTGGAGTTGTGGAAAGCACTGCCAAGGCTTCAAAAACCAATTCCAATCATGTCAAGATGTATCTGAAGCCGAGGGATGATGAAAGGTGCTAACTCAAAGACTTACTAAACATAGACATGGTCTCCAAGAAGTTTGGAGAACACCCTAGGAGGCCAAAAACACTTTTGAAAATGTCGCTGCAATCTTTATGGCTCACTAAACTCAATGTAATAAACAACCCCAAATCTTTTTCTGTTTTTTTTTTCCCTTTGACTATCTGCTGTGTATGTTTGTTTTCTTGAAGTTTTGGAGAGTTTACATTGCATGTTTATTTGGATACATTGTGCATAAACAGTGAATAAATAGAAAGCATAAAGAACTGAAAAAGAGCCTTTTCAGAAGCAATAATTTTCTGATTTCTTCAATACTATTTTCAGTCTTACAAAATAGCATAAAATCAGAAAAATATTAACTTGTATCAGACCTGGTAAAGCACCAGAACAGCAAAATATGAAGCCCTCTTGAAGAACACACTTGACCCAAGTTGTTGAATTATATGTCCAGCTGTATGGCGTTCATAAACAAGGAAAAGGGTCCTCAAAAATCACTGTTTCCAGACTCCTTTCAGCTAGCAGCCCAGTGCACACAGCCCAAGGAGGGCGTACCTTCTCAAAATGGGCGATTCTCTCTATAAAATCAGGTTCTTCAAAAAAAAATCCCAAACTTGCTTTAAAAGGGGCGCCCTTGGATAGGAAAGGGATTGGTCAAAAACCCACAAAGAAATCTGCATTCATTTTTGACTTATGAGCTGAAACTTGGTTCTCCAGGCAAACTGAAAACTTCCAGAAACTCACCCAAAAACACACCCAAACTGAATAAACTCACTCCACTTCAAAACAGCACACCCACACCAAAACCCTACTGCAAATCACCTAAAAGTACTGAAAAATCTTCATCATGAAAGCCCAGTTGTGTTCTCTGACTGAAAACACCCAACACCAGCCTGAGCAAGGTCTCTCACTGCCGGGGCTGATCTTAGAAATGAGGGGTAATGTCCTCAACTCCGTCCTGCAATCTCTGGCTTCAAACCAGCAGCATGTCTCCACAAACAATCTCCAGCATAAACCTCCAAAAGAGCCTCCAAAATGTTTTTATGTTCTCTCCTTGAGTTGGGCGTCCAAAACCCTAAGCCCATAATTTTAAATTTCATTTTTATATTTCTCCCTCCAAAAGGGACGTCCAAAGTGAGGGGAGAAGATAACTTTATAAAAACAACTTAAAGTGATAAGGCTAGGCGCCTTGGTCACTTTTTTATAAAGCTCCCTTATGACCCCTTTAATAACTTAACTTATAGAGTCACTTTATTTTAATTTCCAAATCCAGGCAAATGCCAAATATTAAATAATTTCTCCAAAGTGACTAACCAAATGGAAATGCTGCACAAACCATCCTGGCCAGAACCAAAGCCCCCAAAAATAGACTTACTATTTTTAGTAAATGCTAAAAATAGTAAATCACCGACCAAGCACCACTGGGAAAAAGAGTCCCTAACTGAACCTCCTAGCCAACCGAAACTTGGAAATTGACTAGAGGAATGCTCACTTATCAGAGGCTAGGGGGGGACATTACACTTAACGCCACAAATAGAAGCTAAGAAAATACGGTCTAATAACTTTGGAGTCCCCCTTCTCTTATGAATCAGCCTAAAAGACTCAGGAACTGAGCTTAAAGCTCACAAATCAATTTGGCTCAAATTGGGGACATTACACCTCCACACCCTTGTAGACCTCCAACTTATCAAGAACTTTGTCTTTCATTTTATTTTTTGGCACCATCTTATTGATGCATGAAATATGAGCAATGGCTTTCTCATTTGCCTTAAATCTATCGAAGAAGTAGAATTTTGGGTTTAGGTTTTAGGCCAAGGCATGTATTGGCTAGTGGAGTTGGTTCGTCCATCAATGATCAATGATGTGCTAAATGATTTCATTTTTTTTGGTTTCCAACATAGTAATGCAAGATGGCCTCTTCGGCCTTTTCCATGGTGTCATAGAGGTAACCCATTAGCATGCCATCCCCATTACTTTTAACTATCCTCCAAAAATCCTCCAAACCCTTAAAAAAATGCTTGACTTTAATGCTTTTACGTTAAATCATTTTTTTAATTTTTTTATGTTTTCATAAGCTTGGCCAAGTCTATCCTTTGGAACTCATTGGGTACTTGGGTCACGAGTCCCTATGCCATGTTTTAACTTGCTTGCCTCAAGACTCATCAAGTCTAGGCGAGTCTTGTAACACGGAAAATGTATAAAACTACCCATTATCTGCAAAAAAATATACAAAATTGAAAACACAGTTGATACTGATAAATACAAATCGAAAATTCAATGTCAAATGTCAAATTAATGCAAAATGCAATTGGCAATCTTCATCTTGCTCTTCATTGAGAGCATCAATGCCATCACTTGGTTCATTTGAACCACAAGCAACTGCAGTACCACTCCCACTAGCTACATCTTGTGTAGGAGCTTCATCATTTTAAGAGACTATGCCAAGCCATGCAATAGATGCATCCAAGTTGGCACATTCAAGGGTTACATCCCAATTCTTCATTGGTTCTTGCTTGTATTCAAATTGCTTATGTGATAGGAGGTGCAAATTGAAATGCATACAGCCAAACTATTTTGCTTTTTTGCAGCCAACTAGCTGCACTGAACTGAGTGGATAAAGGAGTATGTTGTCTAGTTCCACTTAGTCAAAGAACTTGCAAATTATTGAAATTGGAGATAGAGTCAATATGGCATTTGTAATTATAAACATAATATATAGCTATGAAGAATAACAAGAATGTAAAAAAATAACTCGTGATAGAACTTTGATTGCAAGTATATAGAACCTTGCCCATAGAGGTTCTACCATGTATGAGCATCCTTGTACTTGTTTGAAAAAATTCTAAGGCTGTTATTCTTTTATGTTATGAAGCTGCCAAACTCACTTACAATAGTATCCTCCACATTTGGAGCTAGGAAGATTTTTGGAATCCAACCTTGTACCTATCAACAATTTCTGTCTCTATATGGTGACAATCTCTTGGGCAACGAAAGTATTTTTATGCTATAATATTTGACCACCGGATATAGTAGGGGTCCACTCACCATCTAGAATTCCCTCCCACAACTAAAATGCAAGGAGATGCAAGGCTGTATGCAAGGACATTCAAGGGTGTGGTCATCTTGTTCCAATGATCATCAATGATTTTTTGCATCCTTTTGAAAAATGTTTTTAATTTTGTGGGATCGTTCTCTTTGGTTACTATTATGCATTTTATTTTTTCAAATTTGGAGTCCATGTCATCATATATTTCTCCCAATCTTGATTATACTCATGATGGGCTTGTGAAACTCAAGATGTAATTTACACAAGTCCACCAATCATCATCCAAGATCAATGATTTGACCATTTGGGCCCTTTTTGAATTCACTTTCCTCCACAGATTCTAAAGGTTGCTAATGACCATAGCACTCAATGCCTCTTGCACCATCACAATGTTGGAAATGTTGTCATTGATGTCAAGTACGTACATGACTGAAGATAACATATAGCAAGTTGCATAATCTGATATTGCAGGAGCATGACTGAAGATAACATATTTGAAAGAATGAACATCAAGAAAATTGATAGTCAGCATTGGATGAATGCTATGATTGTCACAGTTTGCATTACACTTCTATTCTACATCAGATTCATTAAGTCTGAAAGAAGAAACTCATATTGGTCGATCATAGGAAATTGTGGATCAAACTTATGAAGAGTTCAACATAAAGGTTGGATGTAGTTATGTTGAAAGAGTATTAATGAAAGCAATGTAATTCTGAAAAGAGCTTGTAGGAAGAAGACAAATGTTGACCTGGATCCGTGCTTTTACCTGTGAGGGGATATTACTCTCATATGAAATTGTTATCGAATATATTTAGTGGTTGAGTATTCAAGGACAAATCATGGAACCAGAGAATTAGTTGAGTCGCCTGATATAAGCCGCATCAGTGCTACCTATGCAAGCATTGGAGGTCTCATTTTGGTAGGGGCGGAAATTCTCACTATCGTTCTGAACTATAAGAGTCAGGAAATTTCATTATGGTAGCGGTGAAAAGCAATTAAAATATGTCGGCAAAATTAAGAAATGAAGTTACGCAATACCTGGATGTATAGCTTTCATAATTAGAAAAATATACATAGTACATGTGTGAATATTAGGTATCTAAATTCGAGTCTATCACTCTTTGAGTATTATTATTGCCGCCGAGTTAAGAAGATAGATATGGGCGCCTTCAAATATATTGGAGATTATCGGGTAAACTAATGTTAGGCATAATTGTGAAAATCGGGCCCTCTGCTGAAGATGTACTCACCCTAGAATATGAATAAACAAGCAAATATATTTTAAGAGATGGTGATTACTAACTTAGCGATTACACATGAAAGCATTGCTATGTTATTAAGTAAAGGCAATGATTTGTTTAGAAGTGATGCGACCCTTTGAAGTCATTATTGTTTGTAAAAGACATATCCATGACGCCTCCCTTGAGTTGATATAAAGAGTGGAAGATATGTGGAATTAGAGTGAAGGGATTTTATTGAACATTTTCTGTGTTGGAGTAGGAGAACGTGAAAATGAATCATGGACTTTAATGAATATCATCTGTGATAGAAGAGTGTTGGAGTTTGTGAACAAATAAAAGATATATCATCTGAACACAAGTGGATGTTGAAAGCTGTGTAGAAATAGAACAGCAGAGTTATGGATTTCATTGAATATTATATTTGATGGAGAAAAGAGTTGAGTGTAAATGAATATCATCTGAAGATCAATATAAGAAGAATCGAATGAAGACTTTCTGAGTATTGAAAGGAGGAAGAGCAGCACTATGAAGTGCAGATCAGAGTTATTTTAAGATATATAAAGGTGTGTGGTATGGAGTATGGAATAAATGCTATATCATCAAAAGACAAGCATGTGTGTACGTGGAAATAAAAGATCTCTGAAGTAAGTGTGTAGAGTGAAAAATGATAAATCATTCCGATTAAAGAACAAAACTGTGTATAGCAGCAGACATGAATATTGTATATGCAGATTTAAAAGAGTAGAATGCAGATTTGAAAGAGAGCATATATGATGCATCATCTAAGAGTAGATTGGTGAAAATAATATATGCAAATCAGTAAAGAAATTATATTCAGATTTATGAAGGAATTTGGAGCAGATTTGACAAGATTTAAAAGGGAAGATATATTTCAGATTTGTGAAGTAAGACAAGAAGGCAGATTGTATATGTTGAGCAGCATTGCATGAAGAATTGAACAAGAAGATATATGAAGATATTTGGAGATCATTCAAGGAAGATAAATCAAGTAGAAGAGTAGTATTGAAGAGGAGATATTTGAGCAGAATTGTCCGTCATCTGTTGAAAAAGCAACATTGAAGGTGGAACATTGTCCTTGTTATTATTATCTTTGCTAAGTTGGTGCTTGGCAAGTGGGGGTTGGTGCCTCCGGAAGGTTGGTGCCTGCGAACATTAGGAGTTGGTGCTCCTTGTAGGTTGGTGCCTACTAACTGCAAAGTTGGTGATTTAAGTAGGTTGGTGCCTACATTCATTGTAAAGCCTCTATAAAACATAAAGTACAATTGTTGGTGTCAACTTGATTATATTGTATCTTATTGCATAGTTGATATTGTGTTGAAGTTTAAAAGTTGATAAAGTTGAGAGGGTAAAAGTTTGTTGATATATTGATTCACCCCCACCTCTCTGTTAGTGTTTCTTAGATCAGATTAATTTAACCAATTGAATAAAAGAAATGCAACACATAAGACAATGAACACAATAAGATACCCTGGAAAAACCCTCCTCTTGAGGGAGAAAAACCCAGCAAATATATCTCTTATATATTTAAGGAATAAGAGCAGAAATCTGCTTGAACTCAGGCCCAACACAATGCCGAATTTGATACAATGAATAATAGTATCTCTCCTAGATGCAAAGATACAAATGAATATGTTTCTCCTTGAGATCGGTCTGCTGCTACAAAATGATGATCTGCTGTTCAAGTATGAACTTCTTCTATAACTGCGAATTCTGCTCTGCCAAAATAGCGAACTTCTATTGTGTATATTCGAATATATGTTACCATCAAAAGGTAACCTTGTATATATACCTTCTTGGCGCCTCTTCATATGGGTCGGCCTTTTTGATAGATATTTTAAATAACAAATAAGGTCGGCCAGAATAAGTACATAATATATCTTAAATATAAGGTCGGCCCATGTACTAGTGAAGACCGACGCTGCATTAACATCAACACTCCCTCTCAGCTAGGGATGAACTTCCATCTGCACAAGACACATTATGTTAGAATGAAAACAAAATAAAATATCACCTCAACGTGATATTAACCATTATGGCTACTCCCATAGATGGTAAAAACTCATCACGGATTCTCTCACGTGATGTTGTCATGGAGTCACACACATGACATCCACCATAGCTTCTCCCAGAGGGTGGAAACAAGGGCTTTCACCTCAACTCTCTCTCATCAGAGAATTGCATTATCAAGGACTTACACCTCAACTCTCTCTCAGCAGAGAATTGTATTAACAAGGGCTTGCACCTCAACTCTCACTCAGCAGAGAGTTGCATTCTCAACAAGGATCACTGATTACTGAGACTCTTTCTCAGTCAAGGCTGCATTCTCCACCATACCAAGTTTCTCTCGGAAGTATACAAACTTCATCCTGGCGAGAGGATTGGTGAGAATGTCTGCCGTTTGCTCTTCAGTGCTGATATACCTCAACTGTATAGCTTTCCTTTGCACCATATCTCTAATATAGTGGTACTTGATCTCAACATGTTTTGTTCTGTCATGAAACACAGGATTGACAGAAAGCTTCACACAGCTTTGATTATCACAGTGTATGATAGTAGGCTCCATTGATTGACCAAACACTCCTGCAAGAAGCTTACGAAGCCACACTGCCTCACGAGCTGCCACACAAGCTGCAATATACTCTGCTTCAGTTGTACTCAAGGCCACTGAAGACTGTTTCCTGCTACACCAGGAGATCATAGCAGTCCCCAAACTGAAGCAACAACCAGAAGTACTCTTCCGATCTGAGACACATCCTGCCCAATCAGAATCAGTAAAACCATGCAGCTCCAAATCCACATTTGAAGAATATCTCAACCCATATCCAATTGTGCCACATAAATATCTCAGGATATGTTTAGCTGCTACAAGATGTATTTGCTTTGGTTCACACATAAACTGGCTAAGTGCACTCACTGCATAGCAGATATCAGGTCTAGTGTTAACTAGATACATCAATGAACCAATCAACTGTCTATACATCGTAGAATCCACTGGTTCTGAACTAGCTGCAGCTTCTTTCAACTTATCTAAATTAGACTCCATGGGTGTAGACATAGGTTTGCAGTCAAGCATACCAAACCTTTTGAGAATGTCAACAGTATACTTGCCTTGACTTAGAATCATCTCATTTGGCTTTTGCCAAACTTCTAAGCCAAGAAAGTAATGCATAAGACCTAGATTCTTCATCTCAAACTCTGAAGCTAATTCCTTCTTGCATTTTAGTATTAGATGTTCTTCACCAGTAATGATCAAGTCATCAACATATAAAACTAAAATCAATGCTTCACCATTTACTACCTTGAAGTAGAGGTTAGAATCTGCATCATTCTTTGAGAAACCCAAACTTGAAAGGTACTGATCAATTCTTTCATACCAAGCACGAGGAGCTTGTTTAAGACCATACAAGGCCTTCTTCAACTTGCAGACATGAGATTCTTTCTCATGTACCTCAAATCCTTCTGGTTGCTCAATGTAAACCTCTTCTTCTATTATGCCATTCAGAAAAGCTGTCTTTACATCCATTTGGTGAATCTTCCATCCTCTAGATGCGGCAATAGCAATGATGGTTCTAACAGACGTGTAACGAGCCACAGGAGCAAAAGTTTCTTCATAGTCAACTCCCTCTTTTTGTGAGAACCCTCTAGCCACAAATCTAGCCTTGTGTTTCTCAATGCTCCCATCAGCTGCATGCTTGATCTTGAAGAGCCACTTAGAAGACACCACAGATTTGTCTTTGGGTCTAGGAACTATATCCCAAACATCGTTCTTAAGTATAGACTGATACTCCTCAGTCATGGCATCTTTCCATACTTGTTGACTAGAAGCTTCTTCAACATTTGAAGGCTCTGACTCAATAATCTGACTCATCAAGGCAACATAGCTAGAGAACTTGTGAGGTCTCTTGCTTTCTCTGAAGGTCCTCTTGGAGCTACAAACCTTTCTGCTTCCTGCATTGTCCTGCGAGCCCAAAGGGGTCTTTTCTTTCCAATCACAATGTCTAGAGGCCCATCAGTAGGATCCAAAGGCTCAGCTGGATCAATATCTTCTTTAGGTTCTGTATCCTCCTTCAGATTCTCTGGGATATGGTCAACTTCCATATCTTGAGGAGGTTCTTCTTCATCGACCTCCATCGGAGTGCCTTTGGACTTTCTATAAGCAACATCTTCCTCAAATGTGACGTCTCTACTAATCTCAATAGACTTCTGTCCTGGAATGTAGATCCTGTAAGCTTTTGATGTCTCACTGTAGCCTACAAGAATTCCTTTCTTCCCAGAAGGTTCTAGCTTTGTTCTCTTTTCCTTTGGAATATGAACATAGACTGGACAGCCAAAGATCCTCAAATGACTAACTTCAGGCTTCACGCCTGAGAATGCTTCTTCAGGAGTTTTATTCTCTAAGATCCTGTGGGGACTCCTGTTTTGAACATAGACGGCTGTTCTTGATGCTTCAGCCCAAAGAGAGATTTGTAAGTCTTGATCATGGATCATAGCTTTCACTGCTTCCACAATAGACCTATTCTTCCTTTCGGCAATACCATTTTGTTGTGGATTATAGGGAACACTGAACTCCCTCTTAATCCCTGCTTCAATACAAAAATCTCGAAAGGTGCCAGAAGTGTATTCTCCACCATTATTAGATCTTAATACTTTGATCTTCTTCCCAGACAGATTTTCAATCTGCGCTTTGAATTCTCTGAACCTTACTAATACTTCTTCTGATTCTTTCGATCTCAAGAAATAAATCCAAGTCTTTCTAGAGTAATCATCAATGAAAATAATATAATACAAGAAACCACTAGATGATGCAATAGACATTGGACCACACAAATCAGAATGAATGAGATCAAGAATACATTTAGATCTACTTTCACTGGAATGGAACATACCTTTTGTGTTCTTGCCTAGGGCACATCCCTTGCAAGTACCTTCATGTTCTTGATCGAATTTTGGAAGACCGGTGACCATCTTCTCCATGATAGGTAGAGCACGAAAGTGAATGTGAGCCAATCTTCGATGCCAAAGTTCACACATGCTGGTACTGTTATGCACAAGTGCTTGAAGAGGACGAGTGCACAGCATGTAGAGACATTCATGTCTAACTCCAATCACTTGAGCAGATTTGAAGCTGGAGTTCTTTGCCCATATAAGAACTTTCCCTTTAGAGAAGGCAACTTAATAACCTTTGTCTTCTAATGCTGAAATTGAAACAAGGTTCCTCTTTATCCCTGGTACGAACAGTACATCATTCAATTCCAAAGAAATTCCAGAATCCAAGTGAAGAGTGGAATTTCCAAACCCTTTTACAGAATATCTAGCATCATCTCCAATAACAACTTGATCACTAGAGTTGCTTTCCATTAAGTTTGAAAGGTGACTTCTGAATCCGGTGATGTGTCTAGAAGCACCACTGTCAATCAACCAAGTGTAAGAGTCCGTAGAAACATTGCTAGACAAGGCTGAATAAAATAGATAATTACTGGAGTCCTTTTGTGGAGTGACTTCTTCAACATCTGCAGTGGCAACTTGAAGCTTAGGTCGTTGAGGGCACACCCTCGCAAAGTGACCATACTTATCACAACGAAAACATTGAATCTTGGACATGTCTCGTTTTCTTTTGAAGGTAGGAGCATCATCATTTCCATCTTCTCGATTCCTTTTGAAGAATCCTTTCTTAAAGCCTTTTCCTTTGTTTGATGAATGAGAGGTAAGAACTTGTAATTCTTCATTCTTTGAGCTTTGACCAATCCCCCTTGCTGTTAGTCTTGACTCTTCTTGAATGCAATCAATCCTCAATCGATCAAACTTAGGGAAGTTCGGATCTTGCATTGATTCCTTGGATGAATGCCTCCCATGAAAGCGGAAGACCATTGAGAGCAAGCATAGTCAGTTCTTTATCATCAATCATGTGTCCAATAGTGGAGAGCTGATCTTTTATCTCTGAAATCCTCATGAAGTATGTAATAACAGATTCTCCTTTCTCCATTTTCACATGATGAAGTTGTTGCTTCAGAGCAAGGGCACGACTGGTGTTGTTGATTTCGTACATCTCTTCCAAGGTTGTAAACATCTCTCTTGCTGTATCCAACTTGAAGATAATTGGTACAATATGATCTTTGACGGAATCAACCAATGCTTTCTTTGCCCTAGTGTCTTTCTTCCTCCACTGCAGCTTCTCTTCTTCCCCCTCAGGTTCGGGAGCTTTTGTTTTCACAAACTCAGCCAAATCATTTTCTTCCAAGGTTAGCATGAACCTGAATCTCCATGATATGTAATTCGAGATCCCTTCGAGTCTATCCTCGATTTTCAGACCGTTCACCATCTTGAGAAATTTGGAAGATAGACTGAAAAAGAATAAGTGTTGCGAACTAATCTGATCACGATCTTTTTCACACCCGCTCTGATACCATGTTAGTGTTTCTTAGATCAGATTAATTTAACCAATTGAATAAAAGAAATGCAACACATAAGACAATGAACACAACAAGATACCCTGGGAAAACCCTCCTCTTGAGGGAAAAAAAACCCAGCAAATATATCTCTTATATATTGAAGGAGTAAGAGCAGAAATCTGCTTGAACTCAGGCCCAACACAATGCCGAATTTGATACAATGAATGATAGCATCTCTCTTAGATGCAAAGATACAAATGAATATGTTTCTCCTTTTAATCGGTCTGCTGCTACAAAATGATGATCTGCTGTTCAAGTATGAACTTCTTCTATGTATGCGAATCCAAGTATGAGCTTCTTCTATGACTGCGAATTCTGCTCTGCCAAAATAGCGAACTTCCTTTTGTGTATATTCGAATATATGTTACCATCAAAAGGTAACCTTGTATATATACCTTCTTGGCGCCTCTTCATATGGGTCGGGCTTTTTGATAGATATTTTAAATAACAAATAAGGTCGGCCAGAATAAGTACATAATATATCTTAATTATAAGGTCGGCCCATGTACTAGTGAAGACCGACGCTGCATTAACATCAACACTTTTGTGTGCAATTCCTCGGTGGTCTTCATCTTCTTCTGATCTTGTCCAATTCATAGCTAATATATCATTTCCTCTGTCTTGAATAAGGTGTTTTTTTATGCCATCCACCACCATGTAACTTGATCCATTTAGCAAGTGCTCCAAAAAATGCATTTGTTAACTGTCGATGAATTCTTGGTACTACCACACCTTCGAGTTCTTGTAGAATCGGTTTTACCACTATGCTTCCTGATCCTTTTGGTTCTTGTGTGATAGGTTTCTTGTCCTTTCTTGCATCACTCTCATTTGCCATCCAATCTACCATGTTGATTACAATTGTTCTCTCCTTGTAAGGCTTTAGTTTTGATCAGTTGATATTCTCTTTCAGTATAGTGTCGTTTAGATACTATAACTTGATAGCCCTATTCTCATAGAGTTCTCGGATTTTACAAGGATTGAGCCATCTCACATTGAACTTACCTAGTTGAATTTTGTTATGCTCATTATACTTCAAAACTAACTAACCAAGTTGGAGGTTTACTCGACAAAGATGTTTGTCATGCTAGTCCTTCCTTCATTTTTGCATCACTTCCATTGCCCATTGAGCAAGTACTCTTTGTTTGAATAATTTGTTCAATTGGTATAATTGTTCTTTTAGACTCTTCGTGTCGCCTAATCAATTCTCGACGACAATCCTTAGGCTTTGTACCATGTACTTGACAAGGACTATAGCTTCCTAATCATACATCAAGTGGAATGGTGTGTCCTGTAGTCACCTTGTACATCATTCGATATGCCCATAGTACGGATGGCACTTTCTCTTCCCAATCTGCTTCTTCAATGCCACACGACTTATGGATGACAAAGACGAGTACTTTATTTGTGGATTCTTCATGTCCATTCGCTCTCAAGTAGTACGGGCTTGACATGGTTCACGAAGTGTCCTCCCCTATCGCTTATTATTTGTATTGGAATATCGTACCTCATGACAACTTCTCGCAGATGAATCTCATCGTACTAACTATCATGTTGTCTAGAAGTGCTTGAGCTTCCGCCCATTTTGTCAAGTACTCCATGGCAACAACGATGTATCTGCATCACTATAGTTGGGTGACTTTCAAGGGATTGACGAAATCAAGTCCCCACCTCTCAAAGAATACTTGGGGTTGAGATGGGAACAACATGTAATCTCTCTTCAACAGTTTTCCAACTCTCTAGCATGTATCACATCCCAACACCCATTCTTGGGCATTGGTGTTCAATGTCAGCCACCACAGACCTACTAACAGGATTTTTCAAGTTGTAGCATCCAGTCCCATATGTTCACTTGCAAGCCCTTCGTCTTCTTCTTTAAGTACTCATGGGATTTCTTCCTCCATGACACATCATTGTAAAACATGGTCAGACCCCATTTTATATAACAATTTGATGATGAGTTGGAAAGCTTTACTCTTCAAAACTAGTTTCCTTCTCTCTCCTAGTGACATTTCCTTTGATATATCAGCTCCTGCAAGACAACAGGCTATGTCAGCTGCTGTGAAAAGGAGGTGCATTTGAAGTACAACTACTGCAAGATAGGAGATACGGTTGTTACAAGACAGGGGAGACAATCTATTGTTCAAACAATACCTGAGTGGATCTTCAAGATGTACAAGATAAAAAGCCTTTTACTTTTACTTGGCCTTCATGTATTGCACAGAACAAGTGGGAGAATGTTGGGAAAGGTGTTGTACACCTTACATAATAATATTAAATGTTTTTATAAGTTGTGGCCCAACCAAGGTGGATGCCACAATTAGTGTTAGGATGTTTTCTCATGTTGTCACATTGTATCTAACATTGGGGTTGCAAATATTAAAGGGATGACATAAGGACAAGCAAAATGGACAAGTTTGAGGAATGTGAAAAGTCACCTTGAGTACTTGGGTTGAAACAAGACAAAGAAGATGACTCCAAGACAGAAGTTGAAGAACAATTTGGGCTCCATTTTCTAGGTGGACGTAATGATCCTTGGGAGGTGAAAAGTGTTTCTCATAAGAACTTTTAAAGATGTATTTTGCATAAGGCTGCATGTACATTCCTTATCCATTTCCCTGTCCTACTCAGAATATGTGTTACACCCATCTATCACTTCCAAAAGGTATCTTGTAAAAACATTACACATCCAAAATTCAAAACTGTGACTGTTTATTTCCAATTCTTTTCTGATATCTATAAAAATTAAAAAATTGCACCAAAATAAGGTTTGTAGATTATAGCCTTTGCTTCAGTTGCAAACATCAGATTGAACAATGACTTTTTCCCCTAAGCATTCGTAGAGGAGGTAGGCATGTGCGGGTGAGATGGAATTCTAAACAAGTGAGAAAACAGGAAAGGAGTTAAATTTTTCATATAAAAGGTTTCTCTTCTATATATTTTCTGTTGTTCCTCCATAGTAGATGATCTCTTATGAGCTGAAAATCTATCATTTGCCTCCTCAAACCTACTCAAATTGTTGACTTGTTTGCTATTTCAAGCTCTTGATATTCATGTTTGTGGGTTGTGTAAAGCTAATCTTGCATGTTCATTTTGGATTTTCCTGTGTCTTGATTTAGTGAAAATAGAAGAAAGAAGAAAGGAAAAAAAATGGTCTGAGACATTTAGGTGTTCTCAAATAGAGTTAACGAAACTCAAAAAATACCCAAAGTGTTGCCATTTCTTATAGTTTGTCGATGTCCCAAAACCAAAATATGGGACAAAGCCTTTGGAAGTTATAAAAGAGATGATTCACAATCCCAAACAATATGCAGATACATAAGCTAATGTTCATGTATGCACACATTCTAAAACACATGGATATCAAGAAATGGAAATATTTGTCATTCTTCTTCACTCACAAGTAGCAACCTCTTTTGCATTGTAACTTGCATAAATATTGGTTTTCAGAAATTTACAGGTGATAGATACAAATGCAATTTTTACTCAACTCTTGTCTATTGTAAGAAGTGTACTTACTCATGGGCCTACAAGATTGCAATATTTATACTGATAACCTTAACGTAAAGGTTGCTTGTCATGCTCTATAGATTTAGTCAAATGACAGCATTCATGTAAAATCTCAACTTCAACAATTGATTTCTTCCAATGTAATTTGTAATATCTCTCCTCATTACCTTTCAAAGTTTCTAATAACTACCCATTGCTATTGCCATAAACTTTTCCAAAAAACTTTAGCAGTACCTAAGAGATCCATTCTCAGGATCAACAACACCATCAAGTATGGCATCAAGCAGGGCCATTGAGTCTGGATTCTCTTTCTGGGTGTTGCTGGTAAACCAATGAATCAGTTGTTTTACAAACACACTGAATAACTGTCTAGTAACCTGCTCAAGACCGTCAAAAGGAAATAAATGGCAAAATCAAAGTAATCAAATTGTGAATATATCTACATTTAATAATTATTTCTCAAATATTCCAATTCCATAGTTAAGATGAAGAAAGAAGAGTGGATGACAAATTTGAAAGGTTTCTTTGAAAGAATATATACCAACTCCATGTCAGTTGCAAGCCGAAGTATAGCTGGAAATAAACGCCTATATATTTTCTCATAATGAACCTAACAAAGAGAAGAAAACTTGTTCAGTTCAATTTTAGGGCTATTTAAAACTAACAATGGAGAATTTTACACAAAATATTTTAGCCTTTAACAAAATTATATTACAAATCAAAGACAACAAGTACAAAAAAAAAATGACTTTCGGAAAAAAATTCAAAAACAATAAGTATATTATGCATATACATGAAGAATGCAAACAATACCACACACAAACCATTTTTTCTGCTAAACTTTCTACTTGCCAACTGAAGAAATGTTTATCATCAAAGATGTGCTGAGTGCTAAATAATAGTCAACATTTTTTCATATTATGTTTTTCCAACAATATCATTTAAAATGTTTATTAATTAAAGGTGCTTCTGATTTGCTAAATGATACAATTGTTATACAACATACATATGATTACCTCAACCATTCATCTACCTAAAACAATCAGAATCCTGTTCAACATTTTCATCATAATACGAACCCCTAACTCTTTGCTCTTATCTAGAGAGATTTTGAGGACATAGAAGCACAAAAGGAAAAAATGAAAGATTCATTTCTGTGTGTGAACGGTCATCTACATTTGGAAAATATGAAAGATTCATTACACAGGTTATAGGTCTATGTTTTGCATCGAGTTAAGAGAAAGATTCAAAGATTAGAGCCTTGTACATAGGCATTCTTACGATCAAAAAGCCTCTAATTTTAAAGACTTTTTTGCATTTCCTTTTCATTAGTAAAAAAACATATGACGTTTCAAACTTCCATTTCACATTTTTATTGAAAAGTTGCTTTCTTGCAAAGTTGTCCAAATTCGCAACTTGCATGTTAGCTCATCCAGAAAAGAGACATTTAGGCATAAGTCATTTAGGTTTCCTTTCAACCTTGTTAGTTAACCATATTGGCAGAATATAGTGACAACCATGCCAATGCACCTACTGATTACATTAGTCCTAGTCATGAAAAGGTGTGAACCACCTTATTGGCGAAGTAGAAAGCTTCAATAGAGGCATCATTGAGAACAATCAAGGATACATGGCTCAAAACAAGTGTATCATTTTTAATGGGTGGAATGATTGCAAAATTAGACCACTGATCAATGTCAATGCAATGTCCCCTAAAGGGGTGATGTTTTTGAAAGTAGTAGTTCATGAGGTGCAAGTGAAGGATGCAACTTTTATTGCCAATATCCTCTAATAATCCATTGAAATGGTGGGCCCCAAATATGTTGTCGAAGTCATAATAGACAACACTAAAAATTGTAGGGCAGCTAGTTCTATAGTGGAGGGTACATATAGGCATATTTTTCGAATACCATTTGTTGTCCACTCACTCAATTTGATATTGCCAAAGATTGGTACAAAGATCAAAAGGGTCAAATAATCTACACAAAGGCTAAAGAAATTCAAATGTCTATGAATACTCATCATATGTCACTTACTATATTTTTTAATTGTTGATATGTGACATCTTATCTACCTTTTAATATTTTAAAATTTCTTTTACACCATGTTAAGTTGCCAAAACTCAATTTGCATCACACTATCATATCCCTCCCCAAAATGGTAACCTATTGAAATGAAAATAATAATATTGACAACTTACTGTTACTATATTTTAAAAATAAAATTAAATAAGATCAAAATAATAATAACAATCCACACCAATCCAAAATTGTATTCATAATCATCATTGATAATATTATAATCATTACAATATAGATATTATATATAATCTGATTATGATCATTATTATTCTAAGTTACCGATTCGCCAAAAAACGGCCCTGGATACGATTCGATACGTACCGGGTACGAAATTCGGGTACGGTAAGTCTTGGATTCGGCCAGGATACACATTTCCACCTACGGATTCAAGCTGGATTCGTCGGGTGCCTGCGTATTCGTCCAAGATACGGCAAAATGAATCCAAAGCAAATCCGCGACGAATCCAGGCGTGAAAACGCCCAGTCCGCGAAAAAAAGCGGTTTTTTTGCATTTTTTATTCATTATTTTGATCGAATGTTGACTTCTAAATATTTAAACATTCATTGCAACCCTAATTCGTCCCTCCAAACACACTAAAAAGGTAAAAACAATCTCATTTAACAATTTGTGAATAAAAAACAAGATTTTTGCCTCCATTGCTGAACTTTCTCTCTTGCTTGCACAAGCTTGAATAGACTTGAAGGTTGATCGTTGGTTGCTCAAAGTTGATTGTTGTGCTATTCCTAAGCACTTGCAAGTGTCCGTCTGTTGCCAAGAAGATTGTAGAGCAAGATTTGTTCAAAAGAGGTAAGTTTCTTTGAAGTTTTTTTATTTTTTTGAAATTTTTTTTAGATTTTTTTTAATAAAAGAACTATTTTGTTTTGTTTTTATTGTTTTGTTGATTGTTCTCATTCTTTTAAGTTTTTTACTTATTTAGTTTCAAATTTCAATACCAAAATTATTTCAATTTGTTGTCCCTTAGTTATTACAATGGCATCCACTTCTTCTTCAGGCCAATCTCGTTTCAAAATAAATGCAACCTCTCCCCTCTGGAAATATGTAGAAATGGTTCAACAATGCAACCTATACAAAGCCATCCATTTATAAACATCCCTCAATACAAAACCGTGCCCTCATCAAATAAAAGATCTATGGGACCGTTGGAAGCTTCATTTCAGAATGAGGCAAGAGAGATTGCTGATCAAGTCATAGCAAGATGTGTCTATGCCAATGGATTGGCATTCGACATTGTTCGTTCACCATATTGGCAAAAAATGGTAAAATCTATTAATAAGGCTCCAAAGGGGTATAAGGGCCCAGGTTTTGAGAAGGTGCGTTGCACCTTATTGGAGAAAGAGGTGAAACATGTAGCAGACTCTTTGAAGCCCATAAGGGATTCATGGATCGAAACAGGGGTGACCATCGTTTCTGATGGATGGAAAGATGCAAAAAATCGCCCATTGATCAATGTTATTTTTGTATCCCCTAAAGGGGCAATGTTTTTGAGAGCAGTGGATTGTGAAGGACAAGTGAAAGATGGTCCATTTATTGCTAACATCCTTTCCCAAGCTATTGAAGAAGTGGGCCATCAAAATGTTGCGCAAGTTGTAACGGACAATGCCAAAAATTGTAGGGCTGCAGGGTTATTGATTGAGGAGAAGTATCCACACATTTTTTCGACACCTTGTGATGTCCACTCCCTCAATCTAATGCTACAAAAAATTGGATCCAAAATTGAATGGATCAAACAATTGTATGTTGAGGGCGAAGACATCCAAATGTTTGTCACCAACCACCATATGACACAAGGAATATTCAGACAATTCTCAAAATTGGAATTGTTGAAGGTAAGTTAATTCTCAATATTCTTAAATTTTTAATTTTCTTTTGATTTTAAATTTTGATTTTGTAAAGTATTTATAAATTTAAATTATATTTTAATTTTAATTTTGATTTCCAAACAGGTTGCTGAGACCCATTTTGCCTCCAACACAATTGTGTTGAGGTGACTTATAAAGGTTCGTGAGGCACTTTGTACCATGGTAATCAGCCCTAATTGGTCCATATGGAGGCAATATAGCAGTGAAAGGGCAAATAGGGTCAAGCAAAGGATCCTAGATGATAGTTGGTGGGATCGTGTTGAGTACCTGGTTAGTTTCACTAAGCCTATATTGAGCATGATCCGTTACAGAGACATGGATAGACCTTGTTTGGGAGAAGTATATGATGGTATTGACTCAATGATTGAGAATATGAAAACCATCATCAATGCAAAAGAGGAAGATCCTGAAGAAAAATTCTTCAAAGAGCTACAAGAAATCATGGTTGATAGATGGACCAAAATGACCACTCCATTGCATCTTCTCGCTTTTGCATTGAGTCCCAAATATTATAGTCCTGAGATACTTTCTAAATCTACTTCATCAAGAGTTGCTCCATATAGGGATGTTGAAGTGGTTCAAGGGTACAAGGCAGCACTTCGTAGAATCTTCAGTGATCGTGACCAACGTGATTGAGTGAGGGCAGAGTTCATGGCTTTTGCATTCTCTGGTACTGTTGATCAGAATATGGATGCCCTTCGAGACAAGGTCAGGGTGGATGCTCATAGTTGGTGGTACTTCCATGGGCAAGAATACATGCACCTCCAACCTATTGCAATTATAATTTTATCCCAAGTAAGTTTTATATTTTGTAATTTTAATTTTAATTTATAATTTTATTAATTTTGTAGCTCTTAACTATTTAATTTGGTCTTAATAGGTTGCTAGTTCATCGTCTTCTGAGAGGAATTGGAGCACATACTCCTTCATCCACTCAATAAAATGCAATAGGCTACATTCAAAAAAGGCAGAGGACTTGGTGTATGTGCATTCAAACTTGCACCTCCTTACACATAAGCAAAGTTCCTACAAAGAAGGAGACACAAGGAGGTGGGATATTGAGCCAGAGCAGCTTGATTTGGATGCTTCCACAAGTCACTTAGCTGCACTTGATATTCATGATGACTATGAGCCTGAAGCAGCTACTGAGTATGAGAGTGGTAGTGTTAGTGCTAGTGGTAGTGCTTGTGCGAGTGCCACTAATGCTATTTGTGGTTCTACACAAAATGTATCATCTAATGATGTTGATGATGCTGTTTTTTTGATGGCCCATATGATTCAAATTGGTCATTGATCAATAATAGCTGATTGTAAACACTTGACATTTTGATTTTATGTTTTAACTTTAATTTATAAATTTATATCATGACATTCGAGTAATCATTAATATTTTAATATTTGACTTAGTGCATATGAAAGTGGTGATGTATTTTTGCTATGTTATTAGACTATTAAATTATTAATATGGTGGTGTATTCTAAACTCAATTACTGCTGCAAATATGTATATATTTTTTATATTTATATGTTTTTCGTATTGCGGTATCCAAGCCGTACCCAACCCCAAATTTGTTTTTGACCAAATCTCGTACCGGATTCGCATACCCGTACCCGAATCCAAAAACAAATCGCTAACTTAGTTATTATTATTAAAATATAAAGCAAAGCCTTAAGGGGGTATCAATCCTTATTATCAGCATGCTTCAATAGTTAAATGCAGCGATTAAAAAAGCAAAAGAGATTTCCAAAGAGGCACCGGTTGACCTCCAAAGTGGCAGCAATCTGAAAAAGGGACACATCTAACCAAGAAAAGACATGACTCTCCCAAGCCAGATCGATACTTAAGGAGGGTCTTTTTCAAAGTAAAGGGAGGCATCGGACTGGAAAGGGGGACAGGTCTGCAGATCAATCAGGGATAAAAGAGGTAAGTATTTTTCATAAAATTAAATAAGAAGTGATAAATGCTTATGTATTTAGAAAATGAAATCTGTTAAATACATTATGAACTTAGATGTTAATGATTGGCAAATAAATTAGGAATTTAAATAATAGTTGATGATTGATAAGTATATTTAAATATATTATAGATGGTTGACAAATACAATTTATACATAACGATATTTGTCTAATTGATGTCATTTTGGAGTATGCATGCCACTATTATAGCATTGCTAATATGTTATTTTGAATAGGACAACTAATTATGTTAACGTGATATATTCTATCACAATTATTGTGTGTGCAATCATATCTATCATAATATTTATCTTATTTATCTTTATAAAACAACCATGGAAGAAGTTGGCAAGAGGCTACTAGTAGGCTGAGCAGATACTAGACATCCTCCTAGGTACGCCACTCCTTGATGGAATGTCTAAGTGCACCTCTTGGAGCCAAGGGGGTGATATCCGCTCTTGGGCTTAGCAGAAGATGTTAATGTCATGTCCCCAAATAGAAGACATTAATATATATGTAACATATTAAACTCTTTAAATTAAAACATAATTATTAAATATTATATCATAAATCTTATTTAGATTTTTTAACCATAATTAAATTAAATCATAATTATTAAATATGATATCTTAAATTTTTAGCCATCAACTAATATTAAACTAAAGTTTATGCTAGCAAATCCACATAAAATATATAGATATAAAATAACTCGGAGCTCATATAAATTAATATCTAAACTTAGGAAATATTCGTGGTAATTTCAAATTATCTCATTTATAAACAAATATGACAAAAGCCCGTGACTTGAGAAATGACAGGATGAACCTCTTGGTCATGAATGGACACCTTCAGCTGGGTGCGACTCATCCAGGGACGCGACTAGTCCAAGAAGCGACACCTCTCTCTCCCGAGCACATAGAAATAGGGAACCCTCGAAGGGTCACAAGGGGAGAAAGGAGAAACGGAAGGGAGATTAAGGCGCGCAATTGCAACCAACGAACCAGGTGAACTCACGTCACTTCGTTTGATATCTTGTATCTGTTAGCGTGATAATTTATGCTTTCCCTCTCTGTTATATTTTCAGTACCATTTAGGATGATATATTTAGCCATGACTAAATGCATAAATGAAGGAATCTAGTATAAACCGTCAATCCAGGGGATGACGCCCCTTTGATATAAAATAGACAATGTCAACTAGAGAATGGTTTGTATATGTAGACTATTCATGGACTCTCTGAAACCATTCCAATGGAATGGTTTTGGACGCCCTGTATATGATAGATCACCATAATAAAATCAGAATGCTTTACAATACAGAAGACGCCCTGTATATGATAGATCACCATAATAAAATCAGAATGCTTTACAATACAGAATTCATTTGCTAAGCCATTAGGGACAACTCCTGCAATTTGTTAAAAATTGCATTTCATTGTTATAGTGTGATGTTATGAACTGGACATATCTGTAGTGCATTCTAATCTCTCTCCATATAAAAATATTTTGTTTTGTTTTAAAATATATATAACAATCTCAAATACGTAATAAGTGTAGATGCATCAGTAATTAATTTCATCTGACTATACAAAGATTATATGCTTCGTGATTGTTACCCTATTAGGATGAGGGAGAAGCATCACCAAGTGGATTGCCTAAAAACCCCATCCTCAGGCCCGTAGGCCCAAGCAAGGGATTGGTCATGAAGGGTGGGGGTCCCACCTCACCATTCTGTTATTTAGGGGGGTGGTAGGCCTTAGGCCCTTGGTACTTAGGGTTTCCCCCTCCACTCCTAATAGGGCCATTGTCTTCTAAGGTACTGCCATTGGTGGAGAATGTAGGTACTAAGTCGTTGGGAAAGGAGGACTACATAAGCAGCCTCCCGTGCCCAACATAAAGGCTTCAGGGTGGATCCACCCATGGCACTCCTCTTGCCTGTCATTTATAATTAAGATTACGTCTGATTTTGATACTAGATATTAAACTAACACACCAAATATATGGATATATGTGCATATGATGAATGCAGGTCTCCACTCAAATCACCCGAGTTCATACTTAGGGAGCAAGTAAAGAACCCAAATCCTCCCATAACCAAACACTTTCGAAGACTAGGTAAGCAAAAGACATTTCAGTGGTATCGGAGCCCTTTTCCTGCCATCCTGTGGGGAAACCATGCAAACCTACCACCGACGAGGCTCTAGGAACAACAATCGAGGGAATGACCCCATGGAAGACCCAATAAGAGATGAACTTAGGGCCTTTATAGAGAATAGCGAAAAAAAGACCTAGGCCCTCATGGAACAAAATGAGAAGACTAGTCAAGCTTTACTTCATGCCCTCCAAAATCTGAGCAACAAGGAAAATAACTCGAACCACTCCGAAAGTAACAACCCCACACCCTCTCAAACCTAAAGCTCTAGACCTACCAAACCCCATTTCCTACCAAGAGAGGAACCCAAGGAAGAAAGATGTGTCAACGGACCCTCTACAGAGGATGTAGATGAAATTTTAGCAACCTATTATAGGCTTGAACCTGCATTGAGAGCACTTGTACCCTTTAAAGATTAATGTGAGGCCAAACAAAGGGGAACCCCTAGGATTGACCTTGTGGATAGGGACCTCGAGAATAAAGTAAGTAAACTCACCCTTCCTAACTTTGATGGGGAGGGAAAAGGGACTGCACGCTCATGGGTTCAAAAACTAGATACGTATATGTCATTAAGCCCCATGACCGAAGAAAGTGCTATCAAATTTGCAATATTACACCTAACCAGCATGGCTCATTAGTGGTGGCACCACGGCCCAATAACCTAAGGACACCAACAAATTTCCTCATATGAAGAATTTACTCAAAGATTGATCAAACGATTTGACCAGAGACGTCTGGAATGGTATTTCAGGGAACTCACACAATTAAGGCAACTAGGCAGCATAGAGGGTTACACCACCGAATTCCAAAAATTGGCTGTCATGATCCCTGAACTCTCTCAAGAAAGGCTCACATACTTGTTCATAGAAGGCCTAAGAGGTTCAGTTAGAAGTATGGTGAGTATGTTGGAACCCGCTAACCTAGATGAAGCCATTCAAAAGGTTAGGAAATATGAAGATGACTGGTCTAGGGATAAGACCAAGAAATTCACCTCATCATCCAAACCCCCACGAAGAGAAGAAAGGGACAGGAAGGAAGAAGTAACCAGCACATGCTCCTGGTGCAAGGGAAAGAGGGACAAAGATCATTCGTGTAAGAAAATGGACGAACTAAAAAAAAAATGGACAATGCTTTAGATGCCAACAACCATGGTAGCAAGGTCACAAGTGTGGTAAAGCCCTCCAGCTGGAAGCATGCCCCATTGATGAGTATCCCAATAAAAGGGCCAAGTATGAAGGAGGAAATCAAGCAATGGTAGCCACTATCTCCCAAGCCTCTAAACATTGCCCATTCTGCATCAAAAGCACACTCAAGGGGCATAGAATCACTACCCTAGTAGATAGTGGGGCATCTCATAACTTCATTGACCAAAGGGTAGTAACTCAAAGGAAATTAAGAACTATGAAATTTGAGGGATTCGAAGCAGCAACAACCATAGGTGCTAAGATACAATGCACAACCTTAGTATCCCAATTGGAAATCCTCCTTGGGGACCACCCCATCAAAGAGGACTTTTATGTAGTCCCTTTAGATGCCGATGTTATTTTGGGAACTCCTTGGATATACTCCTTAGGCTGCTTCATGTTTGACCTTCCAAACCAAACCATCCGCTTCCAACATGAAGGAAAAGAAATTACACTAAAAGCGCTGCCAAATGGGACCCCAAAGGTCATTTCATGTAAAAGAATGGAAAGATTTTTTAGAAGAGGGCAAGGAGAGTGGGCTGCCCAATGCATGATTCTTGACAAAAGCACCACACAAGAAAGGACCATACACATTGACATCCAACCTATTACAAAGAAATATAGAAAAGTGTTCGAAGAAATTCCACCAGGGCTACCACCCAAGAGAGGGTTTGAACACAATATAGAGTTGGAGGCAAGGACCCAACCCGTCATTACTACCCCATACCGTCACCCCTACAAATACAAAGAAGAGATCGAGAAGAACATTAAAGAACTGCTCGAAATGGGGCACATTCAACCGAGTTCTAGCCCTTTTGCATCTTCCGTAGTACTGGTCAAAAAGAAAGATGGGACCATGAGAATGTGCATAGATTATAGAGCTTTAAACAGAAAGACAATCAAGAATCGCTACCCCATTCCTCGGATTGATGAACTCATGGATGAACTCCATGGAGCAAGATTCTTTTCTAAAATTGATCTTCGGTCAGGCTACCACCAGATAAGAATGAGGAAGGAAGATGTACCTAAAACAGCTTTTCGGTGCCACTATGGGCATTTTGAGTTCCTAGTCATGCCCTTTGGGCTCACCAACGCCCCAGCCACCTTTCAATCCTGCATGAACCATATCTTCCGCAAACAACTCAGGAAATTCCTTCTGGTCTTCTTTGATGATATCCTCATATATAGTAAAACATGGGAGGAGCACCTCCAGCATCTTGACGAGGCCCTCAAAATTCAAGAGCAAGAATCATTGTATGCCAAGGTATCAAAATGTGACTTCAGATTGGAGGAAATACTATATTTGGGACATAAAATCAATGCTCAAGGAGTCGACGTAGATGAAGAGAAAATAGAAGCTATCAAGGAATGGCCCAAGCCCAAGACCCTCACCCAACTAAGAGGTTTTGTAGGGTTGTGTAGTTATTATAGGCGCTTTGTGAAGGGTTCTCTAAAATTGCGGCTCCACTCACAAACCTAACCAAGAAGGGAGCATTCGCATGGGATGACATAGCCCAACAAGCCTTTGAAAGGTTAAAAGCAGCAATGAGCCCTCGAAGGAATTTAGAGACTAAGATTATTGTTTAATGTTGTTTCTAGTAATCTATATTTCGGCCTCAACCTCGGATAGAGCACCTCACCTCCAAGGGAATCCTGAGATTTAACTTACCGTTTGATATTTACTTGCATGAACTCTGTTTCAGGAAAAGTCTGAAAGAGCAATGAGCCTTCAGATGCATTTTGAGAGATAGTTTGTCTAAGTGAATCGAACCATTCACAATTGCTCCTAAATCCTCTCACTGTGAAATACTTGAGGAGATAGAATAGTCTTAGTTTTAGCCTAGTTGTAGTTAAGATCTGCAGAAACCAAAGAAAATGTTAGCTGTAATGCATTGTGTTTTATAACCTTGTGCTCTGCCCCTGAGTAAAAAGATAGGAATTTAATTCACTTTACTTTTTACACAACCATCAGCAAAAGAGGGAGCTTCCCCTCCTAATTTGAAGAGCACTTAATACTGTGCATAGCTGTCCGTTTCCAATAAGCACTCCAGAGATGCTAATTGAAACACCAACAATTTGAGCATAGTTTGTCTTCAATTGTTGCTGTGTGTTTCTGTTGTGTGGTTTATTGTATAACAACACTTTTCCATTCTATTTGTTCATCCTTTCCAGCTGAAAAAATTATATTTCTTTCCGGTACAAAAATTGCTGAATATTATGAGGAGCTATTGGGTTTTCAGAGTATGTTTTAATTTTGTCTCAGAATTTGGTAGCTGCTGTTATAGTTGTAAGTGTTGTACAGCAGAGCTTTTTTGTAAATGAGGGTGTCCAAGACACCTCTTTCAGTTTGTAGTGTAGTTGTTTACAAGTTGATGCAAAAATTGTCCAATCTGTGGCATTAGAAATCTCCCATTTGTAGTAGATTTTTAAGGTTTGCTTGTATTTTTCTGTAGTTGCTGGTTTGTTATCCATTATTGCTGTAAGGACATCTTTGTTGTTGATATACATATCATATGAAGATTTCTTCCAAGTTTGGTGTGAAGCTCTCCTACATTATTTTCAAAAATTGTCAATTTATGCATTATCTTAATGATTAATTTGTGGGTTTTAAAAATATCTCTATTTTTCTGTTGTTCAAAGTTCTTCTAGTTGAGTGACAGTGTTTAACACTTTAACACTGAAAATATCAGAAAAAATATATCATATTCCAACATTATTAGAGAATTTCTAACTTCTTGGAGCAAAATTGCAAAAAACAATACTATTTTCTCAGCATAATTTTGAGAAAAGAATTTTTTTTAGGAAAGTATATTTCAGATTTGATTTAATAATTTTTTGGGTTATTATACCACTGATATTAGAGATGGCTTATTGTGAATCTGTTCCTGTCAACCACTGCGGAAGTGAAACCTTGCTCTTAGATTTTCTTTCACACAATTGCTAGTTAAACACTAGTGTACACAAGAAGCATGAAGAAAGAGAACACAAACACACTTCACAAACGCTTTCTACTCTGCTAGCTAATTGACGTGGAATCAGAAACTGAAGGGCATAAACTTCCTCAATCGGAGAACTCCAAAAAGTATTACTCAAGAACAATAAATATGCTCTATCTTCTGCCCCAAAATCACCTAATAAATCATAAAATCATCTATACGTGTTCCTTGAAATTGGAGAATGTTTTCACCAATAAGAACAACTATATTAATTTTTTTATTGCAAAAGCTTGTGGTTTGTGAAACATAAAGAGAATCAGAATTTAACATCTGAACCATATCATATGAAGTTAGAACCTTATAAATGAAATTTAAAATATTATGTAAACCTAAGCAAATGACTTACACTTTGGTGTTCTTGACCTTTACGACGCACAGGTCCTTTTGCAGCGTTTCCAAGCATGACCAAACATATGGCATGGAGTAACTCACTAGCAACTATTTTTGCTTGTCTGTCACTTGAAGAAGTTGACACTTCGACAATCCTCAACAGTAATGAATCTAGAAACACCAACATAAGTTTAAGAAGCATGTTAATTATTACCCTCTTGCATATGCCATTTGTATCCTTACACATATCTAGCTATTAAATTATTTTTACCAGTATCAATCAGGTGGGCGAAAAAAATTGTTTTTGATTTTGGGCCCAACTAGACTATATAAGCATTGATTTTAAAGGAAACACACATTACCTACCCAAAAATAATAAACACTATTCAAAAGATATCTTTAACATAATTATATTGAGTATAAACATTAAAAGAGGAAAAATATTTGTTGTAATGCAAAATTCAATTACAATGCTGTTGTGAAGCATGAATGGTCCCAGAAAAAACTTAACTTTCTTATGGAGTTAAGCAGTTAATGACTGAGGGAGATAGAAAGCATTCATCAAACAGTTTATCAAATCAATCATAAAGCACCTCATTGAATAGGAAGGCCGACTCAGAATAGCAACAGTACAATTCAAAGAATGCTGGAAAATGAATTGAGACAAACTCAAGAAGCAGAAGATACCAGTAAATGACCTTTGTAATTCATTCAAAGAGAGAAAAAATAAATGTCCCCGGAAGGCAAATGGACAAAAAGAAAAACCAAAGAGAAAGTTTGATACCAATTTCAAGATATTCTCATACATTGGAGAATGGACAACAACAACAGTGCAATGCCAAAAAGCTAAATACATCAAGATTAGGTTGATAGCATTGCACTTGATGAGAAGAAAAGTTTAACATATTTTGGGAAGCACACCAGAATTTTTCACTTTCATCTCAGGCAGCCTACCTTGTAGCACATGCTTAAAGATTTGATCAATGATTGATATAATCAGACCTTCAGTGAATGCTAAATGTATATCTAGTTCAATTCATTCACCAACTCTGTCTAGGGAACTTCTTGTATATTGTGATTCTGTCATGTCTATATGCCTTTCACCTTGGTATAATGAATTCAAGAAAGTTGAAAATGTAAAAGACAAGTCTCTCCTTATGCTTCAAGCACTTGTAGACCTTCAGAAAGAACTAGGTCAGCATCCGTCATTCCAACCATCACTAAGAAAGTGATAAAGCCAAAGTTGGGACTGAGGATGGTAGCATGGTCATACTCAAGAAAGACAAATGTGTCTCAACTGCAGGCTGCAATGAATACAATACTCATCAAAAAATCCATCTTATTGAACTTCAATATTGTGAAAACCATAGGAGGAAGACAGTTGAGGGCTCCAAAGATCAGCCATGTTGATTTGTTTCAGTTTGAAAACTTATTTATTATCTCAACTTTGACCTATAACTTTTAATGACTTTAAAAATTCAGGTTAAAAACATATTTTACTAGTTTATTCAACTGGTATATTACTGTTTGGTAATGATTCTTTGAAGGAACTGTCCATGAAAGCTATGGTCAGACAGCCTGCATTTATTACTGATCTCATATTGTCTTCCCAGTCTGACAATTGATACATTGTTTGATCTATCCTAACTAATATGTCCTCCTCATCACCATCCCCTGCTTTTCCAACCAACAGAACTACAGATCAGCCCTGTTGAATGAACCAGTTCACGAGAATAAGGATGAGCATACAATTTTCTCCAATGCCATGTCCATGAACCTGTTTCTACATTTAGTTTTCCCTCCAAAAGAAAGGTTGGCTGCAACAAAAGATTAGTTTATTGCCAAAAATCTGTTACATAGTAGATAAAATGAAAAATAGGTTATGGATTTTGAACATTTAAATGATTTTTGTAATGAAATTTGTAAAAAAAATATCAGATAGGAAGCATACCAAGCCAGATATCAGGTTTAATATCCCTAAAAGGAAGATTAAACCTCACTTGGCTTCTTGTATCCCAAGCCAATCCACCCACTCCAGTAACTTGAAGAAGATTAATGTCTGGTACCAAAAGGTGACTCTGACCACCGATTTTTCCAAGAAACTTTTGAACACGTAATTGAATATGTTCAAAGGATCCCATCTGTACAATATAACAAGATCAGGAAAACAAATGTAGACAACTTGAACTACAAAAAATACATCCTGAGCCAACAAAAGATTCATCAAAGAAATGAATGAACTTAAACATTGATGATTTCATAAAGATAGAAGGTTCCTAGATCCAATGCTCTGTCTCGAGGAACACAATTTACATTATGAGACTCAGTAGTTATAATCAGTATGGAAAAAGTACCATTATACTAGAATGTGCAAAGCAAGTCAAGGTAAGACAACATTAAGAATCCAAGCAACTTGAGGGGCAATGTCTGCTTAACAATTTTAAGATTTTAAAACTTCATATTTTCAACATAAGATTAATACTCAGACAATCAAATATCGTTAAATGTTATTCAACCAGTCAAATTCAGGATCAAATACTTTATGAGATAGTTAGCATAAATGTTGGAGACACAAAAAAGAAATTATGCAAACATAAAAAAATTCAATTTTCATCCAATCATGAAGGCATCATCCATAAAAGAAAAAATCATTTTGAATCAATCATCACTCCTCACAACAACAAAATAATTGCAGGAGTAAAAGAACCAAAGAAAAGGTCAAACGAATGAAGTTGGATATTTAAGTGCTCAAAGCTATTCTTGAATATTGTTTATTTCTAGGCCAATAGCAAGAAATTTCCTTCCTAGAGGTAACAAGTTCTCATCTGCAGGGGAGGATAGCGTTTCCTCGAAGAAAGAATACTAATGAAGTACACCAATATTATTCGATATAAAGAAATTATTAAATTAATGAGTTTTACTAGTAAGGCCAGCCTTCACTATCAAAAGAATTATCCTTAACATTATCAATATTCAGCTTAGTTTGTGTCGTTACATTCTCATTACTAGTGAACTAATTTTTCATAAGCTTGACATGTAGAAAAGATTCCTACATCCTCATGCAAAACAAATAAAACAAAGCTAGTTTAGAATAGTTATTTGATAGTTTTTTTGTTTCTTTTAAGTTGCAAAATTCTCCAATGTTAAGTCTCACATTATCCCTGATGTGTATAATTTTTTTTCCTCTTTGATTCAGAAGTTCTAATGGCTTGGCCATCCCACCATACCCATACAATATTTATATTGAAAATCAACTGCAGATATAATGAATGGTGCTAAAGTATGATAAAAAAAACCTATACCAAGAAAAACCAATGTTCCACGGGGACGCGTCCCCCCCCCAAATTCTAGCTGTCCCCCCGTCCCGGACATTTCGGGGACTTGGAGATGGCAAGGAGACGTCCCTCCGCCGTCCCGCCACCGCCACCGGGACGTGAGAAATGTCAAGGAAACGCGGGGTACACCTGGGCATCTCCGAGACGTCTCGGGGACGCCCAAGCGTCCCTCAAGTGTCTTAGAGACGTCCAGGCATCCCCCACGTTGGGACGTCATGTAAAGAGCTTTTCTTTTAAAAAAAATTATTTTTATTGGTTTGTGTGCCTAGGGTCGAACCCTAAAGCCTTGTGGGACCCATCTAAAAGCCTCTAAATGAGCTAAAACACTCTAATTGCTCATTTTTTTACTCACATATGCATTTGATGTTTTGGAGCAGCTAGGTGAAGAAGAGGAAAACCAGTAAGAAAAGTGAGTGAAAGAGTGAGTTTGAGGTGCTGCAAGTGCAAGAGGGGTGAGAAGGAGAAAGAAGAAGAAGAGGAGGAGCATTCTACACCAGTTTTGAAGGATTTTTCAAGCACATGTTTTTTGAAGTTTTTAACTGTTTTTTCAAACAAAAAAATTGTTTTGTTTTCCAAGTTTTTAGATTCATTTTGAAAATGTAGTTTGATGTTTGAAATGAAAATCAAAACATGAATATGCATTTGCAACCATGTCTATGAAATTATGATTAAAAAATTAATCATAATTTCATATACATGGCTGCAAATGCATATTCGTATTTTGAATTTTCATTTCAAAGCTCATTGTTTTTTTTTCATCTTTCCATCAAGATTCATCCTGAAGTTTTAAAATTTTAGTTTCAAATTTGTTAAACTAGGCTGAAACTCGGCACTTACAGAATTTATTTTTTTACTGCAGTGTCACAATGAGCTCTCATGACATCAACATGAGTGAGGATGATGTCCATTCACATAGTGATACCGCTCCTGAATATGCACTTGAGGCTGGGGGGGGTGACCATGGGGTTGAGCATGAAGTCCAAACTAGTTCCATGGCAAGTGAAGCAAGTACTTTTGAGTACCCTTCTCTAGAATTGGCAAAGTATGCTATGGGTCCTTTTGATCCCAAATCCCCTCTCAAACAATTTGCAACAAAAGATCTAAGCAAGCAAGCCCAAGGGGCAACATCCGGTGGCACAAGGAGGTGGAAGTGCAACTTTTGTGGTATTAGGTGGTATGGGAGCATCACTAGAGTGAATGCACACCTTCTTCTCATTAGAGGAAGAGGTGTGGGGATATGTGAGTTTTTGACAAAAATAGAAAACATGAAATACAAAGTTGAAATAAATAAGTTATGGGGTGTTCTTGATGATACTCTAGCTACACCTGTGCCTACTACTTTGCAGCATAGGGCACATGTTCAGCATAGCCAACCATAGAGATCCAGCCATACTTTGCAAACGAGAGTAGGAGGGACACCAGGTTCTTCTTCTAGTGCCTATGCAAGAGAGGGGAAGAGGAAACGAAGATTGCAAAGTCAAACTAAAAGTAACCCCATAGCAGATTTGTTTAATGTGCAACTCAAGGATGACATAGAGGATGCCATTGGCAAGTTCTTCTTTGCCAATGGCATCCCGTTTCATGTTGCCCGATCTCCTTATTATAAGGAGATGATATCGATGCTGGCAAAGGGAGGACCATCATATGTGCCACCAGGTGAGACAAAATTGAGGACTACGATCTTGAATAAAAACTATTCCAAGATCAATTTGTTGATGGAGAAGATGAAGGAGTGTTGGGTTAAGACAGGATGCAGCATAGTCATGGATGGGTGGACGGACATTAGCCATCGTCCACTCATTAACATCATGGTTACATGTACTGAGGGCCCATATTTTCTTAAGGCAGTTGATTGTTGAGGGCATCACAAAGATGCTGATTTTTAGTTTGAGGTTCTCAAGGATGCTATTGAGGAGGTTGGGCCACAAAATGTGGTCCAAGTTGTGACAAATGTTGCACATGTGTGCAAAGCTGCAGGGAGACTTGTTGAGGCTACTTACAGGCATATTTGGTGGACCCCATGTTGAGTGCATGCCATGAACAATGCACTCAAGGACATGGGAAAGATTGATTGGATTAGAGCAGTGGTTAATGATGCGAGAGATGTGTAGATGTTTATCTGCAACCACCACACATCACATGCACTCTTCAAGACCTTCGCTAAGAAGGAGTTCCTGAAACCTACTGATACGAGATATGCTTCCTATTTCATTCTCTTGGACAGAATGATTGAGTTGCAAGAGGCACTGCAACTCATGGTCATGAGATTAGATTGAAGTAGGTGGGCCGAGTCTAAAACAAAGCAGGGGAAGAGGGTGAAGGATACGGTGAAGAGTGATGTGTTCTGGGGTGATGCAAAATATATTGTTGCCATCATTAAACCAATTTTTCAAGTTATCAGGTATGGGGATGCGGACGCACCTAGCCTTGGAGAGGTGTATGAGTGCATCGATTCTATGCTTGATCAAATGAGGGCTGATGTGCGAGAGAGGGACCCCACATTAGCATTCTACCACGAGCACATTCAACCAATCATTCACAGGAGATAGGAGAAGCTCAACACTCCCTTGCACATGGCAGCCTATGCACTTAATCATAAGTGGTATTTGACTAGGCTTGGTAGAGTGACACCTATAGAGGATGTAGAGGTGAAGGCGGGGTTCTTCAGGTGCATTGAGAGGATGTACAATGATGTAGATGCCAATATGATTCGCACTGAGTGGACCAGATTTGCCACTCTTAGGGGTTATTTAGATGTAGCCAAGATGGATATGCGAACTATGGCGCAGGAGGACCCAATTTTGTGGTGCACTTGCCATGGATCGGGACCTTTGACTACCACTCTATCCATCTGATTGTTATCTCAGGTTTCTAGTTCTCCAGCTGCTGAGAGGAACTGGTCTACATATAGCTTCATCCACTCTCTTAAGAGGAACAGACTTACCTCTAGGAGAGTAGAGAAGCTTGTGGCTGTACATAGTGATCTGCGTCTCATTGACCGCAAAACACTTTTGTACAAAGAGAGTCCAGCAGCACGATGGGATGTAGAGCCAGAGGAGCCAGAACAGATTGATGAGGATGCTTCAATTTCGGCTTCAAATGCAGGGCTGGTTGGTGTTAGTTTGGCAGAGCTTGAGCGCGAGGATTCCAGTAGTTTGAGTGATGAGGAGTTTGGAGATGATTAGAGGCCTCCCTTCACTACATTTTTGCATTTTGTACTTATTTTGATTATGATTCATATCAATGTATGATGCTACTCATTGTAATCATTTTTATGATATGATATTTTGATGAGACATGTCATATTTTCGATATTCATATAATAGAAATCTCAAACTCGACAATTTCATTTGTCAAATTTCAATATTTATTTACTTTTAGTCTTTTAGTAATAGTATTCAAGTATTCAAAATGTTAGTATTTGCAAGTTTACTAATTTGCCAAAGTTTAATTTGAAATGTTATTCTTAAACATCTTTTTATAACTAGTTATTCAAGTACCATATGTATATCAGCACCGCCGCCCCCCCCCCCCGCCCCCCGCGCCCCGCCCGCCGCCGCCGCCGTCCCCAAACTTAGACCCCTTGTCCCCCCGTCCCCAACAGGAGCACGTCCCCTTCAAGAAACTCCATGGAACACTGAGAAAAACCTAACCACATATAACCTTTCAGTGGGGCAAAAATAGAGAGCAAAACCAAACCTATAATATTGTAATAAGACTACAATGCTAAAAGCACCCCCAGCAAGAAATAAAAATCAGTATTGAGTTTACTGGAATTTGAAAGAAACAACCTGGTTTTCCACCAGCACAAAGACAACATAATAGCAGATTGGAGAACACTAAGAAGCAGAACGAATGAGAAACTAAATGACTGGACTGCAAAGTGGTTATCACCAGCAGAAAAGATCCAATTGATCAAACCAGTATTGCAATCAATAACATTTTATTTCCTCCCATTACCTCCCGAACCTATGCCAGTTCAAACAGAACTTGTCTGTGTTCCATATCAATTCAAATATCCTGCAATTTCCAGGAATAACACAACATAGCTGATAAATGGAGAAGGAAAGAATGTTGGCGACCTCCAACCTTAAATAAATTTCTAGCAATGAGATTTAACTTCTACATTAAAGGAAAACCTCAAGCAAGAATAGAGTAAACTAATCATCCAAAAGTACATGCTAGAACCACAACCTGACTTGTAAATTCAGTGAAGAGCAGCTAATAGATTCTCGAATAAATATATTGGCTTTAAAATGTTATTATGTACTTAAGCAAGGGATATGACAAGTATGCCAACCTGAATTTGAGTTGCATGTATTTCTCTCACTCGAGCATTTTTTCTGTGCATGCCACTAAATGAAAATCGATTGGCACCGGAAATACTTTTTGAAGCACCACTTGTAGTCACTTCTCTTGAATCAGACTGAACCAAATAAGGATTGAAGTATGGAATAATATGTGGAAGCCATGGTTCAAGCTTTTTAGGATGAAGTCGATGCCAATTCTCAAGAGAGTTGATTGCAACCATTGCCAAAGGGAAATGCTTGATATAGTCAAGAAAATAACAAAACATAAATCAATTATAAATACTGCATTGTCCTCAAACATTTGTGAGGAAAGCTGATTCAACAAACCCACATATGATGTAAATGAACTAGATGTCATGACTTGAGCATTTCTCATCATCAACCATTATTGTGAATAAATTTCTAAACATCAGCATCCATTATTGCAGGCAGATCCCTGAAAAGGATTACTTAGAAAACCTATTTACAACATTTTGATTAAACTAAATGCAAATACACCATTTAGACTAGAAATGAATTAAACTGGCACTCACAGCAATCCATCAATGACCTTCGAATTATACTTACAAAAAGTTCATTTTAGACATCACACAACAGATTACAAGCTGGTCCAAAACTTAAATGTGAATTGGCTTCAAAGATAACTTAAGCGAGCTTTATTTGAGTGCAAACCAGCAAGCAAAAGAAATCTTCCTTTAGACATTCCGGTATGAATGCTAGACAGATAATTTTCAGAAATTTTTGTGTATGAAAAAACTACTATACTTGTTTTCTCACCTATCTATGTATATTCATTGCTGAAATTTTACACTGAGGGAGATTTCTCAACCACTAAAACCTAATACTTAATAGTAATAGAAAATCTTGATAAAAAAAAAACTGTATTATAGGTGCTGAATGTTCTATGTTAATCAAAGCTTTAGATGTATTGTGGTAAACTAAATTCCTTGTGGACTCTCCTTGTCATCGATTATAATAGTTTTGAGATTTTCCCAAGCCTCTCATGTAATATATCTTTAAAAGGAAACTCCAAAATGCTGCATTGCCTCGAAAGATTAAACCTAGCCGTTATCCAGCAAAGGGAAAGGTCTTGAGAGTAAAATGGAAACCATCCCATTATCCTGAGCTAGACAAAAGCAGTTAGAAGTGCATCAACAGCTAATAAAAACCTTGAGACAATAATTCCTCTTCACAGTAAGTAAAACAGAGAAGATTACAATTAATTTTTTGAAACTTAAAAGTATTCATATTAATACAAGAGAATTATTACATCAGCATTGGTGCCCATACAAAACAATAAAACACACTGAACATTTAATGAAAGAGCAGATTTTACAAAAAAACATCAAAAAGAAATATTCTCCAACTGCTACCAACAATAAAGAGAACCCACATACATGTGGAGGCAATGAGTTGCCTACAAAAGCATCGTATTTTAATGAAAATCTTTCAAAAAATAGAGTGTTAACATGGTCTAAATTTCAAGAAGATATACATCCATAAAGATACCATCTACATTAACCACCTCGCAACTACCTAAACCACATTCAAAGCAAATGCAGTATTTACACAATTTAAAGAATTATGCAAACACCATTACAGCAGTATTATCAAAAGCCAAAACTTTGTTTGTTTGTGCATATTTTGCAGCCTGTCCCAACATCAATCAACCCCTCTACAAATGCTTAGGACCAATATGGCATGTAAAACAGCAATAGTTTGTGGCAGAGAACTCTCCCTCATCCATCAGTTCAAGGTCAGCCCAAGAAGGTGAAGTATGTCTTGTTTAGGCCTATATATACACGCATTCCAATCCAATCCCTAGGTTTGTGCATCTCCTCAGTTCTCAGACTAAGTGACTTGTCTTATTGCTGGAGGCTGAAACTCCATACCTTCATGCAAGAAATCAACATGCCTCTTCTTCATGGGATCATATAAAAGAATCTTAGTGATTGTCTTGATAAGGTCCTGCAAGTATTTTTCATTTTGCACCAGATAATCAATGCATTCTTCTTGTTATTGTAGATAATTCAGAATTCAAACCATAAACTCCTCCAACTTCAGACTATAAATTCCTTCAACATCAGAGGCCTAATGTTGTTTAAATTTATATTGTTACCAAGAAATTGAATGCTACCCTCCAAGTTGTTGAGAGCATTAGTCGAAGCAACATGGATTCTTGGCTTAACATAACTGAAATTGTAATGTCCCCTTCTCAAACCTGATCGTGCATATGACCGTTTTTTTCTGGAAACCCGAAGGCTAGTCGGAAGGTTAAATTAGGGTTTCCTATTTTTGAGGAGGTCTTGGCTCAGAGATGGTGGATTCAATGACGGATTCCTTCTGGGTTTTCAGAGGGCTTCGCAGCAGTATGTTCATCTCGGCATTCAGAGCACTTTTTGGAATTTACTATTTTTAGTAAATTCTATTTTTGGCAGCTTTCCAGTTGAGTTCAGCTCGGTTGACTTCCTGCTTCAGTTTGGTCAGATGTTGGCTCAGTATTGGCTTCAGGGCACCTCCGGAGGGATAAGCTAAGTCATCTAATTAAAAAGTCACGTTTAAATATTATATTTTAATGTTGACCATGGGCCTAGATTAATGACTTAAAGATGTTTTAAAAAGGGGGTCTTTGAGGGTGGCGCCCTCATTAAAAGATTATTTTAATTATTGCAAAGTCAAAGCAAGGTTATGAAGGGCGAATTTATCAAGCATGATGTTTATTTAAAATATCAAATCAAAGCCATAAAGGAGAAGTACGCCCTCTTGAGGAGATGAGAGGTTTTGACCTAAAAGCTGATTTTAGGGTTTTGCGAAGTCAAACGAAAATTATAAAGAGGAGTCTTGTGCATCATTTTGGGCATCTTATGTTTGGAATATTGTTATGCTGCCGAAATGGTGCTGGATTGCTTCGAGGAATGAATGCCTCCTAGCCTTGGCTCGACTTCTTGCTTGAAAGACAGCAACTAGTGGAGAGTTAGATTGTAGTTGAGTGAGATTTGTAGTGAGATTTTGCATTGTAGAAGTTGTTTTGCATTTGTAGTTCGGTTTCTTGCATTTTAATCAAAATCTGGAGTTGCTGATTTTTGTATTGCAGATTGAAGTTTATACTCATAAGTCTTTGGGCGAATTTATTTTGGTTCTGGGTAGTTTACCCATGCATTTGCTAGCCTTGGGCGCCCCTCTATGCCAAGTTGCAGATTTTTTAGAGGTGTCTTGGATTTTATCTTGTTGGTAGAACATTTCTTGAGCCTGTACCATTCTGTTTTGCCTGGCAAGTGTTTAGAAAAAAAAATACTTCAATTTTTCAGTTGTTTCTTTGTCTAGTCTTCATCGTCATCAACCTAGCTTTCGTTTGCATCAAGTCTCATGCCATTCTGGCAAGTATTGAATGAGTTGTGAGCATTTTAGTGGATTCTAGGGTTGCTGGTTATGCATATTAAGTTGCTGTTCTGTCATATCAGCTTGCGTAAAGTCTATCTTTTGAGTTGGGTTTGGGTTGAAAGTCTTTGTGATCATTGAGGAAACATTATACTATATTGCAGCATGGTTAGACTTTCTTATTCGATGTATTTGACAGGCAAATCTCTAATTATTGTAAGCTGAACAGTAGTACTGTCAGCATTTCTCTTAATCTTACTTTACATTCTGAAGCTGCATTGTATTTCTGTATATCTCCGCCATATGGTCGCCTCATTTCCACTCTGGAATTGGGTAGCACATACTTGGTGTTGAGTTTATTTTCAGCATAGTTAGCATCTCCGTCATATGGTAGCTCCCATTCCATCTTGGTTTGGAAAGCACATTCTTGACGTTGAGTTCCTTTCTGTATTTAGAGAAGAAGATCCTCTGACCATATGCTCGCCATCATCGGCGCCATCCTTGGTTAGAGTTGCTTTTTGCATAAGCAGTTTAATTCAGATCCTCTGACCAATGCTCACACCTTGCCCACATCGGGATCCTGGTGTACATTCTGGTTAGAGTTGCTTTCTGCACGTTTTGGTTTATCTTCTAACCTTAACGGGTGCTTGTTTGAAATCTGTTATTTGAAAAAATCAAAAAAAAAATTGGCTTGGTATATTTCAGAAATTGGTAACAAACAAGCCACCTTGGAAGAAATTATGAGGATTGGGCTCAATATAGATGGCAAAAGGGGACTGGGGACACAGTATAATCGATTCTTATTTTCTTTCAGTCACAAAAACACAGCTACTTGTGGCAGAAGAAAGAGTTTCTGGCAGAGTTGAGGGCAAGAGGTGAATTATCAATTATGGAGGCTATGGTGAGGTGTTGTGAAGCATTTGGAACTAGGAACATCAATGACAACCAAACTAAATAATACTCTTTAGTAGGTTACTTTGAGTAATTCAGGGGGTGAAATGTCCTAGCAAGAAAGGAAAGCATAGGAACTGAATTTGTAAGGATTTGACTACTAACATGTATCTAGGTGGCTATAGGAATCGAGGGGGCATCCCTACCTCATTCCTCTTCAACACTTCCCTACTTCCAACAACAAGGCATCCTGCCACGATTCCCATCTCTTCCGAAAATCACTACATGTTATCTTTCTTTGAAATGATGTTACTTCTTAGTTGCAACATCATCTCAAAGGGGGGGAAAAAGTAGACTCATGAATTTAACCATATCATAACATCACCCAATTCATCCCTACATATGTCCCCTTCCAAAACTAATTAAATAAAAGCAATTGCTTAAATAACTAATCCAATTATCTTCCTAGCAAATATTTAATAATTACCAATCATTTATTTTATTAATTAATCATTCCAGCATTTTCCCTCTATATATAGTCTTAATTAAATAAATTCAGCATTTATTTGATTGAAGTCCATCCCTACATATGTCCCCTTCCAAAACTAATTAAATAAAAGCAATTGCTTACATAACTAATCCAATTATCTTCCTAGCAAATATTTAATAATTTCCAATCATTTATTTTATTAATTAATCATTCTAGCATTTTCCCTCTATATATAGTCTTAATTAAATAAATTCAGCATTTATTTGATTGAAGTCCATCACTCGTATCTCAACCTTCCAAAAATTAAAAAATCTCAAATCATTTGTTGGCTAAAAATCAATTAGCTGACTATTAAATTGCTTGTACAATCCTAAGCATCATAAGCCAAGTCTCAAAGTTGCACATGGCTCTATGCATGCACAAGGTTCCATAAAGTCCTCATCAAATCTTGTCCATCCATTCAATCTAGAAAATTTCCACCATCCAAATCCCTTGAATCATAGACCCCCTCATGCGCACCAATCACAACATGACAATTGGAGGCTTCTAATGCATTCAATCCTCTCAATCATGCCTAGTCATTGATCTTCCAAATCAATCTCATCCATTGATCCTTCATCCTCCAAATCTATATTCATCATATGAGACCAAAAAGAAGAAACTTGAATGCAAAGTTATGTTGCTATTTTGTGCATCTCAGATCCAATCTTTCACACACCAATTCAACTTGAGCACAACCACCAGCAGTGCAACAAGGGACTTGTGGATGAGAGATTTTTTATGTATGTTTCTTAGCTCAATCTAGAGGTTGTAGTTAGATGTGGAATAAAATTTACTAGATTATGTTCCATACTTATTTACATACACTTGCAAAAGTAAAATGCAAATAATCATGCAAAGTAAAGAATATTGATGCATAATTAAGAAAACAAAATGAAACCAATGAAAAAAAAATCTCAACAAATCAAATGGGGCATTCGACACACCATAGCTCGCAGACTCAAACTCAAAGAATCATAGGCAAGCCAAAAATTTCTAACTCAACGAGTCCTCAGAAAAAACTCAACAAAACTTGGCAACTTAATAACACTTAAATATTTTGAAAAACCATAAATCTTTTGCAAAATACAACTACAAATTTATCAAATGAGTTTGGTGGGGGTTTGGGTGCAATGCCTTCAATGGGGTCAAGGAGCAATGCCCTAGCATGTTCCCTATCACGATACAGGGTGGGGTTGAGGGGTGAAGCCCCTACCACTAAATCCAAATGAAGACCTTGAAAACCATCAAATATTCATGGCACACACCACTTTTATAACTTTTTAAAAAGAAAAAAACAACACTTATAAAGCCAAAAATAGAGTTTTTTATTGTTTTACCAACATTTTTTCCGCAATTTGGATATATTGCGTGCCAACAAGTCAAGTGGAAAAAATTGCCAAGTTTTTGGTCAGTCTCAACGAGTACTCACCAGCTTGCAAAAAACTCAATAGGTTTCTCCAAATATTTGGCAAAGGCGAGTAAACCTTGTGAGTACTTAGAAAGAAAAAAAAACGTGTGAGCACTTGATGATTCGTTGAGTTTGCAAACTATGCAACACACTATGTCAAGTGATCTCTCCAAATCTTTTGTTTCATATTGAGTCAGTACAACACCTAATGCAATTTGGAAAACGTTTTAGGATTTGTATGGTAAGACTAATGAAATTCATGGTCACCAACCAGAAAATGAATTAATTAGTCTTAATCCTATTGACTTTGAAATCATTCAACACTTTGTAAAACATTTGAAGTCCCTTCAACTAAAATCAAAACAAAGTCAAATTACTCAAACAAATGCACAAATTGTTGTAAGCATACTCTCAATGTTAGGTCCAAAATATTTTGTCTTTGTACCAATCTTCTATGGCATTAGAGATGTCTCGGGAGGTACTTTTACTATGCTAACCTTAGATGTGCTTGTTGAACGCTTCACTCATGAGAAAGATAAGTTTGTTAAAATGGAGGCACTATTTGGTAAGTCTTCAAAATCTACTTACCTTGATAGCAAGCCAATTGTAGGAGAGTCAACAAGAACAAAAAGCTTCAAGATAAGTTGATTCAAATGGGAGCACTATCTAGGAAGTCTTCAAAATCCACTCCCTTGATAACAAACCAATCTCAAGAGATTCAACACGAACCAAAGGCTTCAAGAAAACAGGAGAAGAAGCCAAAGACATCTACACAAAACCCCTCCTCTACTACTCCAAAAGGAGGTCAATTGAGAAAATGGAGGGGAGAATGCACTTACTAAAAAGAAAAAGGGGGGCATGATGCATCTAAGTGTGCATCTCCCTCCTCCAAAACTGGGAAAGGGAAAGTGAAAGTTCTAATAGCCATTACCTCTTCATCATCTTCAAAACTTGGATATTTGATTCAAGTGTCATGGACCACATAGCTTCATCTAACGATCAATTCTCTACGCTTGAGTCATATGCTACTATGACTATATCTATTTGTGATGATTCAATAGTGGATTTTGAAGGGTTAGGCTCAATTGACATGGATGGTGGGCAATTCAACAATGTTCTTTGTGTACCTTCCTAGTCTTCAAGCTTACCCTTCATCTACTAGATTACTCAAACAAGTTCAATGAAGTGAGTTGGGTTTACTCTAGACAGAGTCACAATTTGGGATCTAGAAGATGATTCCCCAATTTCCCTTGGAAAGGTCGAGCATAAGGCATACTTGTACAACTTTTTACAATTTGTGCCTAAGTCACCTTCCAAGGCTCTTCTTACTCACTTGAATGATGCAGGTAAGCTATGGATGAGTGGTTTGATCAACTAAGTTACCACTACCTTCAGCGATTAAGCAATCATGAAATGGTTACAACTTACAAGACTTCGTCCAATACCCTTCTCTAATAGTGTATGTCATGGATGTGCCTTAAGCAAGCATCTTGAAGAAAAATATGACAAAAGCTTAGAGAACTTCAAAAACCCTTGAGTTGATTCATAGGGATCTTGTGGATCTCTTTCCTAATTTGTCATTTAGCAAATACAATTTCTCATGCTTCACAAGTCTATTTAATTTGCAAGAAGAATGAATTGTTTTCCAATTTCAACACTTTGAGGCCTTTGTTGAGAAATAGACAAGCAAGGACATCAATAAACTTCACATTGATAATGGAAAGGAGTATGTCAACAAACAACTTGAGGACTTCTATTCTACCAAAATAATTGGTCTTTGTCACATTGTTTTGTATAGCCCATAGCAGAAAGGAAGAATAGAACCTTGAAAGAAATGGAAAATTGCATATACAGTCATGACTATTTGCACCACAGTACTAGGTTGAGGCAATAAATTCTGCTAAATACATAGAAAATTACACTCAACACAAAACCTTGTAAGGCATCCCTCCACTTGAGCTTGGAGTTGTCACAAGCTGTCAATTAAGCACCTAAGATGTTTTGGATGTCAAGCTTGGGCCCACATATCATCAAAAAAACACAAGAACATGGAACGTCAAAGCTACCCTCACCTCAAAGCCACAAGGACTTCAAATACAAACCTAATTAAAGATAATGACAATTAAGATTTATTAGCATAAAAATATTATCCTTGCTCTAGGATTCTTTTATTTTATTTTTATTTCATCTTAAACCTTCAAACATAAAACAACTCACAGGGATACTTTCAAATTACCAAACAAGAACTCAAAAGACTCAAAACTTTCTACCAAAGGATCATACCCTAAAATGTGAAATGTAGAGCAAGTACAGTTATGAAGGACAATACTAACTTTAACCGTAAAGCACTGTCAATAAGTTTTCAGCTTGGAAATGCAATACAGAAGAAATAAGGATACACAAGCCTTTTCTTCTTGGGGATAGATAAATAAGAAATCCAAAGACATGACATCAGCACAAGGAATAAAAAACAAACAATCTTGAATAGAAGATGCATATTGAATTGGCTGATAGACTCAACAGAACTCAAAAGCCAATCCCCACATAATGTTCATCTTCTCCTATTCAAATATCAAAGTTCTTTCACTTGTCTTAAAAACAAATACAATCTTCACCAAGTTGAAACTTTTGCATTCCCTAAAAGGTAATCCACTTAATAGCAAAATTAATTTATCAAGCATAATTTACCTATGGAGGACCATTACTCATTCAGGAAATCACAAAGACACAAACAAATAAAAGGAAGATAAAAACACACTACTGAAAAATCCACACTGAAAGATTATATTATTGAAAACAAAAAGGCAAGGATATCTTAGTCCAGTTTTCAGGGCATTGATTGTTGGTGCCACCAAGAATTCAATGTCCATAACAGGAGGAGGAGCAGACAAGCAAAGGCGCAAGCATGAAGCAAACAGTTCAAGTTTATACCTCCTACTAGCCACAAGCACTTCTTGTAAATATTTACGAAATAAATTTTTACAAAGATCTCGATCTTGTTGTGACACTAACTCGCCAACCATAGAATCTCCTGCAACTGGATTTTCAATCTGTAATAGAAAACAACTTCTATTAGCATATATTGTGAGTAAAGTCAACTCTACAAACAAGGTAATGCTAGTGAAAATAAAAACAATCCACGGGCGCATTAAGTAACAATAAACAAAGAGCTCATCTAAATAAAAGAATATGAGAATTAAAGCAAATAATCTCCACTACAACTTATGAAACAAGTCTTCCTCTTGCTCACCAACTATACCTCATTTTCATTGTTCATGACTTTCATGATTGGAATCAACTCCAATTTTCCAAAATAGGCTCTCTCTTCAGCTTTATCTATGGAAATGGCAAGAAGTTTATAAAAGCCACTAATAAGAGGATACTGACTTGAAAGCTCAACTAGGAACCGTCCAAAAGGATAAACCCATTTCAAGAATAGGTTAATAAAATCACTGCAACCAATAATGAATATATGTTTAGGAAAATGCATTGTTTCTTACAGTACTCCTGTTTCACATTTACACACATATTCCTTTTATTAAAAAAGCAAACAAAAATTTTCAAAACATAGAAGATTCTATAAGCCCACATAAATGACCTGCATTTAATAAGTAACAACCTTTATCTATTTTTTTACTATAAACCTTAAATATAAGGAAGTCGAACAATTTCTCATGCACACTATCAAGTGACAAAAACATACTCTAATTTAAAAATCTGTATAAATTAGAAGGAAAGAGACATTACTCTGAATAGAATATACACAATATATATGCTTTAGGTAACCAAGATGATGCGGAACTGAACCTCAAAACAAAAAGGATAACATCAAAACTCACCGGGATAAAAAATCTTGGACAAATTCTACCTGTCAAAACCAATTTACCATCCTTAGCAGTTTGTTAGAAAAAAGCTTGGGTCTTTAACTCTCCACACACAAATGACACCTTCAAGTAATATTTTCTCACCAAATTCAGAAATTTCCTCATTTGTAAAGGATCTAATGGCTCAATGAACTCCCCTTCACCTTCATTTCCCAATGCATCAGTCGCCAAATCTGAATTAGACTTCAACTATAACCATCAGTGCAATGCAGAAATAATGTGGTGCTAACATTAATCTTATACTTCTCAACAAACCATTTTTGAAATTTCTAAACAAACATAATGGGCAGGAAAAAAAAAAAGCAATTCAAATGAAAATTGTCACTTGTGATAAAAGAGGAACACTATTATGCAGATATAAACAGCTGATCAAGTACAACTTGACATAATAATGGACAAATCCAATGATCCGCTCATAACAAGCCTTGAAGGGTATTACATACTTAATCCATGTATACTCCAGAAGCACCTAGAAATGATTGCCTTATAGAATTATGAATTCTTCTAACTGTAATTTTGCAACCACAAGGAAAAAAGAGATTTCAAAATCAAATTTTGCACAAGGAACTTCCTGAGACCTAAAACGACCTTGATGTGAGTCAAATTTAGAACAAGACTATTGCAAGCTAAGGGTCACATTGAACTATTTTCCTAAAACAAAGCTCTTACAACTGTGACATTATTGATAACTTCCACTGAAAGAAAGACCATGAGAGATCAGGGATCCAGATTGGCAAACATAAGGAATTTCTGTGGTTATATGAAATAAAATCAGTAAATGATGGCATAATTAAAAACAGAAGAGTCAGTTGTTATCACCTAAGTGTTTCACCTCGGTCAAACAATGAAAAATGTGGCCAAATTATTATTATAATTTAGAGGATTAAGATATAATAGGCCTTGAAATTGATTATTATTAATTATATGTGGTTCTCATTCAATCAATAAAGTTTAATGCAATCAAGATAAGAGATACCAGGATGCTGTTAGGTGATGGTCTGACCTTTTCTAAAATAAATTTATCACATATTACACCAAAAACAAAAAGAGTTGCATCAACCAAGAATAATTTTATAGAATATCTTGTCCCATAAAACCTAGAAAAGATAGGATTCCAGCCATTCACATATTGTCCCATAAAACCTAGAAAGAATTGATATAAAAGAAGATATGAGCATGATTACGGAAGCACACAGACACAATGCATGATGCATAACTGTAACCTTCAGAACCTCAAAACCCTGGGATGATACCATCATATTGAAGCCACCATTTTCAAGACTACAATGTATTATAAATTGTGTCAGAAATGAGTAGATCACATTCCAAAGCTTGAGGAAGCCATTACCTCCTCATAGTACCTCAGCTCATCAAACTCTACAATTGATAGAACAAAGAAGTTCTCAAAAATCTGCTCAAATATTCAAGGAGGATCTTTAAGATTTGATAAGGTACCATTTTAATTATGCACTATCAATGCCCATTTTTCCATCAAAGAACAGAAAATTGAGGTTACCTCAAGCAAGATACCCTCCAAAGGTCTCTGGTTTTTATGGAGGAAATGGAAGACCATTCATGGCTGCTCAAAGAAAGTGGCTTGCTTTGTTGATTCATGGGAGCTTTCCATGAACCCAAAACTCTAATAGGATACGCACTGCAGAACCAAAACAAAGTGGATTGGTGGAGCATCTACTAATGCCCAAGGGATGTTTCCTGCTAACTTTTGCAACTAAATCTGAGAAAAGCATAAAATTTCCAAGGAGGACCTTAATTTTTCAAAATAGCATACTTATTTATGGGGCACTAGTCACCGACCTTCAACCAAATAGATGAAATGCCAAGTACAGTGTTGATTCCAATAACACTTCCTATGCTACCAAGTGGATATTGGCAAGAAGTTGCCCTACAGAAAATGGGGGGCCAGACAAGGATATATAACGGCTTCTTAAAATCAAAATGAGCTTAGCAATCCTACATTATGCATGAATATGCATAAAAATAGATGTGCAAAAGAGGCTTCTAGATAGATGAATTCTAGAAGTGGGGGGGGAATAGATAAGGAACAAATAATTGAATGCAAAAATATTTGATTCAAATGCAACCTCTAGCATGAAAGACGTCGATCTTCTACTTCAATAACAAGTTCACTATCAAAGTATCCCATAGCAAAGTCGCCATCGAAGTTGTCCGTCTGTGGTAAGACAACATTTGAACTTGGTGTAGAGACAAAACTTGAACTGGGTGCAGCATCAATGTATCCCATGATCTGATTCATTCTTAAATACTTGTAGAACCGATATGTGAATCGGTCTCATGGAAAGAACAAAATACTGCATTTTGTGCAGCTTCAGTTGTTGGTCTCGGTGGAGGTGCTAGCGACCGCGGCCTATAATCATTGAAAGGTTGGAAATTATTCCTCTTAGGCTGATACGATTGTTGAGGTTGATATGGTGGTGGTGCGAGCTGTCCCTGGCAACTACCTCTTGAGGATAGTCATCTCATTAGCTACCTTCTATAGCAGTGAATCTGTAGAACTCTGAACTAACAACCTGATAGAATACGTCTTCATTTTGTTGGAAGGAAACATGTTATCCTCCAACTCGATGGCATTTTCTTGTGCAGTTGCTAATTATGTTTCATTAGCCGATCTCAGGAAAAAGGCTATCTCAGATGGAAGAGCATTTATGAAACTGCTCAACAAAATCTTTGGTGACAGATTGAGTGTATGAGGAAGATGTGTGACCAAGCGATTAAACCTCGCCACAAATCCCCTCATAGGTTCATTGAGCTCCATCTTTGAATTTGAAAGTTGGGCAAACAACCGATGGTTTGTCTTCAACGTGCTTGAATCTTGCCAAACATTTCTCGCTCATAGTTGCCCAACTTGTAATAATGCTCGGCTCCAGGTGATTGAACCAATCGACAACATTTCCCACAAGAGTCTCTACGAAGAGACGCACAGCAATGTCTTCATGTGCCACATGCAACACGGCACAAGCAATTGTGAACACAGAAATATGTTCATTCGGGTGCTCAATCCCGTCACTGTGAAACCAAGGAAAGTGCTTCCTTGACCCTCTAGGTAACTCATGATTTCCCTCCAAAGCCAAAGGTCCACTGTTGTTACCCCAAGGTAAAGGGGGTGGACGTATTTGATTATTATTATTAGCATTATTTTTGTTATCACCCATTGCTTCTGGTTGCATCACAAGTTCTTCTTGCTTAACTTCAAGTACTTCTTCCTTAACTTCAAGAACTGTGTTGGATGGCTCTCCAACTTTTGTATGGGGAGGTTGCTAAAGGAATGGATCTGCAGCACCGTCTTTCCTCCTAGTATAAACCTTGTAAGCCAAGATTATCTATTCCCATGCAAGAGGTGGTAATACTGGTCTTCCGACTGCAAGATCAACTTTTCATTCTTCTTTGTCAAGAATAGTAGTCGTGTTTCTCCACTGAGCAGGGCTTCCTTTTTCTCAACACAAAACTCCTCAAACTACTAATAATGTATGTTTGCTCAGCTTCAACCCACATAAGATTTGGCTAAATAATTGGGGCAATAAGATCTGGTTGTTGAACAAGAGCAGTAGGACGTCAGATGGTAATTCTCGTGACACAAAGCGTAAGCTTTCTTAAAGTTTTATGCCTCGTGCCCCACAGTGGGTGCCAGAAAACTGCTAGTGTTTCAATTCACACCTCTAGAATGCGGATTGGAAACAAACAGCTATGCATAGTTGAACTGCTCTTCAAATTAGGAGGGGAAGCTCCCTCTTCGCTGATGATGCTTAAAAAAGGAATACTAAACTAATACTAATCTTTTTGGTTCTCAGCTAAGAGCACAAGGTTATAAAACTCTTTACATCGTAGCTGAGGTTTTCTCTTTTTCAGAACTTCAACTATAACTAGGCCTAAACTAAAGACGCTTCTAACAACTCAAGTAAACTCATTGTACTTATAAGATGTAAGCTGAAATAAAGATTACACAAGCAAAACACATAAGACAAAATATTGAAAGAGATTGAGAAAGTAGATCAGAGCAAAGTAGGCATGAGATTTCCTTCCTCAAATTTCTAGCAGCAATTACACTTCTGGGAAAGCAGATTGTCGCAACAGACAGGCTTGCAATGTGCGATCAAACCAGATACACTTGACACAAGTTGAACATTAACTAAACAATAATTTGCAGCAAAGGTAGGCTTGCAAACTTGCTCTTATACAAAGTGAACAAACACTGAATAACAAAGTTACGAAAAAGTAGGCTCAGAGATTTGTTATCACAATAACAGTTAAGAAAATAATGGGCAAGGCTGCCCTTACTTACACACAAACAAGGAGTAGGGAACCCTAAAATCTCCTTGCTTTAAGTTGACTAGACTTGCCAACTAGTAAGCTTTATTTCTAAAACTAACACAAGACAACTAACTAACCACCTACTAAAAACAAAAAGCAATGAAAGTTCCAACTGTATAATTTGATTTTTCCTATTTCACAAAGAATAGATAAGCATGAGACAAGAATGGCAAGTTAAACTTGGAAAAGGCATTAAGTTAACTACTGCTTTTAGTTCTATTCTTGAACATCTTTGTTGCCCCAAAAAGATGACTCACTCATTGATAATATGGGAAACTATATCCTCCAAAAAGTTGGTAATTGCCTCTTTGTCAAGAGTACTAATACTATCTAGAGCAATATTCTGATTTTCAAGGATCTCCTCCCCTTCTGCAATCAAACTCAAAAATTCCTTCACCTCTTCTACTAATTTATCAAATTTTGCTGACATCGCAACAACATGATTCATCTTACCAACAACAAGATCACTGCTAAAACTACCACGGACGAGATTCTGAAACTGTGTTTGCACTTCATCAAGATCATTGAAAATGCCATCATCAAGATGATATTGACAAGGGATCTGTGAAACAAATGTGCTTATGAACTTGAGGATATCAGCAACCTTCTTTCTATATTTGGCCAATTCTTCAGATATTCTCCCATAGGTTTTTACTTTGAAGAGGTGTTGTTCTCTCCAAGTAAAAATCTTCTTCTTATGTTCTTTTGAAATGACTCAATCATAAGCCATCCTCAAGTCAAAGATGATGATCTCATGCATTGGTTTCACCACTTCCATACATTACTCAAACCCCTGAACCCCTTGACGAAGATCATGGGCATTATATCTCAAGAAGTATATCTGTGCAAGTATAAATCTACCCCTGATGATCAATTCTTCTATCCAATCTCACATATGTTTCCCGTATATGACCAACTGCCTCAACTGATGTTGATTTGTCGAGTGATTCCAGTATCTGTGGAAGCAACAAAGTGGCCTATGAAGTGCCATGAAGGGGATTGGAAATATATTGCCGCAGTTGCAGAATCTCAACTTTGAGTGTTCCCTTATCTTCTCCATCCTTGAGCACTTGTTCCTTTAAATTATCTGCTGCAACCTCGAAGAGATTCACATCAGTATGCTGCGTGCTTCTACCAAGATTGGCCTTGACAAACTTGAAGTCATCAATCTCAACCTCATCAACATTCTTTTCCTCCGAAGGTGTAGTAATCTCAAGGATAATCTTACCATCTGAATTCTTCCTCATGTGAACTTGCCTCTTAGGTTTCTTTATTGGTGTGTCTTGGTAGATGCTATCAAGCTTTGCAAATTTCAACTGATAAGAAGGCTTCCTCCTCTTCCTGCCCAGTAAGTTCTCAAGCCAAGACAAGGAGTCTTTGCTAACTTCTGTGGGAGGCTCAATTCCAGTTTCATCAATTTCTTCAACTTCTGAATCTATATAAATAGGAGAAGGCTTTGGTGATGGTGGAGAATCAGGAGATGAAGGCACTACTTCAACTTGTGGTGCTGATTCAACTAGAACTTCTAATGCTCTGCTGATTGTTCCTATTGAAACCCATTAGGAGACTCCACCTTTTTCTTTGAACTCTTCGACATTCTACTAATCTTAGTACATTCTGTAGGATCGCTCATAGCCTTCACTCTTGGTTTTGGTTTAGAAGAAGAAGGTAGAGATGACTGAACTATTGGTGGCTCTGCAGCTAGAATAGCTACCTTTTGCGTCCCTTTACTGCTCAAGAATATCCTACTATTCTTGAGAATTCGACTTGTTATTTCCTCAATTGAGGTGTTCTCTTTGGTGGACCAATTAATTTATGGAAGTGGTTGTTGATTGACCTAATCTCTAGCATACATGGGAAGTAGGACTTCCCCATCATCATCTGACAAACCTTCCACATCCTCTAATAGGAAATCAGCCCTTCGCTGAAGGGTGAATCTGTTGTAATTACACTTGCGCACTTTGAACTCATCCACAAAATTAGCCGAAAAATCTTCAACTGTAGGCACATGTGCATGATTTTGGCCAACATGTGATGCAAAGACACCATCAGGATCATACAAACGCCTCTCATTGAAAAACTTGAGGCCAAACTTTGACATTTCATTTATCATCAATTTGGCATCAACTGTTGATCTACATCTATAGATGCTCATCTCAAACAGGAAACAAGGCAGTCTTGCGCCTATTACGTAGAAAAGTGTGAACTTCGTATACTTGCCTCAAAAATTCCATGAACACTACCTCATCCATTAGATATCTTTGTAGCATGACTGGGTCACCCGAGAAGCCATATACTCTAATGTAGGAGAACATTGGAAATTGGATAAACCAATCAGCCCACTCCACCATCACCAATTTGGCATTTGCTGAAATTCGCACATGCAACTCATTGTCTAAATCTAGCACCATATGCATCAAGAATGCATCATTCACCTACCTGTAATGCCACTCATATTCTAAAAAACTCCAACTGCAGGTAATGATCATACACATGTTGAGAACCCAAAGTTCCAATGACATTCAAACCTCTAAACTTGCCTTGAAAGGCCATTAGATATACAAGGTAAGTTATCATGTGAAACTCATGGACCTTGTAGAACTCTATCATTTGACGGTGGAGATTGTCACTAATCAAGGCTAGCCAATCATAGTGTTTTGTTCTATCAATAATCTGGGAAATGATGTAAAACATCCACAGCTGAAATTTATTTGCTTCTACTTGTCTTGTGACTCGATTCAACAAAGTGATCATGGCTGCAAATTCCTCCTTGAACTTACCACCCCCAACATTCTTCGGCAAAGGATTATGCTTCTCTTTCAACCACTTCTGCGCAACTCTTTTTTGATATTTCCCCTTTTGCTCATACCACACCTTTCCACATTCTTCAATTGAAATGACAAAGTTTTATGTCCATGGTGGTATTGAGAAACATTCCTCAATATTGTCTGACCTGAGGCTGCAAATAGTACGGCCATCTGCTGATTGGATTTCTCGTGTTGTTGGATTGTAATGCTTGACACAAGCAATTATGAATTCAAGGCTCTGTACTAAGATGGGGATTGAAGCTACTACAAGCAACCCGAAATGATTGAGATTCTCAACTGCAATGATTCCTACGTCTTTCAAAGTGCGCAAATCAAGCATTGGAACCACATGATGAAAGCCAGTTTCGAATGTTCTTAGGTAATCGTGGAGCAACACTGATTTGGTCATGATTACTATTGGTGAATACTACATGTTCAAAAACTTGAATTTTGATTGTAAACACGCCTATGTTCGGAAAAGTTTTTGCACAAACTACTGAAAATAAGTTGCTGATTTTTCTCCAAAAAGCGGATTCCCGGAAAAAAGTTGAGGTATGGGTTTTGTAGATGATCATGTTCTGAAGAGACCCAAATCATCAAATTTTGAAAAAGTTGAGGGCTTCCCAAAAAAGCAATGTTTTGGAAAAATAAAATTTCCCCATCTTCAAGAGCAGCAAAAAGTAGATGGACCCAGATCGATGAAAACTAAAAAAGTTGACCACCTGTTTCTAAAATGTGATGCCCTAGAAGATTGGACCATGAAAAAGCGTGCCTCTATGCTTCCCAATCCCAAATCCACGAAGAACACTGAAAAAGCACTACGTTTGAGCCTCCAAATCTTGATGAGAAGAAAAAGATATGTTTTTTCCTTTAGATGCCAACCTACAAAATGTGAAGAATGAATGCCAAAAGCCTTCTTAAATAGAGTTTGAAGATGAAAAAGCACTTTCTTCACAAAGCCCTAAAATCTTGAAGTCTATCCATGAAGATACAAACATCGTTCACAAAACCTCTGAGTCTATTTGCACGTGCACCAGCGAATTTCTCCTTTATAGCTATGAAAAAGCATGCTCGTGAGGACACGATTTTGATGAACGAATGATCGAAGCCAAAAAATGGCTAAGGCATGAGATGCTAAGCGCCTTGACTGGACAAGGGCACCTAGACATCTCCGACTAAGCATTTTTTCTTCATTTTTCAACTTTCGCTTGCTTTTGCTTCCGTCGGGGCCTACCTCTAACTTCAACGAGCTGGCAATCTAATGCTGCCAACTGATAAAACCTATTTGACCATGCCAATCTCATGTTTGACCACTATTGCAATGATCCTCAATTTCATATCGTCGTTCGACGTCATCTGATTGAGTTTGTGAGCTATCAAAACTGCCGACGGAGGTTGAACTGGAGAGAAGGTGTGTCGGAGTCAAAAATATTTTAAGGCTTGAAGACTTCGGCACCCCTAGTTGTGACAAGGGCACCTAGCATTACCAACCTTAGCCATTCTTCTATGATTTTCAAATTTTGCTTTGCAAGTTTCAATCGAGAGTCGATGACCCCAATTTGAGCATCGTTTCCTACCAATTGGCGAATAACAAAGACTGAAAGGCAATCAATCAGGCAAGCTTGATCATAACTGAGATGAATTATATCCTCTACCAACCCCCAACACTACATCTGAGTAATTTTTTGAGGACCCGAACAGGGTTGATGGAGGAGTTTGGTGAATTTTCAAACGAGGCGAAAAATAAACTGTCATGAAAACCCAAGTACCCCTCCTTGACAGGGGCACCTAGCATTGCCAGATGTAGTCATTTTTTGAGGATTTCCATATTTTCCTACGATTTTCTTCATTTTTTGTTTTGTGTGCTCTCGTTCGAACTGCATTTCATGTTGTCTGACAAATCTTCGACACTGGATTATGAATCAACTAAGGAGGTTGAACATAACTGAGATGATCTCTATTTACTCGCTACAAGTACAATGGTGTACAAAGTAAACAGAAATATAAAATAACATTGACAGCATATAATAATCACATGGCAATCGCACAAAACATAGATATATTTCTTTATTCAGTATTCGGCAATTACATCATAATGTCTCCAAACAAAACATAGCATAGGATAGTAGAACCGTCCCCTTTCCCAACTACATGACTCAAGTACATATAGTACGCTGGCAGTGGTTGACGTACCAACCATTGCGTCCCTTCATTATAACTAATTACTTCGTCAAGAACTTACTTCCCAAGACAACTAACTAACATGACACGTACATAACATAAGTACATGGATTATTAATACTAACTAAAGTCTTATTTACTTATGACTCACAACCGACTAAGTACACTCTCGGCCGACTACAATCTCCTGCTTTTCCCAACCCTAAAAATTGCTTTTGACTATTCCTCTGTGTGATTGAACTGAGCTGATGCAAAAAAATTGCACGTTTTTCGAAAAGAGGGCAAAAATAAACTAATGCATGAAATGTCGGGTGTCCTTGGCCAGGAGCGCCTAAAATTACCAAAGTTAAAGAAAAATTCACCAATTTCAACTTTTTTCTCATTTGCCTCCTTCGTTCACCGTTTTGCATGCTTCATTCGTTGTTTGTCGTTGTCTGTGCAGCATTTGAGACTTTAAATCTGACACCTAGCAGCTAATCTTCCTCCATTGATGACTTCGGAGCTCATGCTTTACCTTCTGAAAAAACAGAATTGACCCACCAAAGAAATCCTGACCTTTTGACGATTTTCACCAAGACAGCTTGCTTAGGAAGCATTTTCAACCAATTAGAATCAGTTAGAGCCCTCCAAACAAAGATTCTACTTTTAGAAAGTTTTGCCAACATCCATTTGACAAAAAACCTTGACTCAACTCTATTTTTAAGAACTTTCTATTTTTAGAAATTTTGACTTTTGACAATAATTTTACAAGACTTTGACCACTCTTTACAAAATATCTTAATGAAGAAAAAAAAAATTTGGGCACAACAAATTGATGAACACCAAATCTTAAAAGAAATCTAGCAAACGCTTTTAAAACATTGAGCAGGCAAATGCACACAAATTTGTTGGAAATTGGACACGAAAAAGGCAAATTTCACTTACTAGTGTGCAACCGTTAAAAACCCTAGCTCTGGGATGCAAGAAGTTCGAGAAAACGTTGCAATTGATCTTCGGATGCTTAGAAATACTTTGGTAAATCTAAATTATGCTTTAATTTGTGCTTTTATGGCTAAAAAGCTCTTTAATTCATAGGAAAGCATCATGTCCGCCATTATTGCTTGCTCATGCAAACCAAAATGGCTCAATCCATTCAATTCCACAACTTTGAATCTTAGTCGTTGATCTTGTGATGACTTGGATCGTTGGATGGCTCAGATGGAGTCAATCAAGTTTGAAAAACTTGACTCAATTTGATTACCACACCGAGCCAATAAGAATCAACAAAATGGAAAGGCTCCTACTCCATCATCATGGGCCCTACCTCCTTTGAAAAGCACCGTGAAAGCTAACCTATTGCTTTCCCGTAATCCTGCATGCATCTGCTAGGAAGCAGATCAAGGGTTGCGAGGTAGCGGGGAGAGCTACCAAATTGATCCATGTGTCCAAACCTGTGCACTTTTTAAGCCCTTATGTTGCCACACACGCTTAGGCAAATTTCGCCATGTGCCTAAATCCTTGAATCTGAACGGTCAGGATTAAAACATCTCTAGCACTGCTTTATGAACAAAGGCCGCATGTATTCAACTTTGTACCATTTTAACCCTTCATATATTGCCCTAATACTTCAATGAAATATTTATGTCACTTCCATAGTCCCTTGGACACTCCAAATGTTGCCACACGGCAACCTCTCGTTGTCCACATCGAGCCAAGATTTGTTGAAGCACCCCCCACGGGATGGCGAGGAACGGTCCAGATTGTATCCATGTCGCTCCATTTTAGCCCCTAGATTAAGGGCCCACCATTATTGCCTTTTAGAAGACCGCAAGGCCCATTGTGAAGACTAGACACGCAGCGTTATCCCACTATCCCACACTGCTTTTTCTATGAATATTTTATTCATGCGGGATGGCGAGGAGCCAATAAGCAACAAACACTTGTTAAGTGTGGGGCCACACCGAGGTTTTTTAAAGAGATTTTAATGCATGTGCTTTAAGTTTTCACTTAAAATGGGGTCGTCCCTAAGTCGACATAAAATTTAAGACTTAACATATCCTAAACCTAGGCTTAAAGTGACTAAACATAATGAGTAAATATTTCATAGCCCGCATGACTTGAGACTTAGGCAAGTATTTTGAATAGGGAGCGAGTAGTAAAGCAAGGACAATGGGGCTAGTTAACAGACGACGCCAAAGACTTAAGTGATAACTTGAACTGGGAAGAGGCTATATCAGGCCAACGAGTGATTAAAAGAAAAGGCTAAGGCTTAGCACTGTTAGGGTTTCAGGAGGGTTTTAGCCCTATAGATGAACCCTAATGCAATGGAATTTGAAGCCCTAGCCATGGAACAACCAGTTAAACTCAAGAATTTTGAAATATAGGTCATGGAACCAAAAAAAATTTCAAATAGTCTTATCACATACAACTACTATCTTTTGAAGGAATTACAACCTTTCTTATTCAACCACTGCACAGTTTAATTTTAATTTAATTCTTCTTTATTCCCAATCGCTAGTATCAAACTAGTGGTGTTTTTTCCTTAAGCATTATATCCATAGACTTATATGATATTAGCACCACTTCAAGCGATTTTGAATTTTCTTAGTTGTCAATTTAGGCGAATTATCATTGTCTAATGTTGGGAAAGCAAACTCTAACACCAGTAGTCTTTGTCTTTTTGTGAATGTAGTAACTGAAAAAGTATGCCTTTTCCTCACTTCATTTGGGAATAATTAATATTAAAATAAGCCTAATGTTGCCTTGATTTAGTGTTGTAATATGTTTTACACATTCACATTAAGTTTAGGGCCCTTTTAAACTAAATGGACCTAATTGTTCCTTATTTAGGGTGTTATAAAGTGTATCTTTACACTTTCACACTAATCTAGGGCTTTATTAAGTCATTGGGCTTATTTATGCCTTAATTGGTCCACAAGCCTAATTAAATGCATTTTCCTATGGATAATCCCAACATTTAACAAATGGCCAATCATAATTCAATGTTTTTGGTTGTGTTCTAGATCTAGAGATCTGGGACTCATACGCCACCTTGAGCGTATGAGTCCCAACTAGGTCTCGGGGCCTAATTTTAAACATTCCATTCAACTTAACACTTCTCGAAGTTTGTGTCCCAGTTTTAAGCCATTGGGATTCATATGCCCAACCTGGTGTATAGTCCCGCTTTAACCAAAACCAATTTTAAATCAAATTCTTGGCAGGATTTTATTATCCTAGATCTGATGTCGGCTTGTAGTGTTGTAATTTCGAGAAATACAAGGTTATTTCACATAATTCCTCCTAACAAGCTAGAATTTCATAAGCAATCAAGAGTACTTTCACAAGAGCATTTAAGAGCATTCAAGAGCATTTCTAAGACATTCAAGGGCAGATTTATAGAAGATTATTGCAGCAATCAAGAGTCATTTCATCATGTCAAAGATTTAGTGCATCATGCATGTTGTTGAGCTAATGTTGTGATGTAGCATTGAAGATCAATTCAAGGTCCCATTCAAGCATCATTTCTAATCAACTGTTGTGATCAAGATTTACATTTGAGACCACTTCATGCAAGTTTGCAGATTTGTACTCCAAGGTTTCAATTGAGGATTGGTGAGTTGTTACATGCATTTTCACTTCATTTCAAGGTTTAATTACCAAAAGAGGGTTTGACCAGTGGGAAAGTGCTTATTTACATGAAACCAGTGGGAAAGTGCTTATTTAATCCATATTCAAAGGCTCACAAAGTTTCAGTTCAAAATTTTGCTCCTAGGACACTTTTCACTTTTTTGGGACCCTTTGCAACCATTTGGGCATATGAGTCCCAGTACACCATTTTTGGCCAAATTTCTACAGATCCAAATCAAACATCAAGAAATTACAGAATCTGCCCAGAAACCTTAAACTGGGACTAAATCGGTCTAGCGTATCAATCCCAATGCACTTCAGAATCAACAAATTTCAGAGTTTTCAAATTGTTGTATCCAAAATTAAAAAAATTGTTTCATTAAGGTATTTTGGTAAAAATGGTCAAAATCTTGTAAAATTGTTGTCAAAAGCATAGTTCCATGGAGTTTCGGGGACGGGGGGATGGCAGGGGACACGTTTCTGGGGCGCGGGGGCAAGGGGCCTAAGTTTGGGGGCGGCAGGGAGACGGCGGCGGGGGAGCGGTGTGCTGAAATACATATAGTACTTGAAAAAGTAGTTATAAAAAGATGTATAATTGTAGAAGCCTAAGGAATAAGTATAGTTTAGTTTAAACACATTGCAATGATTTCATTGAACTAGTGAACATTGAAACAATGAACCTTTGCTAGCATCCTCCTGCCTATAGGCTGTAAATGTATCGATTAAAATTTAAAAATTAAAATGGGCAAGGCACGAGATTGTTAAGAGTCTAGACTGAAATTTTGAATGCCTCAAACAGATGTCATCTCGTGGGATGCAATGAAGTGCGGGATGTCATCTCGTGGGATGCAATGAAGTGCGGGCAAGCCTGCACTTCATTGCATCCCACGAGATGACATCTCTTTAAGGTATTCAATCTAACAGTCCCTTACCCGTGCTTGCTGCATAATGATAAAACACTCATTTGACAAATAGAGTAAGAAAATTTTAAAGCAAATACAATTGGTGGTTGCAATACCATTATAGCATGTAGATAAAGCAATTTATATGTTTGACAAATTGTCTTAATAGACATATCATCTCATAGAATGCCATGGTAAACATGCATGCAAAGGCATATGCAGTTATAGCATAAACTGTTTGACATAAATACACAACACAATGTGGTCTATACAATTTATAGGATGCGAAAATAGAGTAAGAAAATTTTAAAGCAAATACAATTGGTGGTTGCAATAACATTATGGCATGTAGATAAAGCAATTTATGTGTTTGACAAATTGTCTTAATAGAGATATCATCTCATAGAATGCCATGGTAAACATGCATGCAAAGGCATATGCAGTTATAGCATAAATTGTTTGACATGAATACACAACAGAATGTGGTCTCATGGGCACGATAGAGCATGAAATCACTTTAGAAGCTTTGAAACAAACAGGAATGGTGCATGTACCACTCCTCATCTCATGAACATAATATCACACAAACTGCACAGGAGACTATGCTCTACAGAATGTAGATTTGGTGCCGAGGATATCTCCATACAGAGATTGTTGTGTGCTACCCATAATATTCTTATTAATGAGATTGAAAACATTTGTAGGGGAAGCAATCGGAATATTGATGATCTGATAATAATGAAAGAAATAACCCTTAAATCTATTCTAGAAAAAAGAGAAATCAGCATTTGGAGAATCAACAAACATATTGACACCATTGCACAAGCATAATATTGAATCATCTGAAGTGAACGAAGCAAGCTATACACTTAATGTGGTCTATACAGAAATACACACTTCAGTCCTCATACCTGGATTCAATCACCACTTTTGTCCTCAAATGCCCACACTTAACCTCAGACTCGTGTAAAGTGTAAAGTTAAACACTCGGCCAAAATGAAGTATAGTTGAAAAATCAAGTCAAAAGATTTCGATTTAGCCTTTTAGGCGTTCAAGAAGACTTTAAAATTTATATATTTTAGCTTTTGTTTAAAAAGAAATTCATTTTTTAATTGCATTTTAAGGGGGACTTCTGGAAGTCTCCTGCATTTTGGGGGACCCCTGGAAGTCTCGGGGACGTCCAGAAGTCCCTTCAAAAGGGGGATGTCCAGAAGTCCCCTAAAAAGGGGGATGCCTGGAAGTCTCGAGGACGTCCAGAAGTCCCCCTCAAAAGGGAAACGTCTTGGAGGCGGCGGAGAAACGGGGGGATGGCGGGGGGACGTTTCCCTAACGTCTTTGCTTCTCGAAAACGTCCCCGTCTCTGAAACGGCTCCATTTTTTGGGGGGACGCATCCCCGTGGAACTATGGTCAAAAGTCAAATAGGGTCAAAATTTCTAAAAATAGCAATTTCCTAGTTTTAGAAATTTCTGAAAAATAAACAGACCATAGGGTTTTTATAGGTTTATTGTCAAAAGGATGCTCACAAAATTTTGGAAAATTTTGGAATTTGCAAGACAAGCCCCTATTTTTAGGGAAAATGGCTAAAAATAGAATCTTTGCAGAAATGGCTCAAATTGATTTTGATTGGTTGATTTTACATCACGATCACACTGGCCCAGTCAAAATTATCAAAAAGTCAGTTTTTCTCTGGTGGGTCTATTTCACTCTTTCAAAAGAAAAGTTAGGACCTCTGAGGTCATCAATGGAGGATGGCCAACTGCCAGGTGTCAAAATCTAAGTCTCAAACACTGCACAAATCAATCCATGATGAAAGATGCTCGAAAAACAGTGAAAGAAGGAGGGGGATTCGAAAAGTTGAAAATTGCGAAAAAATAAACCAGGTCTAGAAAAGTTGGGTGCCTTATTTCAAAAAAGGCGCCTAGGCTTCAATGCCTTAGAATATTTTTAGTTTTTGTAGATCACGCACACGCAATGGTGAACATAGTCAACACTTCAGCAGCGGCGATCGACACAGTCAACAAACACGTGAACGGTTGGCGAGGAGAGTTGAAAATCTTGAAAAAATGGTTTAAGTCTGGCAAAGAAAAATGCCTCTGTAGGTCAAGGGCACCTAGAGATTTAGGCAATCAAAAGTCCTTTTTATGGTTTTCCACCTCCAAGAGATCCATCTCAGATTGAATCCAGCACTGCAACAAATCCATCAGCCAGCCCAAAAAACCTGTCAAACGCCGAAAACTGCAGGTTGAACGGAAAATAACAAAAGTCAAAGGTAAAGTTGAAATTCAAAATAAAAACTAACTCTGGTGAAGAAAAGTGCCCCTACAAGCCAGGGGCGCCCAGTATTTAGGGCAATCAGAAACACTTGCTAAGGTTTGAAAAACTGACTACTCTTCTCATAATTCTTCAAGCTTTCCAATGAATCTATTAGTCAGCTCAACGGATCTATCAAATGCCTGGAATTGCAGATCAAGCGGCAATGTCTCATCAAAGGGGCAAAATGCAAATCAAGAGAATCATCAAAAAATGGCTAACTTTGGTAAAGAAAAGTGCCCTTGCAGGCTAGGGGCGCCTAGAAATTAGGGCATTCAAAACCAGTATTTAGAGTTAGCCACTTCCAAGAGATTCATCCCAGATTTAGTCTAGCTCTGCAATGAATCCATCTACCAACTCAAAGGACCTGTCAAACATCGAAATCGAAGATCGAATGGACACCATAAAAATGAAGGAAAAGTTGAAAATTGTGAAAAAAATTGTCGGTCTAGCAAGCTTATGCGCCTTTTTTCAAGGAGGGCACCTTTTCAATGCATTGGCCATTTTGCAGTCTTCGCTCATTGCACACGCAAAATGAAGAACGCAATTGCAGTCGACAAAGCACATAACACAACAAATAGGAAAAAATGAAAATCAAAAGATAAAAATTGAGACTGGCAAAACCAAGTGCCCTTGTCAACAATGGGCGCCTAGGGTCTCATGCCTTGGAATATTTTCCAAGCAATCAAAATGTGTTCAAACTTCATCGTTTCTCGGCTCCGAATCTTGAAAATCAGTCAAACGCAATGATAGAAACTAGTAGAGGGTGCCATTCTTCTCAAACTTGCTTAGGATTGCCAGATTCACAGACCTTCAATCTCAGTTGTTCACATATTGCCAAGAATCAATGTCTGAACAGGGGGTACCAGACACCAAAGACACGAAAACTCAAAAAAGTTGAAAATCCAAGAAAATTTGCTAACACTGGTGAGCTCAAGTGCCCCAACTAGCTAGGGGCGCCCAAGGACTCATGCCTTAGTCAAATTTTCATTCATGTGTTGCTTTTTGGAGAAAAATCAGCTATAAAGTAGGTAATTGCCTTGGTGAAGTAAACGAGGTCAAATTTTCATGCAAACGGAGTTGGAGGGGCAAACAAAGTTTCTATCTTCATGCATGAACTCCTAAATTTTAGGGTTTTGAATGCAAAGTGCTTTTATCTCCAAAAGAAAGCCTTCAACATTCATTATTCATAATTTACAGGTTAGCTTTTACAGGAAGAAACAAAATTTTCTTCTCAACAGGATTTGGAAGATCAAACGAAGGGCATTTTCAAAGTTCTTCATAGATTCAAGTTCAGGTTGCACAAAAGAACACTTTTCCATAATTTGTTCTTCCAGGGCATCATTTTTCAGAAACAGGTGGTCATAATTTTCAACTTCCATCGATCTAGGTCTGTTTCTTTTTCATTCTTCTTCAAGATTGGAAAAAATTTCGTTCGCTTCTTTGACATCCACTTTTCTAAAAAAGCACACATGTTCAAGAAAAACTCAGTTTTCCAGAAATCTTACAATCTAAGTCTATTTAGAACGAAAGTGGCCACAAAACCCAAACCTCATATTCTTCCGAGAAAATTTGCCTCTAGAACTTCCACTTTTTAAAAGATCTATTTTTTTCGGAAAAAACTTAGTTTTTCGAATATCTGACAATTTAGGTCTCTTCAACACATGAATATCTACAAAACCCGTATCTCATATTTTTCTCGGAAAATTTGCTTCGTGGCTTCTACCTTTTAGGGCTTCTTGTATGTTCTTAAAAAAATTTCATAAACAAACGATTTGGGTCTATTCAAAATGACATTCTCTACAAAACCCATATTTCAGATTTTTCTCAAAAAATCTGCGTTTTTCTAATGAAAAATCAACGAAGCTATTTTTAGCATTTGCGCAGAACTTGTCCAAACATAGGCATGTTTATAGTCAAACTTTATGGTTTTCATCATGCAATACTCTTCCGTTGAGAAAAATCAAGAAAAGCATTAGAAGCATAAAGCTGCAGAAGAAACAGAGGTCATCACTCCAGTTACAAAGCCGCCAAAGTTATCAATCAGTGAACTGCCAGTTGAAGCATGCGAAGATTTCTAGGAATAGAACTCAAGTGATGACAACAGTTAACTCGAGGCTTTTTCCGAGTTTAACTGGCCGTTCTCTTTCCATGCATATCTATTCCTTAGAAATATCAATGTATGGTTAGCTATTTTCTTATTGTCACATCAGTTAACTGATGTTCATAGTTAGTTAGTTGTCAGTTATCTTTTGTTTAGTTCTAGTTAATAAAGCTTGCCTATTGGCAAGACTAGTTGTAAACACAAGGAGATTTTAGGATTCCCTACTGCTTGCTTTTGTATAAATAAGGGCAGCCTTGCCCATTTATTTTTAACCGTTGTTGCTATAACAAATTTGTTGAGCCTATTTTTCCTTCAAGTTTGCTATTCAGTATCTGTTCACTTTGTAAAGTGTAATTTGGTTTGATCGCATATTGTATGCTTACTTTTGCTACAATCTACTGTCCCAGATGTGTTATTACTGTTAGAATTTGAGGAAATAAATCTTATGCCTACCTTGCTTTGATCCACAGTCTCAAAATATTTCAGTGTTATTGTCTCATTTGTTTAACTTCATTTCAGACTACACCTCGAATAGGTGTTCCACCTCCTTGGGAATCCTGAGATAGAGTTTATCGTCAACCATTCTCACTTGCTCCTAATTCCTCATGCTCTGTTTTTCTAGAGGAGATAGGATAGTTTTAGCATTAGCCTAGTTGTAGTGAAGATCCTGCATAAACCAGAGAAAACCTTAGCTGCAATGTATTTGGTTTTTTAACCTTGTGCCTCTACCAGCTAAGTCAAAAAGATAGGAATTTAGATTACTTTACTTTTTATGCATATCAACAAAAGAGGGAGCTTCCCCTCCAAATTTGAAGAGCGGTTAATACTGTGCATAGTTGTCTGTTGCCAATACGCACTCCAAAGGTGCAAATTGTAAGGCCAACATATCACACATTAGAAAAGTTGTGTTCTTGTATCAGGTTCCTCTTCCAACCAATAATTTCATTGAAGAATATTCATGCAACCAAATCTTGATCTACATCGAGAATTTCAATGGTTAATCATTAAATACCTCAAGCTTCAAGGCGCCAATTTTCCTTATTCATTGTAGTACTAGGGAGAATGGAATAGAACTTCAAGTTTAATTGATAATCTTAAAACAAAGTCAGCTATATACAGCCATTTAAATCAAACAAAATACACACGCGCGCGCGCACACACACACACACATACATAATACACACAAACATACGTAACATACACACAGACATACATAATACACATAGACACAAACATACATACATACATAATACACATAGACATACATACATACACACAGACATACATACATACACATACATAGACACAAATACATACACACACACACACACACACACAAAAACACACATACACACACACACACATATACACACACACACACACACACTATATATATATATATATATATATATATATATATATATATACATACATGCACACATACACACTATACATACACACACACACACACACACACATACATACATACATACACACACACTATATATATATACACACATACATACATATATACACACTATATACACATATATATAGTGTGTATGTATGTATATATATGTGTGTGTGTGTGTGTGTGTGTGTATATATAGTGTGTGTGTGTGTGTATGTGTGTATGTGTGTATGTGTGTGTGTGCGTATGCATGTTTACACACATACATGCATACGCACACACACACATACATACATACACACATACACACATACACACACACACACACACACACAAACGCTATATATATATACACACACAGACATACATACATAATACACACAGACATACATACATACACACGGACATACATAATACACACAAACACAAACATACATACATACATACACACAGACATACATAATACACAGACATACACACAGATACACACAGACACACATACACAAATACACACACATACACACACACACATACATGCATACGCACACACATACATACATCCATACACACACACACACATACATACATACATACATATATATCATGCACACACACAGACATACATACGCATACATACACCCACACATACACACATACACACATATATATATCCTTTTACTCTTCTCTTAAAAAGTTGTTCTATATATTGGAAATGGTATATCAATTACAAAATGGGCACACATATATATATATCCCAAGCCCTAAAGGTGGTGGAGGAGTGGGAGCTTCGTGAGGAAATTTTTTGGAAACAAAAGGCCAAGGTTGACTGGCTTCAAGAGGGAGACAGGAATACTGCTTTCTTTCATCATTTTGTGCAGGCTCGTCGGAATAAATGTCATATCCCCTCTCTTGTCAATCATAAGGGCTCTTCAATATCTTCGCAAAAGGCTTTGTCCAGATAAGCCCGTCAGTTCTACTCTGCTCTGTTCACTGAGGATTCCCCCCCCTGCTGAGGCTGATGAAAACATGGTCATTTCCTGTATTCCTTCTTTGATCTCTAATGACTTGAATGCTTCTTTGATCCGTCCAATTACTTTGGCTGAAGTGGAGGAGGTTGTGTTTGGGATGAATAAGGGGAAAGCTCCTGGCCCTCATGGTTTCCCTGTTGAATTCTTCCAAGAGTTTTGGGATATTGTGAAGATAGATTTGTTAGAGGTGGTTCGAGAGTCTCTTCATAATAAGCAGATGCTTTGTGCACTGAATGCTACTTTTCTGGTTCTCATCCCTAAGAAAGATGGAGCTGATCGGCTTGATTACTTTAGACCTATTGCGCTCTACAATGTGGTGTATAAGATTGTTACGAAGTTGATTGTGGAAAGGCTTAAGTCTTGTTTATCTACTGTTATTTCTGAGGAGCAAGGAGGTTTTGTGGAGGGTCGTCAAATTTTGGATGGTGTGGTGGTTGCCTCTGAGGTCATTCATTCCATGGCAATCTCTAAGGTCAGGTCTATGTTCATTAAGTTGGATATGGCCAAAGCGTACGATAGAGTTAAATGGGGATTTCTTCAGAAGATTATTTTGGCCTTTGGGTTTTCTTCGGATTGGGTGAATTGGACTATGAGTTGTGTGACTTCTTCCTCCTTTTCGGTTATTGTGAACGGTGAGCCTTCTGAGCTATTTGGTGCTTCTAGGGGCCTTCGCCGGGGGGATCCGCTCTCTCCTCATCTTTTTATTATCTTGGTGGAGGGGCTTGGCCACTTCCTTAAATTCCAGGTTTCTCAGGGTTTGATTCATGGTTGGTAGTGGGGGATGGGTCTTCCAACGCTTTCTCATCTCCAGTTTGTGGATGATACTTCCCTTATGGGGCTGCCCCGTATTCAGGAAGCTCAATCCTTCAGGCAAGCTTTGGATATCTACCTTGGCACTTCGGGTCAGAAAGTCAATGAGCAAAAGTCCTCTATTTTCTTCTTTAATACTCCCCAAGCTATTCAACGAAGGATTGCTGGTATTTTACAGTTTCAAATTGGGTCTCTCCCCTTTGTCTATTTGGGGATTCCTCTTGCTTCTGGCAGGCAGCCCCGATCTTCTTGGCAGTTGTTGCTTGACAAGTTGAGAAAGAAGGTAACTCATTGGACTCATCGGTGGTTGTCTACAGCTGCTAGAGTTACTCTCCTTAAGTCGGTTATTCAGGCCCTCCCCATCTACAGGTGTTTTGTTCATTCGGCCCCTATGTATTTCCTTAGGGAATTTGATGCTCTCTCTCGCCAATTTCTTTGGAGTGGCAACTTGATGTCCTCTAAGTGGAGTCTTGTTAATTGGGATTCTGTGTGTAGACCAAAGCAGGAGGGGGGTCTCGGCTTACACTCTGCTATTCTAAACGGTCAAGTTCTTGCTGCTAAGCTTTATTGGCGTTGGTGCACTAATCAGCACCAGTTATGGGCTCAGATTCTTAACCATAAGTATCTTAGAGGTGTTGCTTCTTTTGACGTCCCCCGCTATCCTCTGGAGGGGAGTGGCTCTATGATTTGGAATACTTTGAAAGGGGGGGCTCAGTTGATTAAGCGTGCTCTTTTCTGGATCTGTCACTCAGGATCTCAGGCTCTTTTTTGGTTTGATGCTTGGGATGGTCACCCTCCCCTTCTTTCTAATTATCCTCATCTTCAACCCCTCTGTGATGTTTTTACTACTGCTGGTTGGGACACCGTGGAGCATTACAAGATTGCTGAGCATAGTGGTTATGTGGTTACCTTTCGCTGGAAGCATCCTGCTAAATGGCCTCCTGAGGGGGCCGAGGGGCGCAAGCGCGAGCTTGCTCAGCTTTTGGATTCCCGTGTTTGTAATTCTCTGCGGGGCCCGGATATTTTGGCTTGGGATGGCTCTGATAGGTCTGGGAAGTACTCTGTGTCTATAGGCTATAAGCAACTAGGTAGGCAACTGTATGGAGATATTGAGGTCCCTTGGTGGAAGCAAGTCTGGCATTAGTTGGCTTGGCCTAAGTGCAATTTCTTCATGTGGTTAGTGGCTCAGTGCAGGTGTCTTGGGCTAATCTTTGCAAACGCGGATTCCAAGGTCCCTCTAGATGTGTGCTATGTTGTAATTCGAAGGAAAGTGTCTCTCATCTTTTCTTCCAATGCTCTTATGCTAGGGAGATCTGGCATTTTTGGTGGGGGGTGTGGAATACGCCCTATTGGCATGTTTGCTTGTTAGCTGAGTTTGTGGATGGCTGGGGCAGGGCCCCTGTTTCTACTTCCTTTCTTCAAGCTGCTTGGGGGATTGGCCCTTCCTTTATTATTTGGAATCTTTGGTTGGAGAGGAATCGTCGGGTGTTTCAGGATGTGTTATTGGTAGCCCCTCGTCTGTGGCAAAAAATTTTGCATTCCTCGAGTGAAACTGTTGCTGCTAAGTGTGATCTGTCTGTTTCGGTGGCCCCTTCTGATGTTGACTGTTTTAAACGCCTTCATCTTCCTCATCCGCAACAACAACTCTAGCGTAACAGATGTCGTCATCCTACCCCAAAGGTGAATAGGGAGGGCAGATGGTCCCCTCCTCCTCAAGGGATCCTCAAGCTTAATACTGATGGCTCTTCTCGTGGAAACCCTAGTCATGCTGGTATTGGTGGGGTTGGTCGGGATAGCTTTGGTGATGTGCAGTTTATCTTCTCGGTGTATAAGGGTTTTCATTCTAATAATCTTATGGAGGCTCAGGCAATCCTTGTGGCGGTGAAGCGTGGAAGTCAATTGAGGTGGCGCAGGTTCATTTGTGAATCTAATTCCCAGGTTGTTGTGAACCTGTTGAATAGGCAGAATTTAGATGATGTTAGTTGGCAGTTGGCTCTGATTGTGGAAGAGATTCTCAACCTTTGTACTTTTCTGGAGTTAGTTACTTTTACTCATATTCCTAGAGAATGGAATGGTGTTGCGAATGGTTTGGCTAAATGGGCTTTAGATCATCTTAAGGACTGGAACGTGCTGGATCGGGGTCATGTTGTGACCTTTTTCACACATCACCCCATTCAGATGGGGACCCCCTAATTTTTGCTCCATTCTGGTCTTTTGGCTTTGCATCTCTCTCTCTCTGGTCTTTTTGTCCTTTCAGGGATGTCCCATTGTTTGACCCCGGTTGAAATATTGGTTAAGTCTGTGAAATTAGGGTTTTCTATCCTACAGGCTTTTTTAAGGTCAAACCAGGTTATCAAATTGGATTCTGAGCTTAGTGCTACAGTTACAAGGCGTCCAGCAAAGTCCCACTGAATTTGCATTGAATTCTAACGACTTACTATTTATAGTAAGTACTCAATCTGGGACTGTTTCATCAGGATTTTGGAATTCTGACTATTCCATCATATTCAGGTAGCTTTCAGCTACTTGCACGTAAATTTTGGGTAGAATCAGACAACTTGCTATTTTTGGCAGTTCAGGCTTCAAGAGCCGTTTTCAAGGTCCACACATGTGATTTTTCAATGCATGTCTGGAGATTACTTTTTGGTTTTTCAAAACCTTCGCAACGATATAACATGCAAATCGAGATGGTGACTTTCAACAATACAACCCTTCGAGGCTATTTTTAGGGTTTGCATGCAGAGATTTTCAGTGCATGTCTGGATATTCCATGTGGGTTTTGCGAGACGTTCGCAGTGATGTGACATGCAAGCAGAATGGATCAGTTTTCAGGGACTCAGTATTTTTAGCCAGTGCCCGCATGCGGACCAATTTTTTGGGTTTTTCTGGGTTTCTTGAGATCCCACGGGTAGTATAACATGCAGAATCATCCGGCAATGAATTGATCACTTTCCAGACACTTACTATAAATAGCAGTTTCACTACAGCCACTCGACACTTCAGTTCAACATGTAGAGCGACATGCAGAAGAAACAAAGTCAAACGGAGACCATTCGGGATACATGCAAGTCAAATTAGGGTTTCCACTTTTATAGGGGGTAAAATCTAGAAATGGTCAGAATAAAGCACCCCTCCAATATCAACATGCTTCAGAGTACTTGCTGGCAAAATTTGAGCGAAATCGGGGGACTTTCTATTTTTAGTAAGTCAGGACACGGCTATAAATAGCAGGTCGGCGCCGGAAGTTGGTATGAGCAGGACACTCAAGTTATCAGGATCAGGCATAGCAAGTTTCAAGTCAAATGGAGCTACTGAAGTCAGAAAGTCAAGAACTTACTATAAATAGCAGGTGGCTATAAATAGCAGGTTGGCATGTGGGACAGGAGAAAACAGGTTCACAAGGCAAAGAAGATCATATGGTGAAATTTTCAGGCAAAACGGAGCTGTAGAAGTCGAAAATCAAGGGACTTGCTAAAAATAGAATGAGAAGGTGAAGGGCAGACAAGGGCATGAAAATTTTGCTAAGTCATTGAAATGGAACCTTCAAAAGAGAAAATGCGCCCAAGAAGAGTGTTGAAGTGAATTCTCCAAGTGTGAAAAATGAAAGCCCATGGGTTGATTTGCGCCCAAGGAGGATTGAAGACTTAGAAAATTTTCTAAGGAAAAATTAAAAGCTCACATATGTAAATGCGCCCTCAAATGAAAGTTGAAGATGTTAAATGCGCCCAAGGGTAAGGAGATCATTGGAAAATCTTCTAAGGCATGAAACAAAAGTAGCCACCCCTATTTGCGCCCTCAACTTGAAGCCCACCATGCTATTTGCGCCCCCAAGGTAAGTAAGGGGGTTCAAAACGCCTAAGTTCAAAATGAAAGTTCACCCTAGCAAATGCGCCCACCTTGATGAGTCTTTCAAAACGTCCAAGGCATGAAGATGAAAGTAGACCCTATGAAATGCGCCCAAACATGAATAAAGCCTTTGAAAATTTGCTAAGGCAAAATGAGAGCTTGAATTAGTGAATACGCCCAAGGTAATTGGAAAGCTGAAAACGCCTAAGGCATTGAGGATGATAGCATGAAGTATCATTTGCGCCCAAGGAGTGAGGATTTAAATTTATTCCTAAGTGTGTGAAGTGAAGGCTTGAGAGGATAAAAACACCAAGGAAGAAAATGTTAGAAATATTTTCTAAGTAAAATAAATAGTTCACTAGAGGAAAACACGCCCTTGATATGGATGAGTTGAAAATTTTCCGGGGGCATTTGAATGAAGTGGGCGAAGTGATGAAATTTTATTTTCAAGGTGGAAACAGTTGGTGAATATTTTCCATGGGTCAAATAGAAAATTAAATGAACCTCTTTAAAACGCACCCATGAGTTGACGTTCAAAAATTATTTTCCTAAGGGGAAATTTTAATATTTTCAGAGGGGATTCATTTTGCCTAGATCATTTTCCTAACGGAAATTAAATCTCAGAGGGTGGATTATTTCGAGCAAGCGAGTGATTTTAAATCGACAGACTTGAATATTTTAATGAAAGGATTTAAAATGTCTAAGGCAAATTTCATGAAATTGAAGATTTAAATGACAGACATTTTAACGGGTTGGAAATGAATTTACAACTCCCACGAATTTTTCGAGCTAAATTTAATTAAACACTGCGAGGATTTTAAAATGAAATTTTCAATCAAATCAAGTGATTTTCTCGTGAGTTGTTTAAATTACTGAGAGTTAACTAGCAGACTAGAGGGGAAAAATTCGAATTTTTGCAAGGAAAGAATCTTCATTAATGGCAACTGCCATAATGACTGGCTGACGACTAGCCCACTACTGCGCCTGAATTAGAAGATTCTGAGTGAAGATAGTGGTGAATTGATGAAGGTACTAAAAATAGTTCCAGCACTACTTAGCAGGATTTTTCATGAAGAGTTATTTAAACAACTTCATTTCTTTCATTTCTTTACACATTTCGAAGAGCTTGGAATTGTTGAAGTGAGGAATTTGGTGAGAGATTGAAATCTTTTGAGGTTGCTGAAAGTGAGCTTGAGTTTTATTTTTCTAAGTGTGAAGTTGCTGGGGAAATTTTATTTCCAAGTTGCTGAGAGTTTTCTTTTCAAGCTGCTGAGAGTGTGTTGCTGCAATTTTCAAGTAATTGTATGCTGGAGAGCTGAGATTTCATTTCCAAGTTGTTGGAGTTGCTGCAGTTTCCCGGAGTTGCAAAAGATTTTTTTTTCTCTGGAGATCTTTATTTTCAAGCTGCTGAGAGTTGAAGTTGCTGCAGAATTTCGAAGTCGCAGAGATTTTCTTATTTGCTGAGGATTTTGTTTTTGAACTACTGAAAGTTGATTACTGTTGGAGTTGATAAGAAGTCCGAAATTCCATGCTGCAGTGATCTCTTTATTCTTTTAATTGCTGAAGTTGACAAAGTGAAGTCAAAAGTTCAAGTTATTTGTGTTGAAGAAATTATTCACATTGCTGAAAGTTATTAGTTTGCTGTGATTTTCTTCGCCAGTCAGAAGTGAAGTTGCTGAAAGCTTCTTTCTAAGCTCAAAGTTTTTATACAGTCTGAGGTTTGGAGTTAGAAATTTATGCTGAAGAATTTCATTTTCAAAAAACTAACTCCGTACTCGCAGCCATCTCGGGATTGTTTTATTTTATTAAAAAAATCTGCAGTCTAACTTATTATTATTCTATTTTATTTTTGCAAATGGCTGAAGCAAAGGATGTTGCAAGAACAAGCAGAGCCGCAGGCAGACCTGCAAATACTGAAGCGGGCAAGGCTAGCTCATCCCGGCAAGCAATGATCAAAAGACTCGCCAAGCCATTTCTTCCAAAGTCAGCAATTACTTCGAAGTTGGCAGGATTAAATGACACCAACCTCGATTCATTTAATCTAAATGCACTCAAGTCAAGGATGTACGGATTGGGAGGCCATCAACAGTCAGTCACGGCACATAACATCATGAAAAGTGGGATCTACGCAGCTGTTGATTTTCCACCAGCAATTCAGTGCCCGGAGCTAATCATGGAGTGCGCAAATTACTACAAGCCAGAGCGTAGAGCCATTGTCTCTCCAGATGGCAAATTGCTTGCCAACTTCACGCCAGATGCTATTAAAGAGGCATTTGGGATTCCTACTTCCGAGAGGATGCTGCACAAATCAAAGGAAAGGGCAGATAAAATGTACTCCTCCTCTTTCGAAAGGGTTGTTGCAGTCATCAACAGAGTTTGGATGCAGAAGCCCAAGCCACCCCACACTAAACTCCCGAAGCAGATAATTGTCGAAGACGTCAAACAAGAGTACTGCGACTTGATCATGATGCTTAGTCGAATAAATGGGAGTGCGCAGGCCTACATCTTCCAACCTTGGATGTTCTACTTCATCGAGATCATCTTGGAGGGAAAGGAGTGTGTTGATTGGGCAAGAATGATTAGCGACAATATTGGTGAACAATTCAGGAGCCTAAGGAGGGTGAAGACTTTCTATATGAGCTCGTACGTGATATATATGCTAGCGAGGATGACCAGATATAGAGGGATCACGTACAAGGAACCAATCGGCTATGCACCTGACCAGTTCAAGATCCATGAGGCATGCACGCAGTTACATTTGACTAACCCTACCAGTTACAAGCGGGCTAATGACGCATTCACAATGCATATCACGAGGACCCTTCAACAGAGAACGCAGCAAAGAATATCAAAGGAGGCACAGGCATTGATAGAGGAATACAGATATTGGCTCATCCAATTTCCGAAATTCACATACATTAGGCTGCAGGGGTTCACTTCGTATCCATACCAGCTACCGAGGTACCCCACCGATCACATAGTAATGCTGGAAGTATCTAGGCAGTTGATTGCCTATGATAGGATTCAGAAGAAGAAGAAGAAGGGTGGACTTGACTTTCCTATCGCCATGGGAAATTCCATCGAGGTGTGTCCCTCCTTGCAGGCAGCTCAAGAAACAGAGGATGAGCTGCAATTCTTTCATCTCTCATATCACACGGGTAGGCAGGATTTCGATCCTTACAGAAACATCTGAATGGTACAGAACGTTGAGTACCGACACAAGGCCCACATTGAGGACTTTTGGGCAAATGCTTTCGATGAGGTTGAAATAAGGAAAAGGATGTTTTCTAGGCTCCCCCTCAAGTTGATCAAGGAGTGTGAGGTCATTCCAGTTCCCGCCCAGGTGGAGGAGGATATCAACGTTATACAGCCTGATTATGAGTCAGTGAGAGATACTCCGGTCCCGCCACCTGATTGGTCTGAGCCTGAGATCATGGACTTGGACACGCTCTCTATACTGGTGATGACTTTCACGAGGGCTTGGGTCGATAGACACGTATGCAGACTCAAGAGCAGATCAATGGCTCTTACTTATGACTTGATGGGTGACCAAAGGCCACTAACAGTGAGAAGAGGAAAACGGATTGCCCAAGCTGCAGAGGCACGAGAGGAGATGCCGACCCAACCAATACCTTTGAGGATGGAGCAAGCATCACCCGCACACTCACAAACTCAATCTTCAAGTTTGAGAGAAATTCAACTATTTGCCGATCAGAGGGCGAGGTTGCATGAGGAGCGAGAACTTGAGGAGGTTGATCAACCCAACATCCGAGAGTCAGGTAGTATAAGTGTCAGTGCATCCAAGGGTGGCCAACAGGAAGAGGAGGAAACAGTGGCCGATACCCGTTTCCAGCAGATGTTGGACACGGCATTGGAAGAGGAAGAAAACACAGAACAAGAGACCCAAGGGTCTGGAGATACTCAGCTCGTGGAGACTGATGAGCCTGAGCAGAACAGTGTAAGAAGAGAGGAAGTATATGAGGTGGAGGCAACAGAGGAGCAGCCCCTCGTCACCTGCAATCCACAGCAAACAGTGCCGGATTGGCTCACGGATAGAATGAGAAGAGAGCCTGAGGATGATACGGATCTAGCCATTGAGATGGAGAAGTTCCTCAGGAGGATTAGTGCACCTCCAGAAAAGAAGAGAGCCAGGAAGTTTTCGAAGATTTCGACTGACGAGTCAAGCTCTTGCACACTCCAGGTTGTTGTCCCAAGGGAAGAGTATGATCGATCCGAGGAGAGGCCCGAGAACTATGTAATGACCACCGTGGAGTTCGGTCGTCCTACGAGAGCCCAAATTGTTGAGGAGTTTGATAACTCCTATCAGGCGTTGAGAGACCAGTTGCTCCGCACAGAGGGGAAATATAAGAAGTTAAAGAAGGAGCACAAAACCTTGATAGGATATGTGCAGAGTCTAGTGCGCCCAGGTGAACAGGCAGACCCAACAGTAGAACTCCCACCAGAGTTTCCGAGGGAGTCAATTATTGGCTTGGAGGACTTAAAGAAGATGGAGACGGAGGCGGACAAATGGGTTAGCCATGTTCGAGCTGAGACAGAGAAATTCATGGAGGACCTTGCCAATGCTTATCAGCAGGCCTCGAATATTTTGGCGCGCATGGATATGGTGGATCAAGCTTGGGGCGATACCCGCATCTATCAGACGAAAACTGTTCTTCGTCTAGGGGCTTTGATGCATATACCTCTACAGACCTTGGTGGATGGAGGTGTAATTCAAGAGGGTGACAGGTATGATTTCACTTGTTGGTACTCCTCGGTGGTCACGGGTCGTGGGTTTCACGATGCAGCAAAGGCAGATTCGGCTAGAATCAAGAAGGCAATGGCAACATCTTGGAGGGAGTTCTTAATACACTAGAGGCCATATTTGCTAGAAGGTTAGCTCCATAAGAAATAACTGCTAATGGCTTGAGAGACAAATTGGCTCCATTCTTCTCAGCTGCGAGGTCGCTTGTCCAGGATGACTTTGAGAATGTCTCCACTTTCTCCAGTATAATTCAGAATACCCAAGACGCTTTGTTGGCATGGAGAAAGTCTTACACTCGGCACGGGCAGACGATAGCAGTCTTGGAATTTCAGCTCAACCATATTCCACCAATTTCGGTACAAGAGGTCGAGGCAGTATTGGCCCGATTGATCGAGTTTGCAGTCCGAGAACAGGACAGTGGGAACGCTCTATCGGACGAGAATCTTCTAGAAGATGGTGATGGGCATTAATTGCTCATTATGGTTCCTGCAGAGGAGTGGAGAATATTCTGTGCATTTATTGCCCACTCCTCTCAATGGCGGTTTTTAGGGCAAAAACCCTAATTAGGGCATAGGTGACTCAATCTGAGCCCTTTATTGTAATCAAATCTGAACCGTCCACTGAATTGGGCTTATTATAAAAGGGGCATCCCCCCTCATTTGTAATAAATTAGACATTAGATCAAGAGTTGAATCAGAGCTAGAGAGTAGAAAGCATATAGCATTTAGCTTAGAAGTTAGCTTAGATTGAGGAGGGAAGAAGACTTTCCTTTGAAAGTTTTGTAAACGGTTGTTGTGAACACTTTTCATAATACAAAGAGTTTCATTGCTTGGTGATTTCTTCTTGGTTATGAGTAGCTAGCAAGGCCATTTCATCTTTCCAATTCAAGGTAGATTAAAATAAAGTAGACTTTGTTTCATGCAAGTAGTCGTTAATTGTGGAGTGTGGTGTTCAATTTGGACAAGTCTTCCTCTATCCATACCACTAGCGGGCTTGTTGACGATAAATCTGCCCTGCGTGGTCAACTGGAATTTCAGTACTTAACTTCGGTTGTGATTCGTATGTGTTCACTTGCATCGTTGTGATGGGGTGCGCATGTTGAATCATAATTTGAATATCTTATTCATCATTTGAAGATTGCACCAACTTTGTCAGAGTTGTCCGAAGGGGAGGCGAAACAAAGTTTGGTTTGAAGATTGTTGAAGTTAATCCTACCATTCCACCTTTTAGAAATAGATTGTAGAATTCCTGCCCCTTCTCCTTTTCAATTCAGTATTTTCTCGATTAACTTAGGAATTAGAGCAATATTGTCAAATCATTCATGTCTTAACTGCTTCACAAAATCGAACAACTACGTAAGTCCCCTTAAATACCCAGCATATTCACATCAGCCAACTGAGTCTATTCACAATAAAAGGAACCTTGGAGTTGAACGCATGAACTTTCACGCAATCTTAGCATGCGGAATACTTTGATCAAGAGAGAGTAGAGTGATCGTTGGACATTTTATTCTGTGTTGGTGTTGTCATAAAAAACACGTCAACAGGTCAATTACCCCCTAATTTGTCTCAACAGTTGGACCACTTGGTGGACTTGGATAGGGCTGTGTAACGGCCTTGCTTTGTACTTTTCCTTGGTTTAATAAAGGTTTTACCCCTCTTTCATTAAAAAAGAGTTTACCAAATTTCACTCCACATTCTTCCGTAGTTAAACTTTTAAATATTCTTTAATCATAAGTGCAGGGTTGTTTCTGTGATTGACTAGCTCTTCTACTAATGAACCCATCCACTATATTGTAATCACATCAACATGGTTTAAACTTATTATTTTCCTTAAAGGCTAAAACACTTATTGTTGAGTGTTACTTGATCAAGGACTGGTATTGGCAATGAGTAATAGGACCAGCCAAGGCAGGACAAGTCACTTCAAACTCAGTACTAACCAGGATCTTATACCTACAGCTACCCTACTCTTCTCTAAACTCGGAACATTTAAATACTAGTCTGGAAAACACTTAAAATAAAAGTGTGAAAGTGATGGATTGATCATGGTCTAATCGCATGCAAGTAAAGGCAAAGAAAAGCCTCTATTATTGCACTTCCCATCATGTCCCACAGTGTCTAGTCGCACTTCCAGTTCATCGATCACGTTGCAAAATGAAGTTAAATCACTTTAAAAAAATTAATGTCTGACATAAGAAAAAAATTACATTCATTTCAATGAGTTTAGGGGAGATTTTGAGGAAAAAACATCATGTTTTTGACGATTTTTAATAAAAAATTGTAACAAGTTTTTATAAAAACTGGCAATGAGTTTTTGGGCAAGTTACTCACTGCCAGTTTTGGCACATGCTTTCTACAAGTAATCACAGGGTTTTTCAACTATGAGCTTTACAATTGCAGGGAATATTGTGATTGTTAGAAGAATGAAAATAATCGGGGCAGATAGATGCTTGGAAGGCATCATACCCTCTCATTCTATGGTAAGCAAAATAGACACCATTTTGATACTCAAAATTTTCTAAATAACTATAGTGTGGTGTTTAGTAACTTGCCCCCAAGATCATGGCCAGATAAAGGAACTTTGCATGAAATAAATTTAAAATCAAGTTCCAAACCTGTTATAGCACAGAGGAGAGCTTGCAGAAGTTGAGAGTTATTTTGATGGGAACCTCATGGTTTCCTTGGTTGCAAAGTAATTAGTGATCATTCATTGTAACTTTGCACATACTTGGAACAAGATCAAATATCTAGATCTAGACATGCTATAAAAGGTTTGATGAAAGGTACCTTTTCTCATGTTAATTCAGAATAGACATTCTTGCAATAAATTAAGCCGATTTTATTATTACAAGCACATATCAAACAATCACAGGTAAGTACAGTAGCTATTGGACAATATGAAAGCTATGCAACTTTTACATTTTTTGGAGGATACAATGGAGATTCTGGATTTCACATCAAGGATGAGATTAGTAGCAACTAGCAAGAACACTACTACAGCTGAGCAGTTCCAGCAAAAGGAAAAATAAAATGTTATAAAAGTCAAAGATATATTTTCCATCGAAGAAGTGGAAGCTGGCACAAGTATAATCTATGATGCTCGAGAAAAGAGGAGCACGACAAAGATGGGCAATGGCAACAAGAAGCAAGTTAACAAGAAGAAAACAGCCTAGACAAAAAGTGTAAGAATTGGTATAAGTAAAAATTTAGAGTGCTTACAAATAAGTACATATTGGGTTCGTGTTTATAACACACTCTACTCCACGACAAATCCTCCTAAAGGGCTAGAGCTCCAACTTGTAGAAATCAAGTTTAAGCAACAACAAGAAGAAGCTTGTAGCCAAGGAAAAATAAAGGTTCAATTATGTACTAATCAGATTTCACGGTTACATTTTCAACTTATTGCTAATGGATTAAGATTTCAGCAAAATAATTTCAAAGCAATCAAGGGTCTTAACTTCATATAGGAAAAAAATTAGAAGATTTCCCCATGAAATCTTTTTGCAGAAACTTTCCAACAACAGTGGCCACATATTTTATTTCAAAATTGGTGGTATTGAGTCTATTGACAAGCGAGGCTGTAAAAATTTCAGATATTCCTTTCACAACAATTCATGGTGACAATCATTTATATCAGATTTTAGTATTTACATGTGTGTGTTAAAATTTCAGTGATCATATTTTTGCATGTCATGCTATTGCCCTGTTGCAGTCGTATTTTGCAACAGCAAAAATTAAGTACTGGTGTTAGGGTTTAATCATTAATCTACTTGCATCTATATATAGCACTACCATTTGATAGCAATTTATATTCAGTTATTTGTAGTTTCATCAGTAGTAGATTTGTGTGTGAGTGGCATAACTGTCTATATCAAAAGCTCACTATAAGCAATATTCAGCTTGCTATGGTAACATTATATTAAATGGTACACTCAGAAGAGTTCATAGAGATCGATCCTTTTCACTTGTTCACCATATGCTCTCACCTTGGACTACAGGATCTTGGTGATCAAAAAGTGACGAGTTCTTAACTCGAGCATAGACAGGAACCTCAAAAAATTGCAAGGTTCTTAAAAATACAAAAAAAAAAAAGACATCACAATCCAATTCAACCCACCTATGCATATTTCTACAAACAAAGAGGATAACCCCCAAACCAGCCACTCCTATAGAACCAACAAACACAAAGAATTCAACCAATTGAACTGAAAAACATCAACCTTGACAATGTATGAACTACAACAAATTTTACTTAAACCCTAAATCCAAACTTTTGACCCAACCAAATCTAAATACCCATGGTTCAATACCAGCAAAATTTTCAACTAGTATAGAGATCAAGAATTAATAGTAAAATGTAATGAGTCAGCCTCTCAATTTTTAACTATGCTATAGTCCCTTTATTAATAATTTAAACTTCAGTTCAATGCCAAATTTTTAAGTAGTTGAGAACTCAAGGCAACAAGAGAAAACATCTCTATGAAGAGCGAATGTACTGCATTATATTTAATTTCGCCTGTGTTAAATACTACCTTTACAGAAAAGATAAATATAGCAACTATGTTAGTTTACAATGTTAAAACTTCATTATCTACTCAAGCTTAATACAGAAATAGTTGTTTTTCCGAAGATATCAGAAGCCCTTATTAATCCTTAGCAAAAATTAATTATGACTTTTAAAGGAAACATATGGAGCCATCATTCAGAGAAACGTTTATCAACTATCAAATGCATTTCCACCTACAACAACCGTTATGGAATCCTCCAATATTTGTATAGTCATCATTCTAAGTTTGAACTTCAACTTAAGATCGGTGCTGGGAAAAGAAAGATGACCTTGAAGATATTGAATTTAACACAAGCATCAGGAAAATGGATTGATACCTTGTTCCCTGGCTGAATTATCCAGTTTCTGGGCTTGCAAACTTTTGACTCTATATTTTAAATTAAGCTCGATCATTGCCTTCATGATAGATTTAAGTAAACAATCAAAAATAGATGCCTGCAACTCTGCATCTTTTATGTTCCCATAGCTAGTTTCAGAAGGTTCAGAAAAAGAGATATTCTCTTTGTCAATGTCATTATTTTTATGCCCCTTTCTATCAGTGGGGCAGAACACTAACAGTTGGGACCAAAGCTCCACATAATGCTTCCACAGTGGTGCCCCTGACTTTCTCTCATCATCTTTTCCCATTGCTCTTTCTAGAGATGACCATACTGCAATAAAGAAACATCAGGTGCATATTTAGATGTCAAAAATGTTATCCTCAATGTTGCATGTAATGGCAGATGCAAAAAAAATCACAGTTGGCATAAAAAGAAAACTTGATCCAGTATACAATACTTGCATTTCCTGTAACTTTCTAGATTTGATTACGATAGATAAAAAGACATCATGAAATTATTAATATGAGCAATAGCAATATATTAAAGTGGAAAAATTTAGAGCATTTTATGATATATACTGTGCATGCTTCAATTGCTTAAGATTGACAATGTTCATAAAGAAACAAATTATTCTTGATAGATATTTAAGTAAATGCATATTCTGTATCTGTTGTGTTGACTTAAGTCTTTTTCTACTATTTTAGCATAATTGACTTGCCCAGCCATTGAATTATATTTATGTCCATTTTCAGTGGATTCGTGAAATGAATATAATGGAAGGTATCAATAACAGCATTGTTAATAATTTGGCTTTTTGAGGAAGGTAATAGCAGTATTAAGCATTATGAGGTGTACAGAGCAAGGGTGTCTTCATTCAAAAAGAGTCCTTTAGTTCCAAGAGTAGACATTAACAGCAAACACTCACCTATTGAGCACAGTGAATATTCCAAAGATACTAAACATGAAACAGCTTAAGCATCAGCAAAAGAACAATGGTGTTACTAGTATGTTGGAGAATATACATCAAAAAAATATCGATCCACCATCTTTTGCAGCCAGCTATTAAGAAATCACAAATTAAAACAGAATGTTCCTTTATCCTTTTTCATATCATTAATTTTTAATGCAAAGAGATCCATGGGAAGCAGGGAAAAAACACAATTTCCTTCTACATGCTGGAGAGCCAAGCTGAGGCAGAGGAAACATGTCCCTTCTACAATGTGGGACATCCTTTGCATTAGTGGTTTAGGATTTGATAAGGGGTGCCATTTCAGCTTGCTCCTTATGATGTCTGCATTGTGTCTTCCTGCATTCTGTAAGAGAAGAATGCCATTGACAGCTTCTAAGTTCTTTCCTTATTTCTCAATTTTTCATGGCTTCAATCTTTCCATTCTGCTCCAAAACACCATGAAGCAGCCCTGACAAAACACTTTCAATATAGGCATTTCAGACCCCTTTTTCCACTTGCAATGAAGCAGTCAGATTTTTCAACGTAAAGCTAATTTCCACGATTGCAGACAGACTTGCTCAAGAATGTTATCAGTCACCTTGGACTAGGAATTAGTTTCATAAAAGGGGTGATTTAAGACAGATGTTGGTGAGGTTGGGAATGTGCAGGATTGAGAAGGTCATTGATGATGAGTGAGGCATAGTAAGCTTGTCTGAAGATTAGGAGGTAAGAGGCGTTAACCCAAAACCTCTTCCGGGTGGGAGTTAGATGGGGATGTACTCTGCCATTTTTGAGGTAGAGGTCCACTCCTCAAAATGGTTTGTACAGTAACTTGTACCCTTCAGTGGATTAAAGAGCGGGAAGAGATCTGACTATTACCTTCTCTGTTACAGTGGAATCCATGGCATTGGGAAGATTGAGCTCCTTAAAGCACTGATTACCTTGTTAATTGCCAGTCACATTATTGGCACTTCCACAAAGAATGCTTTCATCATCTTCAATGTGGACGGGCTGCTGTATTTCAACTTCATTCCCTGCTTCTGCTTTCATCAGCAGAGTCTTGCTTTGTTGAGAGCCCTTGTAGTTTCCGTATATATTATAAACTTGCTGGCACACCTGAGGTTTGGAATTTTAAATTATGACGTAGCCTTTTCTTTAATTCTAAGTTACCCATTTGGGTTCAGGATCTGCTAGGGAGATTCTTGATCTGAAAACTTGCCTGGATTGTTTGGATCTAGAAGGTTCTTAAACAAGTGCGGCTTTTGTAAGATGAAACAGGCATATCACAGGCTACTACAAGTGTCTAGAAGGCTACTATACACATCTAAAGGCTGTTATAGGCATGTTAAAGGTGTTCACAGATTGCTACAAATATGTAACAAGTGGCTACAGGTTACTACAGGTCTTCAGAATGGCTGCAAACAAACATGCACCATTGCCAAGTGTGTCCTATGTCATTCATGAACCTTACAGGCATCATTTCAGATCAGATGCAATTCATTTGAGTACTTTGTTCTGTTGCAGGACTGTTGCCAGCCCAGAAAAAGATATCAAATGGCATACAAATTAGAAACTGTTTGCAATACCAATTCCTCTCAAAAAAAAATGTAATTTCGAAAAAAAAAAACCACTCCTCGAATTATAAAGGAAAGCTCCCTATAAAATAAAAATTAACCTGCTATGAACAATATGTACTTGCAATTCACAAACTTTATAATGTTCTCAGAAGTGATTTTGTGTTCAAGCTAGATAAACACAAGGTGTGTATCTTTAGTGTCATTTAATTCTTATGTGCATTTGCTTTGTTTAGTTATAGGTTTGCTTGCTGTAAAAGGTTGAAAACTTGAAACACTCTTTCAACACAAGACAAAGGATTTTATATTTTTTGACTGAAACCAAATCTTATAACTACACGCTTGCATTGCTCAACTAAACACAAAGACTAAACAAAGCAAATGCAAATAAGAATTAAATGACACTAAATATACTTTAAGTGTGTATCTTTTTAGGTTTGCTTAGTGTTAAAGGTTGAAACACTATTTCAACAAAAGACAAAGGATTTTAAGTTTTTTGACTGAGACTAAATCCTATAACTACACAGTTGTATTGCTCAACTAAACGCAAAGACTAAACAAAGAAAAGGCACATAAGAATTAAATGACACCAAATGTTATAAGCTAGACACAGTCGTATTCAAAGCTACAAGAGACTGACCTAACATATACTACAATACAAAACATTCAAAAACTATTAAGTAATATTTAACTCATAAAAGAACACTAACACATTAGTCACTTAGAAGCAAAGTAGGTATACTAAATCTCATTGAATGAATAGCAAAATCTAAATTGACAATAACATTGAATAGTAATTTCAACAATATACAAGCATGAAAATTACCATTCATGAAACTATGTGTAGCACTTGTTTATACTATTTATGAACAAATACACCAAAATAAATGAAATAATTGATTGAACTTCGACCCTAAATAGTTTGATTGCATGAATACAAGTTTTATTACATATAATCTTGTCCACTAATTCTAATGTGACTGTCAATTTAAAAGGTTGCAACTCAAATATCAAATCAAGAGTATATGCACCTAGGCTACATGATATCCAATAATTTGAAGACATGATCCCTGCTAAGAGATTGAAAAGTGATGTTGCTTGGATCAATCCATTATTAACCAACTTGATGGCAGAGTTATTTCTTGTTTTAATTTTTCTCCAATCTTTAAATCAACAATACTGATGTCATGGAGAATAGTATCTGTGACTTTATGTAATGAATTTGACAACACCGTCTTAGGCTCTAACACACTTTCATGCAAAGAAGTGTGAACACTTCTTTGCTAGAAATAAAAATTGGAATCTGCTAATAGGATATTCGGCAATAATACACAATGAATGATAATAAATTAACGAGGCCATTTCTACAAGTATTCAACCACCGCTGATACAACTAAATAATCTTGTTATGGTGTCCAAAATCAATCTTTCAGACCTTTGAAAAATCAAAAATCAACTATTTTTATCTGTTCATGAATGGAAAAATGAATTTACTTGTGAATTTTCAATAGATGATGGTTTCTTTATAGACATTCTCTTTGTTGTTTTTTTGTTTTTTTATCAGCTAACAGCAGTTTGGATTTTTTTTCTTAGAAATATTAATTATAATTTTAAATAATAATTAGTAATCAATAGCAAATTATAAATTGCAATTTAATATTAATAGAAACAGTTTATTAAGCCCATAGCATGCTTTAAAAACTTATCTGCTTTCTTGAAAAACTTACAAGAGCACAGAAAATGTGTCTGCCTTTCTATTGTGCTAGGCTCGATTTTCATTATTTGGATGCAATTTTTATAAACATCAAAAGTAATGAAATGTGCCATTAACATGAGACGCAGTTTCAGAACTCCAAGCACTTTTCATTACTTACAAATGAAAGGAAAAAATGTCTTTATTTATTTACTGCTGATTTTTTATTATGCTGACAAAGACTTGTATTTTAATGGCGATGTCACCTTTCTTTAGGCTTGATTGCTGCTTTCATACTTCGGGCTGCAATTCCCATCTTTCTTTTTTTTCCTCGTCTTTTCTGATTTAATTTAGCCACTGTTTTTTGTCTTTCTCCTTTTCTGACTTCTTTTTTTATTTTATATTTTTATAATCATTAATTAATTAAAATTTATTTTCTATTTTTTATTTTTTATTTTATTTTTTGTTTTTTTAAATAATGTTAACCTTTGAGATAATTAATAATTATTTTTAATTAAAAATTAACAATTAAAATAAAAATCAGCCAACAATAATCATATCAATTAATAAAATTAATATAAAATATTAATTAAAAATAATATTACTAACACTAATTTAAATTTTAAAATTATTAACCAATGATCAATAACAAATTAATAATTAATAATTTTCAAATCAATGAATAAATTACAAACATTCAACAATTTGACATTTTTTCAGATTTTGACACAACAATTCAACTTGGCCAAAAGCATATATTTGCAGCATAGGACTTCAAAATCTTTGGGTTTACAAACATGCCATTGCCTTACTAGTTGGGCAACATAATCGAAAATATTCCAAAATCACATAAGGATAAAACCCTAGTTCACCTAACAAAACACAAGTTTTCACAATGCTCAAACAGAATACCAGGCTACAAAATGAAAAATGTCACAAATTGGGAAACACAACACAAACAATGTGAAACATATAGATGTTCTTTTATGAGTGAGAACAAAGTGAAACAAAATGGATTAAAATCACTTGTAAGATAAGAAAAGTAACAATCACTCCTCCTGAGTTGAGAATTCAATCATGATAGCACATAGTCAAAATATTGTCACAACACTTTCTCAAATAACAATGCCTTAGGTGGGTAAACACGATCCTGCTATGAGAAATTCAAGAGGAAATGATTGATATGCATAGGGGCTATATGATCTTCCATAAGAAGAATCCTCTCTTATAAATGAATATATTGGGTCTCAATTTGAAGGTATCTAGCAAGATCCTATGATTATAGTATAGCTATAGGAATAGTGACCACAACACATCAAATTCAATCTTCTTCACTCGTGTCTTCAACATATGCCACCTTGAACTCAGTCCAAGTATCGTCTTCTGGAAAAGGTTGGACTTGTTCAAAGAAAATTTCCATTACCTATTCTTGACTTTTTGGATCTACGGCTAACAAAAGTTGTGCATCTTGTCATGGAAGCCCTCGTCATTGTTCTCATGAATTGTGTCTTTGTCCAACCAACTATCAAAGCATGAATCCAAGAGACCATCAAAATCTAAATCTTCAACTACTAAATTATTATCAAAATCCATATGTTGGAAGACCTCCATCTCTAGCAACAAAGTTTGTCGTCCATCATTTTTAGATATACAAGTAGGAATAGGGACATGATCTTCTATTGTTTTTATTTCCTCTTCTTTGATATCTACTTGACATTCTTCATCCTTTGAATTTGTCATGTCCCGCAAAATTGTAGCACCAAATATGAAGTATTAAAATACAAATAACAAAGTCAAATGAGTATTAAAATACAAATAATAAAGTCAAATGAGTATTAAAATATAAATATAAGTAATTGCAATTTAAACATTATAATTATAATACAAATATCATAATTAATATTAGTAATTATAAATATCATAATAATAAAGATAATATTCACAAGAAAAATAATATAAAATAATATTAATAAAATATATCAAAACAAGAAATATTTAAATAAAATATACTAAACTGCAAATATAGGAATCTAAAGGTATTGATTCCTATGGAGGTATACTAACCATCCTTAAACAGCAGCGATCCTAAAAGAAGCATAATAAGTAAATAAGTAAATAACAAGGACAAAGCATCAGTCAAAGCTAAGGCAGCGATCATTGTTATTAGCCCAAAAAATGCAGCGATTCCTAACAAATCTCTAATGCAGCGGTTAGTGCATAAAGCGATTCACTTAAGGGACACATCCCTAGCAAGAATATACTTCCAAACATATAGAGTATTTAAAGGGAATGATTTTCAAAGGAGAATAGCATTGTGGGAAAGAGGAACAGAATATTATGATCAGCCAAACAATAAAGCTCAGTCTGAAAGGATTATCTGAGATCATCGATTGGAAGGGAAGAAAATAAAGGAAAGGAAGAGGACAATCAGCACTGACCTCTGTTAGTATAAATCAATTTATGGTTCCAAAAATTATAGAGTTCTCTAGATTAGTTAGCTTAATCATTTTATGGTTTCAGATTTATGAATTAATTTATATTAGGATAGGATATTTTAAATAGGATCAATAATGCATGTATATTATTATTCCGTATGATGGCACACCCATAATCCATTATGTATGATTGATAGGATTACTTGCAAATCTGAATTTGATTTAATTACTACGTGCCTATGGGCACCATGATAGGAGAAGCCAGATTACAAAAGGCAGCAGCAGTGAGGCACCCTCCTAGGTACGCCACCTCTATAATGGAGAACCTATGTGTTGTATAATGGAGGACCAAGTGTCCTATAATGGAGAACCTATGGTTCTATAATGGAGGACCAAGTGTCCTATAATGGAGAACCAATGTGTTCTATAATGGAGGACCCACATGTCCTATAAGGGAGAACCAATGTGTTCTATAATGGAGGACCCACATGTCCTATAAGGGAGAACCAATGTGTTCTATAATGGGGGACCAAGTAGTCCCAAGGTGGCCAAAGGGGTTCTTGCCTTTGTCTCAAAGGGTACTTTCCTTTGAGCCTAGGATAATTGGGTCACCAGGTCACCCATTGTAGTCTCACCACTCCATCATGGTGAATCAGCACAAGAGGTCAAATCATAGAGAGAGGGAAGTGAATGACAAGATGAGGGATAATAGAAAAGGGACACCTTCTAGGTAGAGGCTAAGACATCCGCTCTTGGGCCTAGGGTAGAAAGGGTCCTAGGCACCCCATCAAGTCACGTTCTCCCATGCTCTCCTATGGTCAAGCCCTCCAAGGATATTAAATGCTTTGTGATTGGATTAGTAATTTGGCCATGGATTTACTAATATTTAATTATGATAATCAGCTAATTAGTATTATTGTGGCAAATGATTATAATCTGCTAATCTGTGTGATTGTGGTAAATGGTTTCCAATTTGTGTGCAGGGCTTCAACCAGGTGAAAGATATTCTCTAAACCATTTGTTATTTAAATTAAGGAATTAGGGAAAGTTTAGGGCATTCCCAACTAGGGGACATTACAAGTGGTATCAAAGCATGTTCCTACCAGCCTGTGAACAAACCAAACTCTAATTAGAATTAATTATTCAAGCCTTCTTCTTAAGTAGGCCACTAATGCATCTCCATGTGTGTGCCTTCCGTGTGTATAATTTGTGACCTACATGTATTTATGCGACTATGTGTATACCTTGCATATACGTTGTGACTCCAAGTGTATATTGTGTACTCGTGTATAACTTGCATATATGTTGTGACTTCAAGTGTATATTGTGTACTCATGTACACTACGTGACCTTGGGATGGTGGACGGACCCGCGGTGTAGTATGGGATGCACCGAATCCCCTTCCCAGTTGTCAAACTATATACTTAGCCTTGAGGGGTTGAGAACAGACCCACGATGTAGTATGGGATGCATCAAATCCTCTTCCCATTTGTCCAACGTTGCAAAAGACCGAAGAAAAGGATAGAACCCATGGTATAGTGCGTATTGGCATGATGTTTGTCATTGATGTCAAATGTTGAAGTTCATGTTGCTCTTGATGTTCTAAGTTGGAGTTTATGTTGATGTCATTCATTGTCATTCATTGTTACAAGGTTTTTGATGTCATGATGTCATCTTATGCTTACTCTTTCAACAACAGCTAAGGTGATTTGTTGGGTATTGCTTGGTGTCACACTATTTGCACATTCAATGGGTTGGTAGTGGTAGCAGTGTAGCACCAAACTAAGGCTTCATCTTCATAATGGTAATGCTTGATAGATTCCAAGGTACATCTTCAGGAGTTGCTTCATCACATGATGGTAATTGGTCATTGCTTCATTGCATGGATTCTTCTTGTGATATTGAGGGTTTGATGCAGCATGTCATCATTCAATCAGAGTTATTATGCGGTGTTGACAGGTACTTGTTGTCATGTCCCCGAAATAGAACACCAAAATATAAAAATAAATAATCATTGAAATGCAAATAAATAAATAAATAAAATGAATGACAAAAATACATATTAAAAATATAAATACACATATTAATAATTTAATATTATTATAATTATCAATTTAAAATATTGTATTTATAATCATTATAATATAATATTACAAATATTAAGATATATAAACGAATATAAATGAATATGTATAAAAATAAATGTAAACTAAAATATTATTCTAATTATAATCATCATAGATAATAATAATATAATTATAAATGCAATTAGCAAAATAGAATAAATTCTGTAATTATAAACATCTGATTATGACTATGTGTTAAATAAATGAATAACACCCAAAGCATTAGAAATACCAATGCAGTGATTCCTATTACAGAAATGAGAGAATAAATATAATTAAATACCAATGACGAAGGGTCCAAAAGGCAGCAAGTAAAACTCAGCAACGATTATCCTAAAGACCACCTACTGCTAATTAAAGAGATACGGTTAAGTGAGAGGGTAGCGCGATCAGCATATACAAAGAGGTGTGCCCCTTTGGGATGCTGCAATTGCCACCAAAAGACACGTCCCTTATCTAATTGGGGATATTTAAGGGGGGTAGGCTTTCAAACAATGGGCATTGAATAGGAAGGGAAACGATGGAATTAAAAAAAATATAGAAATATAAGAATAAAATACAGCAGATCTGCTAAAGATATAAAATGGGCAATCAATAGGCAGGCTTACTCTTTTAGAAATGTTCATAGTTTATAGAGTAGAATCAGCAGGTGTATTTATTATTATTTGCTCCCAATCATGATATATTTAGAATCTGTTGAGTAAGGATGTAATGTTCCCCTTTTGGCAGTAATCCTGTCAGTGGCTCATCAGCCTATTCCGGAATCCTGTAGGCTCGTTGAGGTGAATCAAAGGGTTCCAGTTTTGGAGGTTTTGTGATCTTTCCTCAATATTTACTATTTATAGTAAATACTATTTTTGGCAGTTAGCAGTTGTCAGCCTTCAGTTCATCATGTCCTCTGGAGCAGCTTTCAAAACTAAGCCTTGGTCTTTTGAAAATATTACTTTAATGAAATTCTTCATTAAAAAGGCAAATTGTTCTAATTTGCAGTTGACCCCTTGGCCTAAGGTGTTAACTTTAAGTTGCATTAAAAGAGGGACTTAAAGGCTGGCGCCACATGAAGGAAATTAAAAGGTTTTAATTAATTCTTCCTTGTCTCAAGTGGGGCGCATTTTAGTGAGAATTATATCTTTTTTGAAAAAGAAATGTGTGATGGCTTTTGGCGTACCATCTCAGGGATTTGAATAGTCTTCTCTCTTCCTTTAAAAATGAGGCCTTGCTCCAGCATTTGGTTATCTCATATTTTGCTAAACTTATGTTGTCGAAATGAATTCTCATTTTGCACTTCGAGGAATGCTGACCTCCTAGTACCTATCTCAATTTCGTGTTTGCAAGATAACACCTAATTGAATTATTGTTGCTTCTCATCCAGACTAGCAGATAGAGTTTCAAGATGAAATTTTGAAGTGTTTTACCAGTTTTGCAGTTGTTGTTTGCACACAGCTGAAAGTCATTTCACTCACAGCTGTTTGTATGAATTTTGTTTTGTTCTGGGTATTTGGCCTATCCATTTCTAAGGTCTTGGCGACCATTCTCACCAATTTCCAGAATTTAAATTGAAGTGTGGATTTTTTAAGAGCAAAATCGCCCCTCAAGGAGGATCGTACTATTATGTATGCATTGGGATTCGTGCCATAAATAATTGTTGGTGTTTTGAGGCTGTTTCTTCATCTCAGCAGGGACGCCTATCTTCCAGTTGAACATAGTCTTTGGTTGCACGCAATTCGGAGGTATTTTGGTTGAGTTATGAATATTTGATGAATTTTTGTAGTTGCTGACTTCCATTTCCAGAATTGCAAATTTCTAAGACAGAAGTAATTCATTTGCTGATTCCATCTTCTTTCTTCATTTCTTATTATATTCTAACTTGGAAACATTGTATAATGTGGTGTTTTCAAAAAATGGTGAAAAACAATGTATTTTGCAGCTTTCTTATTTGTACAAGCTATTAACAGTAGTACTGTTTCAGTTTTAGCCTTTGTTGCATTATTCAATTAACTTCACATTAAGCACCCCTGGATGGTATACCGCCAGTGTCGATAATCTGATTTGTAATCTCTTTCATGCCCACTTTCAAGTGGTGAATCCCCACTCTTCAGTGGATGTCTGTCGCAGCAAAAGAAGTATTAATTTTGTAATCTTTTCCCCCCACTGTTTGGTGGTAGCGTGGAAAGTTCTTTGGTTGGTTATCTGCCTTGTTTCATTTCAATTCAACAGTAGTACTCCACCATATGTTAGTACCTCGCCTGTCAAAGGATCTTGAGTGCACATTCTTGGTGTCGAGTTTAATCTCTCTTTCAGTGTAATCTCGTACTCTTTGATTCAGTAGATCCTAAGGATCCTTTGACCATATGCCCGCCCCTCCTCCTTAAGTGGTTTTAGGGCGCATTCTTGGTTAGAGTTCTTTCATGTACATTTTGGGTTATGCTAACCTTAACGGGTGATTGATTCTATTGTAAATGTTCACTAAAACACAAGAAAAAATTGAGAGAGAATATTTCAAAGGAATAGTAGATGTATTTATTATTATTTGTTCTAACCATAAGATATCTAGAATAAGGTCAATAGATGTATTTTTATTTTGTCTTTGATTTATAATATGATCAAAAATTTATAAGAATAGATTTGATATTTACTTCAGAAATCAATGATAAATGCAAATGTAGCTGATTGCTTAAAGATTGTCTTTCGAGTGTTTGCAACCCTACTAGGGAGGAAGGGCCTAAGAAAAGTGGTGCCTAAAAACCCCACTTAAGATTCGCCCCTAGAACCCAAGGCAAGGATGGGCCATGGAGGGGTGGAAATTCCACTTCAAGTTCTGCCCAATCCCAATGCATGGGTGGGCCATGGAGGGGTGAGGGTCCCACTCAAGATCCGCCACGGCCATGGAGGGGTGTAGGCCTGAAAAACACTTATAAGCTTTGCTAGCTTCGCCCTAGTAGGTTAAGTGTTTTCCAAGGTGATGACATGGGTAGAGAAAGCAAGTACAAGTGCTTCCACTAAGCATGCCACTTCGAGCGTGGAATTGTCTTGGTTTGGACGTTCCTGCCGCTCAAGGCCAAGGGGTGAGTTGTCTTGAACGAACGCTTGTGCTCTTAGGCTTAGATGGATAGCTTCAGGAGGATCTACCCATGCCACTCCTCATGTCTTCATTATTGCTTTTGTGATTATGTTTATATTTTGGATATCTAGATATCAATGCTAACAGACATATGTATGTAGAAATGTTGTTAATTTGGTGAATGCAGATTGCAATCCAAGATTATTTCATTAGAGAAAACATTTCTTTGAATACCCTAAACCTAATCAACAAGCGAATTCTAGGGCAAAGCGGGACAAGGGAATTACACTTGTCAAAGGTATACAGTTGAAAAGGTTTGTTTAAAGGCATGTTTAAAGAAAACGCCTGTATAATCCTAATGTTTATACCTCTTCAAAGCTTATCTTTTTGTCCATATCAAAGGCACAGATGTCTGAAATAGGTATAGGAGATGGAATGCTTCTGCAGTTCCAAATGTTATTGTATCTATGCTTATCTTGTAGCTCTTAGGAATACTCTTGATAGCCTTTGTTTCTAAGGTTCGGCATTTCTTTCTCTAAACAACTCTCCCTCTGTAATGATGTTTTTGTAATCTATATATATTTCATCAAAAAATGAATAGTTTCTACTTTCTCCAAACAAAATATATTCAATAAACCATTCTTTAAAGGGATACATGTCAAGTTCATCATTTTTGGATGCCATAAATTCACTTTCACTTATTTAAATCATTACCTACTTAGTATCAAAATAATGTTAAAAATCAAACTTAAGAACATAACCATGTTGACTTCCACCAATCCAATGTAAGAGCTTAGATCTTAAACCAGTAAACAATTATCAACTTATTTCATTTATTCAGATCGTAATAGCACCTATATTGTTTAGGAATACAGTGAATACTGCATCATGTGAATATAGTGCCTTGAAGAGCCTCCAAAGACTTGCATATAACCCATATCTTTGCTTTGGAAACAAATAAGGAAAGCCATGAAAAGCATTACCAACAGCCTGCAAAATACATCAGGTGCCAAATATTTTATTATATACACATGCACTGCTTTTAAAAGTTACCCTGATTTATTTACATTATTCAATTAAAAAAATTGAGAAACAATATAGATCACTTTGCGTGTTCAACCAACTACCTTTGCTATAAGAGAGACCGTGTAGTTTTCTATGTCGTCAAGGTACACAACCATGCCTGCAAATGCACCAACAAGTGTCACCGAGAATTTTAAAGACTCCTCTCTCCCATTAGTGTCTCTGCAAATCAAATCCAAGATGAGTAAGAAATCAAATTTTCATTGTTACCACACAGGACTCGGTAATTTAGACCTTAAAGATTGTTCATAAGAAACTCCTCTCCAATAGCTATAGATTGAAAAAAATTCAAGGTGTCGATAGTTATGAATGGAACAATTTGAGTGACCATCAATTCATGAATGATTGATTTTGTTCTAATATACCATTCAAATACCATATCTGTTTAAGCTACAAGTCACAATAAACTTAATAAAAAATTTAAAGAACACTTAAGAAACCACACTAACAGGAACACAGATTCGAAACTTATCTGACTACTCCAAGAATTGAACACTAACATATGCACAGACCAGATCACAATAGTAGAAAAATTTCCACTCAATAAAGATTTTAATAAAAAAAGAAAATTAAAGATGACCTTAGTTGGAGTACATTAATTCAAAAAAGAGTCACACACAACTTATAATGACTTAAAAAGAGTGGGAATTAATAAATATCATCCTTAAAATGCCCCAAAAAGGAAGTTCCGATATTTTTCCATGCCCAAATCATGACAACAACACTAAGAGTTGCCCCTAATACCTAAAGCTTTTCCAAATCATATTGTAGATTCTTCCCAAACATGTTATCATTAATGTGGTAAGCTCCATTATAAAATTATTCTTTAATGGGAAGCCACTTTTGGATTCAGACAAGAAAGTCAATAAAATTGATAGGAGTCATTATTTGTAAATCATATGATTGATATGTTGAGGACACAACAATCATTATTAAACAATTAGCCAGCTGAAGCATATCCCCCACTTGCATAGAGATGCGTACAGATGAGATGGATAGGGACCATCTAATATGGTTTATAATTTGGAGATGCCCCTCTTCTCTACTATACATAGCTGGGGTGCCAACCACAATTTGAAGGTGCACAATCTAAATGAGCTTTTTAAGGAGACTAGGCTCATCAAAACTGCTGGCTTCCTGATCAAGATCTTTAGGAGGAGGGCGGACATGGAAAAGAATTTGAAAATGGTTAAGTTCCGACACTGGGTCCCATTAAAATCCATTCATTCATTCATTCATTCCTTTCAATTTATAGGGCTTAGGACATAGGGAGCCCCAACTCACTGCCATAGAGGAGTTTATAGGGGCTTGGGAGACATATATATATATATGTATATATATATAAAGATGAGCAACTCTTGGATTCGCCTTACAATATATATTATAGATGGCAACATACGATTAATATATATATACGCTCTAATCAAGACTCCCTATATATTAATGAGGACCGCTTATCTGTCGTCAGTCAGCACTCAAACTATTTAGGGTTAACTCATTCTATCTTTCTATTTCTGTTAGTTCTTGACTGGATCCTTGTTCTAATGTATTTTAGATTGATGCTCACTTGAATGGATGATTAATGCATTTCAGTTGCTAGTTAAATACAATGCATATTATGGTGCTTTATATGTGTAATGTTGTAGCACGCTTGGTTTCCTTGTAGTTATTGCTAACCTGTTTGAATCAAAAGACTTGGATATTGATGGTTTGATACAGTTAATAAGACAGTCACTTACCAAGACAATTAAAATAATAGAGTTAAGAAGATAAACGTGAATCAAGAAAGTGATGAAGATGGCCAACTAATGAGAATAATTAGCACAATCCTATTCTCTCTTCCATTAATATTCAACTGTTGTTGGCAAACCTACTGGGATTATTGGAACACCACAGAATCCATCACTAAATTTGAATTTTGATTCTTTGGTGAGAATCCCTATCAAAAAGACATTCTTCAAATGCTTAGATTGTAGACCTTAATCAATTTTGGTAGCATCTAAAGATTAGACAACTGAAAAATTACAAATGTATTTCAACAATAGTCTACTGGAACAAGCGAAAGATGTACCAATTAGCTCTGCTAGTGTTTTAATTTGTAGCTTTCGCTAAAACACAAAACTGAACAGCATGTGAAGTAAAACCTTCCTGATGCTTGAATCTAAAATAAACGATGCACCTATTGGATAGACACCCAGGGTTCTACAAGAATTACCCGCATATCAAAGAAAGGTTCTCTTGGAAAGGCCTTAACGAAGATGTTCTCAAACATATCAAAGTGTGCACAACTTGATAGCAAAGTAAAGAAGAGCATGATGTTTTTCTTGCAAGTTTGCTATAGCCATTATTTATTACCGACCATAAGTGGGAAAATATATCCATGGATTTCATCAAAAGCCTCCCAAAGATAAATAACAAGGATTCCATTTATGTTGTAGTGGATAGATTAACTGAGTATGCACACTTCTTTGTCATTTCTAAAACATTTGAAGCACGCCAAGTACCTGATTTATTTTTCAGGGAAGTATTTAGGATACATTGATTGCCTAATAAGAATATTGCCAGTGATAGAAATAGTAGATTTCTTAACTCTATTGAGTCTTGAAACCATTGCACTTCCTAGAGCCAAACTCCACTCACCAGGCCAGTGGTGTCATTAGGTGGGTGAAAATGCTTCATCAACAAAACAATGGAGGGTTTAAGGTCAACTCTATGAGACTGGGATTTCTCTCCTAAGCTTTTAGCTCAGCTTAGACTCTGGAGGGTATTCTTGGAGGTTGGATTATCAAACAAGCAAACGAAATTGGTAGTTAAACCCACAATGATGATTCAACCCCAATATTGTCACTATGCTGAAAGCAACTATCTTACTACCTTCATATAGTTGATTTAACACCTTAGAAATGAGTGCAAGGTGGGAGTGAGTTGCATGATACACAGAAATTAATACATACTATTCCTCGAATGCTATGATATCATGAACCGCACAAACTGAAACTGAAATGGAAAGTGTTTGATGATTTGTTTTGAAGTTTGTGACTGGAACAAGTACAAGGAGATTGGTGTTTACCCAAGGGCAACAAAGTCACAATCGAAAAGGAGAGATGTCAAGAGAAAATAACAAACAACAAGTGATCTACGCATTAAGATGCATCAACATATATCATTTTTAACGACATCTACTTAGTTATCCATTAATGAATTGTTCAAACTCATATGCAAGAACGAAAAGAGTTGTTACATTCATGCAACAGTTTTTGCATTTTGTCATATTCCTCTAATACTGTTGGCATTCACAATAGCAAGTGTGTTGAAGAGAACATTCTAAACTTAGTACATTTTCTGATTTTTCCCATACATTAATGGAGACATGAAACTAAACAATGATATTACAATATTCTTTCAACAATCTGGCATTGTCCCTACCTCCTTACAACTGCTCTGGAATGGTTTTCTGTGTATACCTTCTTTTATGGATTATTCTTCTGCTATTCTTTGTGTCCCAATACCATCCAATGACGAAAATGAGGTGCAAAAGCTAGTAGAAACACTCTGCCAGGCCAAACCCTAAGTCACGACATTGTAGCAATGCCAAAACTCATGGGTGAGGTTGATTCCCACCTAAAATGGGCGTTGCAAATTGAAGGAAGAGATCCACAATTAATTCAGGTAGTTGGGTGAAGCGGTGCTATTACTACGAGTAGGTGGAGCAAGCACACGAGAAAACACACCATCAAGCCACTAAAAAACATTTAAAATAATCATCACGTGCTCAAACAATCCTCTAAAAGATTTGTTACAAAAAGGAGATGGCAAAAATGAGTCCCAACAATGGCTTTGGTTGGGAAAGAATGCCTCCTTCAAGCATCATGAGAATCCAGATCTCCAAGCAAACAGCAAAATTCCCATTAGAACCAAAACCAAACACCATCTTGACCAAACAAGAATCAAGACTACTCAAAGACACAAGTTAACTTTGGACGATGTAACATTACAATCACCAATCAAAATTTTGAGCTCCATCACTTACGAAAAGTATTGCATTAGACATTGACCATGCACAAGCAGCTCCAATAATTCTCCATCAAAATCCATGAGAGGATATACATGAAGTTCATATCTCTCAACGATTCCATAAGGTCCAAGCCATAAGGGGTTAAATTTTCCATGCTTTCCCTTATCTTCTACCTTGGCATTCCACAAAAAGACCAAATCACCAGCTTGAAACTCCCTTGGTGATGTCTTCTTAACATGTAAATGATTCATGACTTGCTTATGTAGCAAGTTCTTGTCCTGTGTTGCTCTTTGTTGCTCATCCAACTCAGTTAGCTCCATGATCCTTAAAGACACAATATCAAAATGATCCTCATTTGTATCTCGCAATAACTAATACATTGGCAACTCTAAGTTGATAGGTATCCTTAACCTCAACTCCATATACCAATTCAAATGGAATATGTCTAATAGCCTACTTGAAAGTGACCCTACCAGCCCAAAGAGCGTACTTGAGCTTGTCATCCCATCTCTTCTTATTTTGATCTAGTGTCCTGTTTATGATCTTCATTAGGTTCTTATTATTTGACTCAGCCTATCCATTGCTTTGTAGGTGGTATGGAGAAGAATGTACTTAGTTTATCAAATTTAGAGCACATATTCAACATGTCTTGTGATCTAAAACACATAGTGTTATCAACAAAGATCCTAGTTGGAACTCCAAACTTGGTTGTAATGTTGTTAATCAAAAAATCTACTACCACCTCGGATGTTGCATTATGAGTTGGAATTGCATCAACCCACTTGATGAACTAGTCAGTGGCTACATGGAGACACTTATATCCATTGGTAGATTTCTCCTATATTTCTCCTATGAAGTCTATCCCCCACTACTGAGAGGGGCCTCAACTGAAAGAGGTAGCAAAGGAAGCACACCAACAAACTTTAGTTTTGTTGAGAATCTTTGGCAAGCATCATACATTTGGGTCATTCATGCTACATCTTGAAACAAAGTGGGCCACCAAAATCCAACCCTAAGGATCTTATGTGTTGTGGTCTAGCCTTGAAGTGTCCACCACACACACCATGATGACACTCCATGATTACTTTGTCAACCTGCTCACCATCCAAACATTTGAGTAAAACTCCCTCATGGTTTCTCCACATCAGCTCACCTTGAGTCAGTACATATTTCTGAGATTGGAACCTAAGGATCCTCCTTTGATTCACATCCATTGATGGTGGGCAATTCATGTTCACTAGGTAGAAAATTACATCCTTGTACCAAGGATTTTCACTCAACTTGCACGTAAGGGAAGCATCATCTATTTTCACTCAACCTGCTGTAATGTCCCCATATTAGAGACATAAAATGTGCAGATTGAAATTTTGATTTTTAAAGATTGTTTGATAAAGAGCAATGAAAGATTGAGGGAATAAGATAAATGAAATGCATTATTATCAACTAGTGCATAACTAACATAATCTGATATGATTTATTACTCTTGATCGGAATAGATCTTCGCCTTATTTCTCTCCCTAACCTTATGGGATGGTAGATTTATTGTGCCAAGGGCACGTGCACCATCTCGAGTTGGACACCCTCAAGGATTGGTTACCTGTCTTGGTCTTCGTCCAACATAGATTTACCCGCCTTCCCTTCCACACACTTCCTATCCTCATCAAGCGTTACGACAGAGTTTTTGGTCTAAGGCTATCTCTCAAGATAAAAACCATAATAGCCATTGAGACAATAATTGTTGCAAGCATCATTATTGGATAATCGAACATAATATATATATATATATATATATTAAACTTAGAATGTTAATTCATTATATTCATATATAATTATTTATTTATATTGGTTTGGTACTCCTACATTAATTATTCTTACTTATATTTATTGGTACTCATATATATACCTTTATATAATTATTCTTCATTTATATTCTACTCTTATCTCCCAATAATGTTATGGGCTGCAAAGAGTATTTATGTATAGCAGATATCTTCATTATTTATTTCCTTATTCCTCTTTCTAGATCCCACTCTCTCCCCCACGGTTGCTTGATGAGATAAATACAAATAGATAAAATGGGTATAACTGCTCATGATAACTATAGTAATATAATTAGATATCCAATTCAACATATTAACAATGCTATAAGACATTGTATGATTTCTCTATTCCAAAATGACATCAATAGGACACATTAATTAGATAAGTATCTTAGTGTAAATTGCATTTAATAATCCAATATATGAACTACAATATATATACAATGACCATATTATATTCAATATATAATATATATATACTTATCATATATATATTAAAGATACATGTTAATTACTAACTATTATCAAATCCTTAAACATTCCTTCATTTTTATTTAATTACCTTTGACTAATCTTTACATACGTTTGATTACCGATTTCTATAAACAACAATCACTTACCTTTTAAATCGATGTGGAGAAACAGTCCGTCCTATTCTCCACCAGCCACGATCATGGTCTTTTCCTTGAAGAATTTATTCTCTTATATATTCCCAGCCTTAAAATATATTACCCTGTTTTTTTATGCTAAAAGTTCCTCCCCTTAATCCCCCGTTCTCCTTGTCTTTTTATATCCCTATGTCTCTTAGAGAGACGTGTCTTTTGTAAGGGGGGTAACTTTTGCTGTCTTAACCATTCTTTAACTGCACCTTTTTGAAATACATTAATCGTTGCTTTATACATGTTACTTTCTCCTTTTGAAATACAATGTATTTATTATTTTATGTGATATTACATGGTTAACATATTTTTAATATTTATTCTGTTTTCATTTTATTTATTCAAATATAGTTATAAATTGAATTTATAATATATTAGTTTATATATTTTTATTTAAAGTTTATTATATTATAATGATTATAATAATGTTAAATTGTTTAGTATTTGTATTTATATATTTTTAATATTTATTTTCTATATTAGTTTATATGATTAAATTGTATTTATCATTATAATATCATTTGTAGTGATATTCAGATTTAAAAATTTTAAATATATTATTATATATGTATTTTTGATATTTATTTTATTTGTTTTATGTTTGATAATTATTATTTATATTTTGGTAATTACAATTATATATTTGATATTTATAATTATAATATTAATTTTGATAATTATAATTAAATCATTAATGTTTTAATATGTATTTTGTTTGTCTTGTTTCTGATGTTTTATATCCCAATGCTACAATTTCAGGGGACATGACAGTCCATCCCGCCCAAAATTGCTTGTCCTCAAGCAATCACCATTCAAAACATCTTTTCACCTCAGTAGTTATGCTCCCTAACTCAATAAGCATTTTGACCAACAACATCAACATGTTCATAATTTTTTAAGCATAAAGTAAACACAATGATGAGCTCCACAAGAATTAGAAATTAAAGCAGACAACCATGTAGCTCAACCAAGCATGCAAGTAGCGCATCCAAGCAAACAAGTAGCTCGAGTAGCCAAACTAGTAGCTCAGGTAGGCAAACAAGTAGCTCAAGTAAGCAAGCAGCTAGCTCAAGCGTACAAAAAAGTATCTCAAGCACACAGGCAAGTAGATCAAGCAAGTAAGCAACTAGCTCAAACACACAAGCATCCAGCTCAAGCAAGTAGGCAATTAGCTCAAGTAGGCAAGCAAGTAGCTCAAGCACACAAGCAACCAGCTCAAGTAAGTAGGCAACCAACTCAAGCAATTAGGTAGGTAGCTCAAGCAAGCAAGCAAGTAGCTCAAGTAGGCAAGCAAGTAGCTCAAGTAAGTAGGCAACCAACTCAAGCAACTAGGCAAGTAGCTCAAGCAAGTAAGCAAGTAGCTCAAGCACACAAGTAACCAACTCAAGTAAGTAGGCAACTAACTAGGCAAGCAGCTCAAGCAAGTAAGCAAGTAGCTCAAGTAGGCAAGCAAGTAGCTCAAGTACTCAAGCAACCAGCTCAAGTAAGTAGGCAACCAGCTCAAGCAACTAGGCAAGTAGCTCAAGCACACAAGTAACCAGCTCAAGTAAGTAGGCAACCAACTAGGCAAGCAGCTCAAGCAAGTAAGCAAGTAGCTCAAGCACACATACAACTAACTCAAGCACATATGCAAGTAGCTCAAGTACACAAGCAACCAGCTCAGGTAAGTAGGTAACCAGCTCAAGCAAGTAAGCAATCAACTTAAGCGACTTGACAAGCAACATTTTTAATATTTTCAGAGTTTTTAAGCATAGAAAAATCACAATAACACATCTTATTGAAAATACATGAAGTAACACATAGATACATGTCATACATAAAGTATAAATATGAGGCATGAATACATGTAATACATAGAGTATACGCAAGAAGCATGAAGCATATATGCGAATAATACATGAAGTATACACGTGAGTACATGAAGTCACAAAGCATCTATATGAATACATGTAAAGTATACACTTAAATACGTAAGTCACATGAATACACGTATACACAAGAGTCAAAAGCATGTATCTTGCAAGGCATACACTTGAATACATGTAAGTCACAAAGTATACACTTGAATACACGGGAATACACATAAGCCACAAAACATGCACTTGAATACACACAAGTCCCAAGGTAGACACTTGAATACACTCGAATACACATAAGTCACATGGTATACACTTGAAGACAATTGAATACATAAGCCGCAAAGTATACACTTGAATACACATGAGCCACAAAGTATACATTTGAATACACTTGAATTCAAGGTATACACGAAGTCACAAAGTCATAGAGCATACACTCGAATACAAATACATCTCGAATTCAAATACAATTTATAGAATATGCACTCAAATATAATACAAGGTCATAGAGTATACACTCAAATACAAATACAATCATAGAGTATACACTTGAATATAATCACAAGTCATAGAGTATACACTCAAATACGAATACAATCGAATGAAGTATACCGTCAGACAATTTGGGAAGGGGATTTGGTGCATCCCATACTACACCGCAGACCTGTCCCCAATCTCAAGGTCATCAAGTATGAGAATGAAGCATACACGCACATATACGTAATACACAAAGTATTCACATGAACATACAAAGAATACATATAAGTCACAAGGTAATCCCTTTGAATACACTCGAATATAATTACATTGTTTCAAAGTACACACTGGAATAAATGTAAGGCACGCGTAGTATACACAGGATGGCAGGAACATGCTCTGATACCACTTGTAATGTTCCCATATTAGAGACATAAAATGTGCAGATTGAAATTTTGATTTTTAAAGATTGTTTGATAAAGAGCAATGAAAGATTGAGGGAATAAGATAAATGAAATGCATTATTATCAACTAGTGCATAACTAACATAATCTGATATGATTTATTACTCTTGATCGAAATAAATCTTCGCCTTATTTCTCTCCCTAACCTTATGGGATGGTAGATTTACTATCCCAAGGGCGCGTACACCATCTCGAGTTGGACACCCTCAAGGATTGGTTACCTGTCTTGGTCTTCGTCCAACATAGATTTACCCGCCTTCCCTTCCACACACTTCCTATCCTCATCAAGCGTTATGACAGAGTTTTTGGTCGAAGGCTATCTCTCAAGATAAAAACCATAATAGCCATTGGGACAATAATTGTTGCAAGCATTATTATTGGATAATCGAACATAATATATATATATATTAAACTTAGAATGTTAATTCATTATATTCATATATAATTATTTATTTATATCGGTTTGGCACTCCTACATTAATTATTCTTACTTATATTTATTGGTACTCATATATATACCTTTATATAATTATTCTTCATTTATATTCTACTCTTATCTCCCAATAATGTTATGGGCTGCAAATAGTATTTATGTATAGCAGATATCTTCATTATTTATTTCCTTATTCCTCTTTCTAGATCCCACTCTCTCCCCCACGGTTGCTTGATGAGATAAATACAAATAGATAAAATGGGTATAATTGCTCATGATAACTATAGTAATATAATTAGATATCCAATTCAACATATTAACAATGCTATAAGACATTGTATGATTTCTCTATTCCAAAATGACATCAATAGGACACATTAATTAGATAAGTATCTTAGTGTAAATTGCATTTAATAATCCAATATATGAACTACAATATATATACAATGACCATATTATATTCAATATATAATATATATATACTTATCATATATATATTAAAGATACATGTTAATTACTAACTATTATCAAATCCTTAAACATTCCTTCATTTTTATTTAATTACCTTTGACTAATCTTTACATACGTTTGATTACCGATTTCTATAAACAACAATCACTTACCTTTTAAATCGATGTGGAGAAACAGTCCGTCCTATTCTCCACCAGCCACGATCATGGTCTTTTCCTTGAAGAATTTATTCTCTTATATATTCCCAGCCTTAAAATATATTACCCTGTTTCTTTATGCTAAAAGTTCCTCCCCTTAATCGCCCGTTCTCCTTGTCTTTTTATATCCCTATGTCTCTTAGAGAGACGTGTCTTTTGTAAGGGGGGTAACTTTTGCTGTCTTAACCATTCTTTAACTGCACCTTTTTGAAATACATTAATCGTTGCTTTATACATGTTACTTTCTCCTTTTGAAATACAATGTATTTATTATTTTATGTGATATTACATGGTTAACATATTTTTAATATTTATTCTGTTTTCATTTTATTTATTCAAATATAGTTATAAATTGAATTTATAATATATTAGTTTATATATTTTTATTTAAAGTTTATTATATTATAATGATTATAATAATGTTAAGTTGTTTAGTATTTGTATTTATATATTTTTAATATTTATTTTCTATATTAGTTTATATGATTAAATTGTATTTATCATTATAATATCATTTGTAGTGATATTCAGATTTACATTTCATATATTATTATATATGTATTTTTTATATTTATTTTATTTGTTTTATGTTTGATAATTATTATTTATATTTTGGTAATTACAATTATATATTTGATATTTATAATTATAATATTACTTTTGATAATTATAATTAAATCCTTAATGTTTTAATATGTATTTTGTTTGTCTTGTTTCTGATGTTTTATATCCCAATGCTACAATTTCGGGGGACATGACACCTGCACATAAGGGAAGCATCCTCTATATTCACCTCATTCACCATGACCAAGCCTTGGCCTTTGACAAGTTTTGTGATCTAAATCTCCATGTCTTACTCCTAAATTTACTAATCCAATGACATCCTTCCCCTAAGGCTTCCTGCTGCATGAAAATATCTTTGACAGCAAGGTGTGGCACATATGTCGTTACCTTAGCACCCACGAGATAAGATCAAAAAAATTTACTACCTTAACCAAAGCTTAAGCATGCCTCTCCATCGTAGAATATTTAAACTTGGCTTCTTGCAATGACTTACTAAAGAAGGATACAAGTTGCTCATATCCCTCATCATTCTTTTGCAACAACACAATAGCTATGGTGTAAAATGATGCAAAAGAAAAGAGCTAGAGAGGCTTGGAATTATTAGGATTTTTACTAGGACAAGTGCCTTTGATATTGCCTGCTTAATCTCTTTTCAATTGGTTTTGCACTCCACTCAATCGATTGTCCTTTCTTGACAATCTTTGATATAGCCTTAGTTTTCTCAACAAAGTTAGAAACAAACCCCTAACAAAATTGATCTTCTCGAAAAAAGGATCGAATTCCTTTCACAGATTTGGGTTGAGGGATGATGCTAATAGCCTTAACTCTTTCAATATCCATCCTCACACTATCCTTTGACACAATGTACCCTAGGAGTCTACCCTCTTGAACACCAAGTTGACATATTTTGGGATTTAGAGAGATCCCATATTCCAAACATCTCTTGAAAATCAATTCTAAATGTTTACAGTGCTAACCTCTTTCCTCTGAGAATCTAATAGGGTCATCTTGGTATAACATTATGATCCAGTCAATAAGACCCAAGAAGATAGCATCCATCACTCTTTGGAAGATAAATCTAGCATTCTTCAAACCCAATGGCATCTTCATGTGCACATATGTGCCCCATTGAGTAGGGAATTTCATTTTGTACTATTTTGACTCTTTCACAACCACCTGGTTGTAGCCTGAAAATCCATCCATCATAGACATTAGTAACGAACTTGTTACTTGCTGCAACAACTAGTCCGCGCTTGGAAGGGAATAGTTATCTTTGAGAGATTTACGATTGAGATTCCTAAAGTCAACACACACCCTTATCTCCTCGTTCTTCTTTCTTACCAAAACAAGGTTAGACACCCACTTAGAATGTCTAATAACTGTCATGTCCCAATATTGTACCTATTGAAATACAACCAAATAAATAAGATAAATATCAAAAATATAAAATTTCAATTTAATATTATTAAGGATCACCGATAATATTATTATAATATTATACAATGGATATTATTAAGTGAAACTATTATGATGACAAATAAAAAATAAAATAAATACTATTTAACAAAGAATCAATATTATTATTTAAAGAAACATTAAAATTATTTATAATAAATTATAATGATATCCCTAGAACCCCGACCCCTAACACGAAATACAACAATTATTAATAAAAAGGGCAGCGATCATTTACGAAAATAGTCTTTAGCAATGAAAAGGCAAATGACGCTCAGGCAAGGGACGCATACAACTACAACCAGTGATCACTATTGCTAAGTTTTCCAACGAGGATGAGATAAGACACATCGATTGCTAAAGGATTTAACTTATTGGTCTATATAAGACAAATTCGGGACCCAAGAGAAACAAAAACACGTCGAATAGATTCCAAACTGTCATTTCTACCACCTGGGACATTCGTCAACTATAAGACCGAAAGGAGGCAAGAGAAGAGGGCAAAGAATATAATAAACTAAGGATTCGATTCTGCCTGGAGAAAAAATCTAAATCCCCGACAAGTGATGTATTTCATTGGTTTTAATATTTAGTATATTCAAATATTAGACAAAGAGAATCGACCATCAATAAGATAACGAAATAATCAATAGAGTAATAATAGAACTCTGCATTTTATGTTTTACACCTCTTCATGACCTGATCTGTGAGTCTATGTTGTATTTGATCATTAATGACTGTTGGCATGTCTGAAACCTGAATATGCAAAACCTTATGAGAACAAGCATAGTCTAGACAATTAGATCGCTGCACCCCAAAACTGGCAAATCCTGATTAATATACTAATTTAAAGCATTGTTCCTTTAACAAATAGATAACCTTGATATTATTAATGCTGCAGCAATAAATAAGTATGGATAGGATTATCTATAGGCAGATAAATAAATAAATGAATATATAAATATATTCTTGCTTCTCATTAATCTAGAGTTACATATGTATAATAGATATTGCTAATTTGTTTATTGATGCAATGTTTTCCGTTGATATTGTCATGATTATAATTGGCTATGAATTGAATATGGTTCCTTTCAATGTTATCATGATTATACTCATTCTAGGCCAAGATCTTTACTTTGACTTAAAATGATTAAAGGCGAATGCAAGTGTATTCAATTGCTAAAAGATTGTCTTTTGAGTGTTTGCAACCCACTAGGAAGGGCCTAAGAAAGGTGGTGCCTAAAAACCCCACTTAACATCCACCCCCAGAACCCAAGGCAAGGATGGGCCCTACAAGGGTGGAAATTCCACTCATAGTCTGCCCAACCCCAAGGCATGAGTCCGCCCAACCCCAAGGCATGGGTGGGCCATGGAGGGGTAGGGGTCCCACTTAAGATCTGCTATGGCCATGGAGGGGTGGTTGGCCCGGAACCACTTATAAACTCTATTGGCTTCCCCCTAATAGGTTAAGTGTCTTCTGAGGCAACGACGTGGGTAGAGAAAGCAAGTACAAGTGTTTCTACTAAGCACGCCACTCCAAGGGTGGAATTGACTTGGTTTGGACGTTCAGCTCAGGGCCAAGGGGTGGGTTATCCTGATTGGATGCTTGTGCTTTTGGGCTTAGATGGTTAGCTTCAGGCAGATCTACCCATACCACTCCTCCTATGTCTTCATTGTTGCTTTTTTGCTTATGTTCATATTTGGATATTTAGATATTAATGCTAGCATATATATGTACATGTGGAAATATTAAATGCAAATTTCAATCCAAGGTTACTTAGTCAAAGAGAACATTCATTTGAAAAAGAAGAAATCCTAAATCTAATCAACAAATGAATTCTAGGGCAAAGCGAGACAAGGGACATTACAATAACTTTGATGATTCTGGCTTCCTTCATTTTCATCAACTCTTTTTGCATTTGGGGGACCAAGGTAGGATTGATAGGTCTTTGGTTTTCTTGAATGGTTTGGCATTGAGTTCAAGCGAGATAGTAGACTGAAACAAATCTTCCCTATACACCTGGAAATCCTCATACAATCATACAAAACACTTTTTAAACTTGTGCAACAAGGAAATGAACATTTGTTTTTCATGAGGTTTCAACTTCTTACCAATGTAAACAATCTTAGGATTTTTATTTGTCCCTAAATTCACACCATCAACATCATCTTTGTGAGTTGATTTGTTGTTCTTCTTCTAGGGGTCTCCATTATCAAAAACGTTTTCCAAGGTAACCAACCCTTTGGGAATGGAATTTGTCTTGAGTTGCACTATCTCATTCCCAAACAAATTTTCTTTTCCATTTTCTGTTTCCACCACCAATTGCCAATCATTCAACTAGTTATCAAACTCATCCATACAATTCATAAACTTGTAGATTTGTTGATTATCATCAAATACATACCAGCTACATATGCTATCTGGTATGGTGGGCCTTGTTGAGACCTCAATGCTCTACTACAATAAAGTAAGTAACACATTCAAGTTACATCTTGATGTTTCAACTGCAAAAACATCGACCTCAACATTCTCACTTTTATCCAACCATTCAATGCCAAAGGTATCAAACAATTCCATGTTGTCCCAAATAGCATTTCTATATGATCTCAACTTCTTTTGCTTGGATGCAAATATGCCTTTTACCTATTGTACTACTAGTTTTAAATCTCCACGAATTCTTAGGCATCTAATTCCATGTTTATGATCTATGTTCAACCCCAACAATAAGGCTTCATATTCAGTAATATTATTAGTACATTGAAATGTCATCCTAAACGAAAACTTAAATTTTTCACTAAGTGGAGATATCAAAACAATTCCAGTACCATTAGCTTCTTTGAAGTGCGCACCATCAAAGAACATGGTCCAAAGACCATCACTCAACTCCCTATCAACATTTGAAGGAATGATAGCATCCTCTTCAATCCCCACATCATATGTGATCAATACTTGTGTCAAATAGGTTTACCTCATTAGGAGACATATTTATCCTCAATGTTGTCAAGGGATCTCTATTCCCTATGTAGCTTGACATTTTCAGCATGCAATGGAATGGTGGCATAGGATAAATCCATTTGTATGCTCCCACCAATAGATGCAGCCCACTTTCTAGACAACAACATTCCCCACTTAGGAGGACAATCCTTTACAATAGCATCCATCATGGAAACTTCGTTTAGGTAGGCAACCAATTGGACTTCTACATTGCTCATCCACCCAATGACATCTCTAAAATCCATAGTAAAACATTTGCTATAAGAATTTGATACTCACAAACCAACTTCATTCATTACCTCACATGGTATGACATTGCTAGATGTACCTGAATCAAGCATACAATTATGGAGAAACCAACCATTGATTGTAAAAGTGGTATAGAGACCAACACTTATCTAACTATTCAACACATAGGCGCCAAGGTAAACCTCCACAATCTCCTCTTTCACTATCTTCTCTTCTTCATTTGGGGAGTTGGTTGCTCAGGCATAGTAGCAGAAATGAAAGATAAATCCCTTGCTCTATGCTCAAGAATTCCAAGAGCCTCAAATAAAGGTGGAGAAATCCTCACCTAGCTCGAAATTTGTCCAACATCAATCAAAGCGTACACTAGCAAAGGCACGGTGGGCGCTATAGTTATCCCATTCGCATCTAGAATGCAAGACCCCAACTGAGCTGAAGAAGGAATAGTTGTGTAATCTCTTACTCCTATTTAGTTTGAACAACTGTAGGCACATGGTTGGGTGATATTCCCTTATCTTTTATGCATTCTTTCTCATTAGCAACCTTTTCACCTTGGATAGCTTTGTCGATTATTTGCACATATTGATTTTGGCTCTTGGGCATATACTTTTTCCTTACTAGCTGCTCAAGATTTTTACTTTTATCAACAACCTTCTTGGTCGGAAACTTTAGTTCATCCACTCCACCAACCTTCTATTTATCAACATCAAAACTCGGAACCTTCACACTTGATTTGTCATCTTGTTGCCCCCAAACTGGGACAAACTTGTTTGCAAGTTGATGACCACTCTGGACTTGCATAACCGCAACATCAATGAGGGCTTTGATATCCCCATCTAATGGTCGTGTTCTCTTGTATCTTTGTGGCATGAGTCTTTAAATGCTCAAAGTCATGAGCAAGAAGTTGATATTGTTGCAAACCAACATTACCTTCACATTGGAAAATTCAATCACTGAAACTAAGACTATCATGACATGTTGTAACCTTTTTCTTCACCATAGACCAATTCATCAAATTGGTCAATGTTGTCCTCATAATATTTTGCACCACCATCCTCATTCGAGAATTCATTCTCTCTACTCAAAGAAAGTGCAACCACACAATTCAAAGGATCATGAGGTAGGAAGCAAAGACTCACACCGTAAATTATCCTCTTGATAGTTCACATGCTCCCTCTTTAACGGATCAAGTGTATCCCTTTCATGTTGTCAGAAATTCACATGGTTTGGGGCAGCCCGTTTATCATCTTGCTTTGGCCTCTTGGTCCAATCAATATTGTAGAGCCTATCGTGCAACCGGTGCCCTTCATTGAAATGTGTGGATGCACTCAAAGGTGGCAACCCCCTATCATTCTGTGCAACCTCATAGGATAAATCCTTCATAATTCCCATTAGTTTATTCAACTTATCCTCAATTGAGAGAGGTTTACTCGACACAATCCTATCTGGTTGTGACAACTTCACATCAGCCCTTTTCAATTGTTTAACAAATTCCCTTGTATTGCTCTCAATATTTGTGGCTATTGTGTATGCTTCTCCAAGTGTTTGAGGATTCTTATCTCTTAAGCAATATCCTATCTTAGAATCAAAGGCACCACAATACAATACAAGACACATAGATTTATTGGGCCTCAGATCTTGAGGTACCTTTCACATGATATATGTGATCCTATTGTTGAAGTCCATCACACTCTCATTGATGCTCTTTTTAATGGTGTTGAGCTCATGGATAGAAAATTTCAAATCAATCCTATCCCCATACTGCATTCTGAATGCCTCCAACAATTCTTTCCAAGAGGAGATGTTGCTATCAAAAATATTTTTGAACCATTCTTTAGCACTTTCCTCTAAAGAATGCAAATAGCTTCATCATCACACCTTCATCAGTGATATCAATGAAGTATCCCAAGTGCTATTCCCGTATTATTGTATTGTGTCCCTGAAACTCGGAAATTTTCCTCTAATGTCGCTTGGGATTGGATTCGAGTAATTGAGAATATCAAAGAAATCAAATTGTCTATACCTTTCAATTCCCAAAGGCTACCAAACCGAAGCAAATCTCTGAGCTTGTCTCTAAGGACTATGCCCTACATTTTGTCCTACATTTTGCTGCTGTAAGTTATACTGATTTTGTTGTTTGTTATGCATCTGCTGATTTGGGATAGGTTGGACAACATTCTGAGGTTGAACAAAATCCTAGTACTGGTTTATTTGTTGAACCTATTAAGCGAGTTGAGCTTGCCATAATGCAATTTGTGCTTCTATTTCATGCTACCTTTCTCTAAGGTAGTCAATAAGATATAGTTGTTAATCTAAGATCTAGTTGTTGATCTAATTCTCTTTCCCTACACTCACCCTCTGATAGAGTAGCCTACTCAACAACATGGAATAAAGTCTACATTTCTGGTTTAGTTCTTGGAGATGAAGTAGGAGAAATTATGCCTATTTCCCATTTAAATTGTAAGAACACTCCCTAAATTTTTCACCAATTTTTTGCACTTCTTCCCAAAGTTTGTGAGATAACCATTATGTCAAACAATTTGAATGCAATTGATTTTGTTCAATTTGTTTGCTTAGATGCCACATGGATAATTCTTTCAGGTTTATCAAATCATATTAACTTCATAAAACCCCATTGAAACATTTGACAATATGTCAAATAGTTGGCATGATTTAACCATGGCAACAATAACCTTCAGAAATTGATATTGCAGCTTGCTACAAAGCACAAAGATATAAATGTTTCCGAACCCAACCTGTAAAGGTAGCAAATGGCATTACAGCAGTGCAGTTGTAGCTAATTGCTCAAGATATGAGCGTTGAATTCTCCAACAATATACACGTGTAATCTCCCCTTCTCAACAGTAAGCAGTGCAATGGCTCGTCAGCCTATTCTGAAGGGAAGGCCCATAGGCTTGTCGGAGGTAAAATTAGGGTTTCCAGCTGTTTGGAGGTTTTGGCATTTTCGAAGGTTTGCATGTTAGAGTTATGGAGTTTGGTTTGCGGATTCTTTCTAGGTTTTCAGAGAGCTTCGTAGTGATATGACATGCAAATGCAATGGGCAACTTTTCTAAATTTACTATTTTTAGTAAGTTCTATTTCTGGCAATGCTCCGGTTGGCAGTAGTTCAGTGTGCTTTCTACTTGGGGAGAAACACTTGAGTATTTTTGGTTTTGGCTTTTGAGGTGCAATTTGGAGAAATGAATTATTTTAAGTCATTAAAGTTTTATTTTCATGTTGGCCCCCTTGGCCTATCGTTACGACTTAAAAGTTGTTTTAAAATGTGGCTCTTAAGGGTGGACGCCTCATTGAGGAGGATTTTAATATTTCAAATGTTATTATGTCCCCTTGAGACTTGGACGCCTAGGGATGAGGGTGAATTAAATGTTTTAAAAATTAAGATATTTCAAGGAGAATTGGGCGTCCCTTTTTGGAGGGAAAAGGAGGAAGCTGAAGAGTCACCTCAAGTTCTATATAAGCGGGCCTTGGTTCATTCATTTGGTATCCATTGCTTATCATATCGAATTGTTGTCGAAATGGTTTCAAGCTTATGGCTTTGAGGAATGCATACCTCCTAACAAGGATACAGTTTCGTGTTTGAAAGATAACACCTAGCTGGATATCAGACCGCTTCTCATTCAAAGATAGCAGATTGAGCATTATTGTTGAAGTTTTGACGATATTGTTTGTTTGCAGGTTGCTGGTTTTGACTATGGCTGAAGCATGTTTTCATTTGCAGAAGATCATTGTGTGAATTTTATTTCATTTTGGGTGTTTGTTCATTCCATTCCTATGCTCTTGGCGCCTCATCTTGCAAATTTCCAGCATTTATCATTGAGTGGTTGATTTTTGAGACAAGGTGGACCTCCCTCATAGGCCGTACCTTGCCTTTGCTGTAAGAACTCTTCTTCTTCCAACTTTTGAAACTTTGTACTTCTATGAGGGTTTTTTGTATATTTGCTTTTTTGGTGTATTTTTAAATTATAATGACAGGCATGTAATAAAATACTGGAAATGCAAATATATAAACCCTATTGCAGCAATAAGATAATTTTATTGATCTACTTTGAAAAGCTTTTACAATAGAGCATACCAGGAATACAATCTTCTAGTATTGAAAGAAGAAGAAACTTTTATCTCTGAAATTCTCCTGTAAATTTGATGAAGCACAAACTTGACCTCTGTATGAAGCCAACAGTTAAGCACCTTCAGTTGATATTTCGCAACCTCAACATGTTGTTGCAATGAAGCAGCTACGCTCTCCAATGCCGATACACTGGCAAAAACCCTAGGGCTCCCTTCTCCAAACATCAAAGAGAAATCATAAACAAATATCAAATCCTGGATGATGAGATGAGCTCTTAAGTCCCTTTTTATAGAACTCTCTAATCTTCTAGAAAGACCCAAGAAGAGTGTTCAACAAGCTTTTAGAAAAAATATTTTACTATTCTTTGATGTGACTCTTTGATGTGACCCTTGTTGTGACCTCTTGATGTGACCGCTTGATGTGATTCTTTGATGTGATGTGACCCCTTGATGTGATTGCTTGATGTGACATCTTGATGTGATTGCTTGATGTGACCCCTTGATGTGATTCTTAATACTTAGGTCATTTTTGAAGATATATTAATAAAGTGACTTTATTAATTAATCATTAAAGTATGTCACTTTTAACCTTTTAATATAATTATTTAATGTTACCCTTTTGACTTTGCACTTTTTGCCTAGTAACATTAAATAATTAAAATAATGATTATTCTTTAAGAGGGCTGAAAAACGGGGACATTACATTTGCTGTCTTGGTTTTTGTGCTGGAACATTTTGGTGTCATTTGTGCCTTGTTCATTGATGGTTCTTGGTCGCCTAGCATTAGGGAAGGTGTGCTTTCAGTTTTATTTGATTTAGTGAAGAATGGTAGAAGTTTCGAGCATTTTGGAGGGATCATAGTTGCTGGTCTGAGTATACAGATTGCCGGTTTTTCATATCAGACCTAGTTATTACCATTTCATGCTATATTTCCTTGGTATTTCTATATTCACATTTGTAATTGGAAATATAGTGTAATCATTGTATTGAATTTGGAGCAGATTCCATTGAAAAATCATTTTAACAAGCACATTGTAATAGCTGGTTTCAGTAGTATTGAATCAGCCTCTTTATCTTCAGCATATTTCGTTTTGTATCTCATACTCCCGCTGAATAAGTGGTTTTCTTTATTTCAGTTTTGCTTTCTCTTGCTGAACAAGTGGTTGAGTTTTCACTTTAAATAATTGTAATAATTTTCCCCCCACTGAATCAGTGGTAGTGCGGAATTCATGGTCGGTTCACCGCCTGCACTTTCATTCCAGCATTGTAATTTTAGTTCAATTATTTGCTAACGATCCCCTTACACCAAATGTTCTCACCTCGCCCACATTGGGATCTTGGTGATCAGATAAGTGGAGGGTTCCCTTTTAGTTGGTTTGATTATTGGGCTAACCTTAGTGGGCGCATTGTTGTGTGGAAAATTTCAAACAAAAAAACTAAGGGGAATATTATAACACGCCCCTAGTCTGCAATAATTTTAAACTATTAATAGAATGCCTTGGACCTGCACCAACCCATGTAGGATACTCCAACCTTCAACGTGCATTAAAAAACAACAGAAACTTGGATATGGTTCACACCCAACTTCAAGAAAATGGCAACTGTCAATATAAAGGTGTTCGCAGATATTTAATCACTCAACCAGCAAAAGGGAATGCCATGTCCAACCTAATACCCACGATTTAGCAGACCAAACTCAATGCCTATTCTTTCAAAATGTGAAACACCTCCTTATTTCGCCTTATGCAATAGCAACCAACTATCAACCTTAATTTTCATTCATGACATCTTTATTCCTTGGAGAGTTTTCAAACATGGCATTTGCAATACTTTCAAATACCCAAAGTAATTTTGGCTTTCGGCAACCTCCTGCAAAAACTCTTATCAATTATTTTTTGCCTAGCAAGACTTCACGAAATTGTAATAAACCCTTCCATTCAAAATAGGAAATCCAAACAATGAAACCTATGCATAGTTTCTGAATGAAACCACCTGCAAACCAACCAGGAAGGATCTTTCACCTTCGCAGTTGATGCCCTCTATGAAGGTTTTTGTATTCACAAAGCCCCTGGATGAACACAATTCAACCAGCAATAACCTGTTATCAAAATTCTCTAGCATAGCTTGCAACATGAGCCCAAAACACTTTTATTAATTTCATCCAAACCCCATGCCCTCCTTGGGAAATAAAACATTTACCTTTTTTTTTAAATATTCCTTACAACTCCTATTTGGGCACCAACCTTTAAAAAAACTTCACTTTTAATATTTACTTTGCCCCCTAGACGTCACTTAAAAAGTCACCTTATAATATTTAATAAATGCTTAAGTAAGAACATTAGAAATATATTATTTTATAAGCATTTATTTAAAATCACCCGCTTAATTTACGGAAACCACAATAGAGCATCGGATAGCAAATTTGGTTGTCTATTAATGTCTATTTGCAGCCACGTGAGAAATCTTCAGATCCACAGTGAAGAATAAATTTAAATGTAGCTTTACAGCTATTTAAATTTATATATGTAATCGATTTAATTAAGGAGGCACCTTAATTATGTATAAAAGAATAAAAGATTATAAAATGTGATTATTTATTATTTATTAAATAAAGTCGATCTTCTTGAAAGTCGCGCCCTTCTAGAAAGGACGTATTTCCTCTTTGTGGCCAACCTCCTTTGTGAAGAGACACATCCCTCCTTATTGGCGTGTATATATACTTGGCAGATATCTTTCAAAGAGCATTAAGTTGAGCAATTCGATTCAAGGAGAAGAAGTTTGGTCCAAGCATAAGAGAAGAAGTACAATCTGAGCAGCAGATCAATTCTTTGTGCAGCAGTTTGATCTATGTCTTAACATCTAGGAGAGGTGCTATTCATTGTATTTGTTAAGGCATTGTTTTGTGCCTAAGTTGTAAGCAGATTGCTGCTCTTAATATTATCAATATAAAGGAGATATATTGGCTGGGTTTTCTTCCCTGAAGTTGGAGGGTTTTCCCAAGGTATTGGTTGTTTTCTTGTGTCATTTTGAATTAAATTTTTGTGCACACATCTGATATTATAAAACTAGCAGTGTCGGGGTGATACTAAAGAAGAGGCATGACTAAAGCTGAAACAATGACTTACTATAAATAGAGATTGACTCCAATAAATCTGGAGCTCAAGCTAGGTGACCAAAAACGCATCCGAAAAATGTCACTGTGAAACATATTGAAAAACGAGCTCAAAGCCAAACATGAAAATGAAGGAACAAATCTGCAACGGCTCCAAGAACCATGGCGTTCCCTTATCGACGACATTAGCCTACGGGAACCAGATAAATAGTGTTGCAAGGTATGCGCCCTTGGTCTCCTTGTGTTGTGTAGTGCAGTGCTAGGGTTCGTGACATGGCTTAATCACCTCCCACTAATTCATTAACTCTGGCGGTTGTATCGGGCATTAACAGGTCGATCTTTTGGTGCAACAGCAACAAGTTTTGCAACAATTGGTATCAGAGCCTGGGTCACAGGTTCGAACCCCTCACTTGCATTGGGGGGGTATTGTTGCAAGGTGTGCACCCTTTGTCTCCTTGTGTTGTGCAACGCAACACTCAGGTTCATGACATGGCTTAACTGCCTCCTGTGGATTCATTAACTCTAGCAATTGTATGGGGCATTAACAAGTCGATCTTTTGGTGCAAAAACGACCGTCTTTGCAACAGATAGGTTAACGCTCTCCAGCTAACTAGTCCTAGAAGAGGGGGCATTAAAAAAATTCTCATGTATGAAGGCGGAGGCAAGTTCATATCTATATTTTTTGTATGCACATTCTAAGATGCATCTTTATTCCTTTCATTAGCATTTGTCTCTTTTCCAAATCTACCAAAATCACACCTAAAAGATTCTCCTACTAGTTTTGATCAAATTATCAGCTGAATTATCTGATGTATATTGATCATATTGTTTTGTTGTATCTCTCTTATTTGAGGTACCTACTTTTTCAATAATAGGATAATTATGTGGAGATAATACACTTGGATTCTTAGCCTTCCATTGCTCTCATCGCCTTCTTGCATCAGAGAAAGTAGCCTCAAGCATTTCTTGATCTTCAGATCATTGATCTCTTTCCATTCTTTTATCTTATGATGTATATTGATCATATTGTTTTGTTGTATCTCTCTTATTTGAGGTACCTACTTTTTCAATAATAGGATAATTATGTGGAGATAATACACTTGGATTCTTAGCCTTCCATTGCTCTCATCGCCTTCTTGCATCAGAGAAAGTAGCCTCAAGCATTTCTTGATCTTTAGATCGTTGATCTCTTTCCATTCTTTTATCTTATGAGGTTAACTTTTGGATCTTCCTTAAAAAAATCGCCACTCCTTAAAAGCAGAAAACAATCTGGATCAACAAGATTTTTTATTATACTCTACCAAGTACCAATACTTTCCTAGTTGCACGGCGGTTACTGATCAATCTAGACCTTCAAGTTGAGTCTTAATTTAAACATCCTCATCACGACACCAATCTAGTGGGTCCAAAAACTGCTGCTCCAATTCCTAGAACCAAACTCCACTTACAAAGCCAAGGTTGTCATCATGAAATATCCCAACTGAAATATATGCAATTTTTCTGATTTTTGCAACACAGATTTATTATGCCCTATTTTTTTTAATTTCTTTTTCTGCTCAAAACCCTAACATGCTGATGTAAATTTTCTGATTCTAAATATGCATTAGCAGCAACATATAATCTTTTCAATGACATCAAATAACATAGCAGATTTGTCTAACCATAAACAAGAATGTAACCAGCACAATGAATCACCAAATTATTCATCCAAACATGCCAAATTTTGATTATCCGGATGTTCAGTTTGCTGATACAAATTCAGACCTAATTATGGATGTAATATCACTATGAAATGGGCTCCAAACATGCCCAGCAATGTACAGTAGATTGCTGATATGAAGAAACCCCAAAACATGCAATGAAATAATGATCTATCCTAACCCTAGCTGGGGGAACTGCTCCAGCTCACACACATGCAAGATAAATGCAAATATATGATAGAAAATGTCTCCAAAACCCTACCACAAGGGTGCGCTGGCCTGCTGGTCTAAATGTAGGGTTTGCAACCCTTGAAATCTTGCCAAAACTTTCCGAACTTGCCAATTTTGCCCTCTCCAAATCTGGTCGCTCCTCTTGCAACTTTGGGAACCTCACCCTAGGAAGAAAACCTAGGTCAAATCCACACAAAAACTGCCTCCCTCAAGTCGCCTAGGCTGGTATGAAATCTGAGCATGAACATCTAACATAAAACTCCATTGAAGCGCAAGTGAACCTTCGTCATGAAGTCCTCAATTGAAGAGCTAGGTTTTCATCCAACTCCTCTATTATTCTCAAGGGTTTTTGTCCTTGGAATAATTGCAAAATTGCAAATCAGAAAAGCAAAAATAATTCACATGATATGAAAACCTCCAAATGACTTAGTTTATATAGCAATCACTCCTTATTTCTCCAAATAGGTCAGCCTAATTTGGGCGCCACTTCTCCCTTTTTAAGTTTGTTTTCTATTTAATTTTTATTCCCTCAATTGGGCGCTAAACCCCAATTCAAATTTATATTATTTTTCTATTATTTTTTGCCCTCCTTATAACTCCCAAAGGGGTTGCCTAGCCCCAAATAAAGTATTAAATAACTTGGGCGCCAAAATTCAAATTTAAATCTTATTTAATCTCTTTCCCTAGGGCGCTAAAAGCAATTTTATTTTATTTTATCTTTTTGTTTATTTTCCCTCTAATTTTCTCATGCTCGTCCAAAAGGGACATCACACATCAGGTGGGTGAAAATGGTTCATCAACAGAACAATGGAGGGTTTAAGGTCATTTCTATGAGAGTGGGTTTTCTCTCCTACGCTTCGAGCTCGACTTAAGACTCTAGAGGGTATTCTTGGAGGTCAGATTATCAAAAAAACAAATGAAATTGGTAGTTAAAACCACAGTGTTGATTCAACCCCAATATTGTCACTATGCTGAGAGCAACGAACTACCTTACTACCTCCATATAGTTGATTTAACACCCTAGACATGAGTGCAAGGTGGGAGTGAGTTGCATGATTCACAGAAATTAATACATACTATTCCTTGAATACTATGATATCATGAACCGCACAAGCTGAAACTGAAATGGAAAATGTTTGATGATTTGTTTTGAAGTTTGTGACTGGAACAAGTACAAGGAGATGGCGCCTACCCAAGGGCAACAAAGTCACAATCGACAAGGAGAGATGGCAAGAGAAAATAACAAATACTAAGTGACCTATGCATTAAGATGCTTCAACATATATCACTATTAGCTTCATCTATTTAGTTATCCATTAATGAGCTATTCAAACTCATATGCAAGCATGAAAAGAATTGTTACATTCATGCAACAGGTTTAGAATTTTGTCATATTCCTCTAGTAGTGTTTAAATTCACAACAGCAAGTGTGTTGGAAAACATTCTAAAATTAGTACATTTTCTGATTTTCCCCATACACTAATGGAGACATGAAACTGAACAATGATATTACAATATTCTTTCAACAATCTGACACTATCTCTGCCTCCTTACAACTGCTCTGGAATGGTTTTCTGTGTATACCTTCTTTTCTGGATTATTCTTCTGCTATTTTTTGTGTCCCGGTATTTTCCAATGATCAAAATGAGGGGCAAACTCCAATAAAAACACTCTGCCAAGCCAAACCCTGAGTTGCAACACTTTAGCAATGTACAAGCTCGTGATTAAGGTTGATTCTCACCCAAAATGGACCCTGCAGATTGAATGAAGAGATCTGCGATTAATTCTGGTAGCTGGGTGAAACGGTGCCATTACTACTAGTGGGTGGAGCAGGTGCACAAGAAAACGTGCCATCAGGCCACTAAAAACATTTAAAATAATCATCCCATGCTTAAACAATCCTCTAAATGATTTGTCAGAAAGAGGAGATGGCAAAAATGAGTCCCAACAAACTCATTTTGGCAAAGAATGTTTCATTTAACTAATACCAAGCTTAATCCCAATACTAATTCAAGTGAGCAAACAAAGATAGTGAATAAGAGAGTTGAAGAATATTTAACAATGTCACAGACCAACAAGCAGCATGCGTCAATTGGTTATCTTTGAGAATATTGTTATAATACCACCATCACATGTCCATTTGTATTATGTGAAGTCCCGAGGCTAATTTTTGTGTTGTTTTTGATAAATGTTTGACAGATTGCAACTGGAATGTTTGCACAAATTTTGTATAGGAAAGACTAAAACCAATTTATTGCATTAATTCCATATAAAATGCAATTGTTTAAAATTATATGGTATTGGAAATTGACATAGCACTTTCAATGTAGCATATACATATATTATTCACTTTACTATGGCCTTACACAAATAACAGCAAGTCTGAAATAACATATAGCTGAGCGTATAAATTATTACTAACCATTAAATGACAGCAGCTTACTTCTATATTTACTTCCTCAACTGCTAGAGTCAACTTTATTGCTGCAATGTCCAATTATGATGCCCCAAAAAAATGTCACAACCTGCATTTTCTGTTCTTTCCACAGTGCCAAACTCCAAATAAATGTAATTGACTGCAGCCAGGGGTTTGCAGTGATATATACTCTCAAACTGCCACGTTTCACCTAAGAATGGTCCTCACATTCTCTCAATGGAAGGTCATTGAATATTATAGCACACAAAAATGTGGCAATTGCCTGCAATAACTTGCCATAGCATATCGAATAGCTTCCAACCATGAATTTCACCTATCACAACTATCACAAACTCAATCGCCTTATTCTTATACCAGCATGTGACTTCCTTTTTAGCAAAAAATGCCTGCAACTCTGATTAGTGCGGCCTGTATTCTCTATCAAGATGGCAGGTAAGATAATAGTTTGAGGTTAGAGGCTAGAGCATCCAGATGAATACCAACCTCGTCTTTGAAATAAAATTGATTAATATTTGCTTGCAAATGCATTCAGTAAATCTTTCACCTTATAACAAATCCTCCACAAACTCCAATCATTCCAACAGCTGTAAATCTTGTCTAAATCCACCAATAAATTGGCTAGGAGGGTTTTCATCCTCGAAACCAATCTTTCCGTAGGGTTTTCGTCCTATGGCAGAAGATGAACAGTTGCTCACTTCCAAAGTTGGGGTTTTTACAAAATGAAATGCCAAGAATGAACTTTTCCTTCTCAATTCTCCTTTTTATACACTTTTCAAAAATAATAAAATATTATTTTCCATAACTTTTTAATTTCCCGCATAAAGTCACTTTACAATTCAATTTATATTTTGGACCCTATAAAAGTCACTTTTTAATTTAAGCTATTCAACTTTTAAAAATAATTAATTAGATGTAAGTCATCTGGGATTTAGGCAGTTAAATTTAATTAACTGATTATTCCTTTTTCATTTCCCAATTAGCCTACGAGAACTAAAATAGACTAAGCGTATTCACCAGTTGCTTACACTTGCGAAAGGGGCATTATAGTCTTCCCTCCTTGAAATTGTTTGCCGGATAGTCACAGTTAGCTTGAAATTCTTAATAAATGCAGTAAGATGATTAAAAAAGATATGATGGGCAAAGATCCACTGATTATATATGAATAGACAATAATAAGGAACAACAAGTAAATCATGGACAATAATTAAATTATGGACACCACCATATGAAATGTAATCATTGATAGTGGCTCGGGTGTAATCGCATTTCAGGTTGTATGGAAAACACTAAAGAAACCACACTAAGCCCTTTGTGTTCATAATCGCAGTAAAAACCAAATTCTGATAGAGCCTAGTAGAATCTGTTTTCACTTTCTCTTTCTGCAGTCTTTATTTTTATCTATACATACATGTACTTATTCTTCCCTCACTTTGAGAATCACTTTTCTTCTTTCAGGTTTTAGTTTCTTCACAGGAACTACTTAATTTATTTACTTCCCAAGGTGATAGAAAATTAATAGCTGCCAAGAATTAAGGAGCTCAAAAAAACTAGTTACTCGCACTAATTCCACTTGATATAGATGACTGATGTATGTTAAGGTAAATTATATTGGATAAGTGATAGATTGATAATAATGACAACAATATACCACAAAATATTGTAATATTTATATACAATGAAGGGGTGTTGCACACCTCTTGATGGCAGTACAACCGTATAAATTAGATTTGAATTCAAGTATTTTATTATAATGTTAGGTAGGCAAATCATTTCTGAAAAAACATCAACATAATTGGAGCTATATTGCTTACGATAAACTCTTCACTAAGTAGAGCAGGAAATACAAGCAGTTATCAACAATTCCTCTAGCATGCCTTCTAACACAAAGAAACCAAATTTATAGAGTTAACTGTGGAAAAAAGAAACCTGCATGGACTTTCACCAAAGGGAACAAGTCGGTAAAATGTTTGTAGAAGAGTTCCCTTGCCGGAAAACTTCACTATTGAAGGAGACAACTTGCCCACCGTAAGAATTGCTAATGAAGTTAGTTTTGGATCACTTCCAGGGGAATCCAAAACTCCCAGTGCATCTGAAAATATCTTCTGCAATATATTCACATTGAACAATCACAAACTAAGTTATGGGCAATATAGTTTCAATGATAAAAATATGAAGGCAAGAGAAATATCCAAAACTATTGTAATAAATTCCGTTATCACCTTGTAAGTTTGATGTGGATTTTTTACCCGCTGATCATCAGAAGTAATACCACTTACCATCTGGCTTAGCACAAAAACAAGACAAACAATTTAGCTATCAAACAACAATTTGAACATGCATATCCTATAGTTGATAAAAGCATTATACTAATCACTTAAATGAATTCATTGTTAGATATGAATGAGTCCTATAGCCACTCATTCCCATTTTATATTTTTCCCAAAAAAGGTGACTGAAAATATGATAAATAAAGTGTGAAAGCACTAGCATATCATGTGCTATTATAATGCCATTTCCAAGGTCTAGTTTTCTTTCCAGTGTTACGAGTAAGAGTGAGATTACTACCAATGCATATCCATATTGTAGACAGAACCAACTAAAGAAGCAAGTATTGAAGACAGGAAAAACCGTGATATTCAAACAAGACTGAATTTGATAATTGCATGTCAAAAGATGGTATGAAGGGCAGCACAGCTGGAAAATCTTGGTAGTGTCTTTTTTAAACTGTTATTTCCAACTCCACCATCTGCCTGCCCCACCTTAGAAAAATGGCCAATCTACAAGCTGGCACATCTATTCAGCTGCATAAGGTGGAGGTCCCTGCATAGCAATATAAGGTTTAAGGTTCTCTTCTGCTGCATCAGATGCAGAAAATTTTGATGCTTTAATACCACTGAGGTTGATTGTAGAGGTACATTAAATAAATATAACATACTCCATCCTTTTAACTCCTCCATACTAGATAGGTGAAATAAATAAGCTACAGCATCCCCTGCATCTATTAGTGGTGGCATACAAAATTATGGAAAAGCAGTTTGGCACATGTAATTTACTTCCAGCCTATCCAATTTTTCTATTTTAATATTAAAAAACAAGAAAGTTGCAAAAGGGAAAAATTTTAAATCTATTTGCTTTTGTCTTCTGTTCATCTAACTGTTGGCAAGGACATCTCCACCTGTTGGAGAAAAGATTTAAAATCTGTTTGCTTTTGTTTTCTGTTCATGTAACTGTTGTCAAGGATGTCTCCACCTGTTGGAGACGTTTATCCGGTATCCCCAGAAAAGCAGAAAATAAGAGAATGTCCCTAAAATAACACCCAAAGTCACTAAAAACATCCTAGTGCCAAAATAAAGATATAGCAAGAGAACATTTCATCTCCATTCCCACACCCCCTAGTCAGCAAGAGACATCACCTACACTCCTAGGAGCAAGGGATGCATCCTTTTGGAAGACTAGAGAAACTACAACCTTGAATAAACATTGTAGTCAGTGTACAATGTCTATTATTACGTTTTGATAATATTGGTTATGCAACTATGTATTAATTGTTTGTATTAGTTGTTGTCAGCTTCAAGTAGTTATAAGCGTCAGTTGGATGACAGTTGTGTTCCTCTTGGCAACTGTCAGGCCTGTTAGTTTTTAGATTAGAAATGCAATAAGCAGAAAAACACAACATATAGAACAATGAACACAGTATTTTACCCTGGGAAAACCCTCCTACTCGAGGGAGAAAAACCCAGCAAGATATTCTCTTATAAATCAGAAAAATATCAGGCCCTAGAAAGACTGAATACAATACAATGGATCTGCACTTATATATGGTGCAATTTCTTGAATACACAAAATATTTAACTCTTCTCCTTGAGTCAAATCTGCTACTCTTGAAGGGCGAACCTGCTACTGAAGAAATACGAATTGGAATGAATTGAATTGATGATCAAATGAAGAGACACCTTCCCCTATATATACAAGCTAGGTGACATTTCTTCTAGGGCCGACCTGGAATTAATAATATTTGTTTATAAAAACATGATTATGCCGACCTGCCTTAGTTTGATTTTTTTTTAAATATCTCCTGCCGCTAAAACACTAACAGGGCCTTTTAAATAGATTGTGTATCATCAAGGAAAGGGGGATCTAGTTGGATTGACTATGGTCTTCAGATGACCATCTTTGATCTTATTCTATAATAATTTCATGTGCAAATAAAGATATACTTTACTACTGTGTCTGGTATTCATTGTCATCTCTATTATTAATTAATGTATTCATTTTATCAGATAGAGCAGTAAACATTTGTCATCATTGCCTTAAAAGAAATCGAGTCCAGTATAAGAGATTCATGCCCTTAGACCCCAATAAAGGCAAGAAGACACCAAAAGGTGGTCAAAACCAAGAGATCAGATGATCTTTAAGGATCATTGAGCAAAGGGAACAAAGAAGAAGATTACGAGATACACTTGAGGAAAATACAACAGCACGATTTCCATGTTGAAGCCCTTCTTGAGAACATAGTTGAAAAGTCAAGACAACCTTCTTTAGACGAGGCAAGTTGGTAGACAAAGTTGCATTCCTCCATAGAATTGTACAAGATTTGCCTTTGGGCATTGAAAGGTTGTCAATCGAAGGAGAAGAAGCCAAACCAAGGGTGTCTAAAAGAAAATCTAAAGGCAAAACAAGTGTGCAAAAGGCTGAAGCCGAGGGAAGAGTTGAGGATTCCTACGTGGTCGAAAGTGCAAGAAAAGCACTAGAACGTCTGAATCAAAACTCCCTAGCAAGGAGATTCCAAGCACTAGGTTTGCTTCAGAATAAAATCATGGTAAGCCCTAGTGGAGAAAAGCAAAAGCTGCCCAAGTTTACAGGCAATGGACCAAAGGATCTTGTATAGCACTATAAGACTTGTGAAACAATTTGGACAACAAATGGGCAAGATGATAAAGCAATTTGGCTACAATCATTTCCAGCCACTTTGCAAGGTGTAGCAATTGACTAGTATACAAAAATTGACCAAGCCTCCCAAAATACATGGGAGAGATTAAAGAAATCCTTTGAAGAAGAATTTAAATTGCTTCATGATGATAATGAAATAGTAGCAAAATTTTACAATATAAAACAAGGTAAGCACGAATACATACAAGCTTATTATCATAGGCTCAAAGAACTCTTGGCAAAATTAGAAATAGAACCAACTAACGGTCTAAAAAAGTGATGGTTCATTGAAGGGCTACTTCCATCATTAAGAAAAGAAATGAAAATAGTACCACCTTCATCCTATTTTGAAGCCTACAATTGGGCAATGGACATAGAAAGTGAAGATAGAATGTCCTTGCACTGTAAAATAAAACAAAGGAAGATGGAAGTTTGAGTGACAATAGTGACGATGAATCGGGAACGGTACAAGCACTCTGAAGAGACATGCTCTGAATGATGAAAGAATTGAAGGCGGAGTAAGAAACCAACAAACAAACTAACAAACTATGGTGTACTGAGTATGAAATTGAGGGGCACACAAAAGGTAACTATCCTAGAAAGTTGTTTAGTGAGATTTTCCAAGTTATGGGTCATTCAATCAAGGAGTGCCCATACAATTTGAAGACCAATACACAAGTACTCTTTACATAAGGAGCGGAATCCACTCCATTGAAGCCACATAATGCATCTCGAGGCGGTTATCAAAATCAAATAGGACAAAACCAAATAAAGTATGACCCTAATGGATGCCCTATCATACAATGTTGACAATGCAGCGAATGGGGACACTTTGTGAGAGACTGCTAAAGCACACAAGACGAAGTGTAATTATTGTAAAAATGGTGTGGACTTGGAGACCATGAAGACACTAGATGTCTGAAGCAAAAGGCCAATATCAACACGACTAATGTAAGGCATAATGAAGTATTGGCTATTACGCGCACCCAAGTAAAGAAGGCTATGTACCCAAACCCATGTATAAAAAAAGAAAGGCCTCATGAAGCAAGGGTCAAAGAGGAGAACGCTATTGGCTAACTAATGATGCCACTCAAATGCAATGCAAGTATGGTAACACATCCATTACCATTCAGTTCAAATATTACAAGGCAAGTACTTCAAACTATCGTTAAAGTAGTGAATTTATTACAAAGCATTCTTGAACTTCGAAATGCTATTGCATCAAGGGAGAATGAGACAATGCATTGTATGGCCCAATTGGAATCTAGTGAGAATGAAGATCCAATAACCAAACCTCCACTCTCGAGCAACCAAGTGATTGACCCATTATTACTAATAGTTAACACGACAAAGAAACTAGCAGTGGTGAACATGGAGATCCTTGGAAGGAATTTCACCAATACAATTAGTAATAGCAGGTATGCTACTTTTCAACTAGTGGGTTCAAATCAACAAAGTATTAAGGTACTTGGAATTTTACTAGGATAAAAGATAATTGTTGGAACCCAAGCATTTTTGTTGAGCTTTGTGGTCATTTCATTTAAGGAAGAAAGTGTACGATGCATTGTTAGCTCAAGATTGGCTGGTAGCAGCCAAAGCCGATCACAATTGGAAAAAGAATACAATCTCCATTGAAAACAAGGATTGGAAGTATGATTGATTTAAAGAACCAAGCCATAAGTGAGGAAGCAACGTCCTTTGCTTCATCAAATTCAGACCCTAAAGAAGAATGGATAGAGAAGCATGATTTGGGTCCAGTAGAACCGAATGACAAAGGGATTCTAGAATTACAGCCATGCTCGAAGGATGAAACAAATTCTCTCCATGACCTATTTCATCAACAAATGGAGGACTATGAGGTATTTTCATCAACATGTAATTTTCTTGAAGCTATGATTCTAAATTAAGAACCGATGAAAATTTATTTTGAAAAGTTGGAAAATTTATGTGTTGGACGCAATCCATGGTTGGCAAAAGATGATAATTGCAACTAAGGTATCCAACTTCGCAAAAGAATACAAAATTACTAACAATACGCCTCAAAGAATTAAGAACAAAATATTTAACCCAAAGTATACAAATGCTTGTCAAGGCAAATCAACTTCACCAAAAAATTAACTATCAAGCAAAGGGGTCCTCCATTGGTTAACTGTAATCAGATATAGTGTTTTAAGGTTTTAACCATTTCCAATTTACCCTCTCTAAATTTGCTTCTTTCTCTTTGCTCTTGAATGTCTAAGTTAATATTTATGTTTATGTTTAGCTACTTTCATATCCTAAGATCTTCTTGCCCTATTTCTTCTATTGTAATTGGTTATTCTAGTGTTACCCTGAATTTCCAAGACGGGGACAGCAAGGGACGGCAGGACAAGTCCCCAAGTCCCCAATTTTTCAAGCCAATTTTGGGGACAGCTATATAAAATATAGGAAAATTTTAAATATTCATATGAGAACATGGATAAAGCATGCATATATAAATTATAGAAACTTAGCATATAACATTTGTGTTAAGAATTCATTGTCAATAGCTGCCATATAGTTTTTTTTTTTCAATTATGATATAAAAATCAAAATAAAAACCACAGAGTACATTGTTGTCGTCCCCTAGCCGTCCCCTATCCCCAGGACGTCCCCGAGGACAGGGATGGGGGGATTTAGACCCGAGGATACACTGGGTTATTCTTGAGTGCCATTCACCTACTTCAATCATTTGCAAAAGACTAGTATAATTTATTTCTTCTCTCTTTCAATAAATGGTTTGTACTAACAACTTTTTAGTTTCTCAATTCAAAAGTGAGTTTTGGAAGATGTAGGAAGCATATTGAAATCTAGCCATGCATGACTGATTGTATAAGACAAAACAAAATCCTTATCATTGATGAAGAAAGCAACATGGTCAAGGAAGATCTAACTTATTCTATATCTTTTAACGGCTCTAAATTTCTGATCACTCTAATTTCAGCAAGATATCTTTTCATTCACATTTTCCATATAACATGACCAAGTAATTAGCCATAGGCACTTGTAATTTACCCTTTGTTCAGAGATATGTATGTTGTCCAGCACAGCCACAAATGTTGAGAAAATGTTCTTAAATGATCAATTTCAAGATATACCAATCATCTTACAAAGTTTAACAGGTCTTTGCTAGATATTTCCAATAAATCACAATTCATTGATCTTTGAAAAGTAGGGAGGGCATTGCATAACCCAACAGCATTTGATGATAAGACAAATGTTCCAAACTCAAGCCTCAAGAAAATTAAAAAAATCATATTATTCTGAAAAAAATTTAACAATTACAACCCCTATCAATAAGTTAAGCTAAGAAAAATAAGTGATAAAGCTAGAAAACTAAGTTGCTTGTACCAGTATGGGAATGGGCTCAAGTTCAAGATTCGAGTACTTTAGTACAGAAAAAAATCCTAGGTATGGGTATGGCTGTATATATATATATATATATATACACAAATACACATATACACAACTGACTATACAAAATTTACAATAGATTTGATACTCGATACTAATAAATAGTTAAATAATACAATTGAAAATACATTTCATAATTCATTCATTACAAAACTTGAAATAGTAAAAATACAATCAAAAAATTATATCTCAGTCTCTCTCTAGATCTAAGTCATCACTTGGTTCATCATTGAACCAGATGTTGTAGATGGCTTCCCTAACACTTTCTTGGCCAAAGGATGAGATCTTCATTTTTCTCTCCCATTCACAGCATCTAACTTCTTCTTGTTATCTCATATAAGCCATTATTTGTTCCTTTGGCAACCCCTTCTTGTTTGGCCCTTGACAAACTCTAATTCCTAGGCTGGTCATAGCACAAAGGTGAGCTTTCACTCAACTATACAAGCTCTTATACTCAATTCTGCGTGACTACGATGCCAAAGAAAAGCCCTACCTCCTAGAAGTTGTTCAATCACCAAAACATATTTCCATAAAGATGATGCTTGATCGTATTTGAATTGTCTACTTGTCTCTAGGACCACTAAACTTGAACTAGTAGCCATTCTGAATAGACTGTTGTTATAAGAAAAGAAAAATATAGATTAAAAATGCAATCCTTATACATATAAACAGTGGTACAAGGGGATGCGTCACCTAGGGTTTTAGCCCCCGTACCCGTCCCAAGGACGTTTAGGGGACAAGGGATGCCTCGGGGACATTTCACAGGCGTCCCCAAAATGTATATTTTTTCGAGGACATTTCAGATTGAGGGGGACGTCTCAGGAACAGCAAGGTGACGGTCGACCGTCCCAAAGACGGCTAGCCGTTCCCTTTATTCCAGCCACTTTTTGCATTAAAAAAACAATATGGATTTAAAAAAGGTTTTTTGTTTATTGTTTTTAAGTCTAAGGCAATTGAGGAGGTCACTATGTAATGTCCCCTAATTGAGAATGCCCTAAATTTTCCCTATATACTAAAATTTTAAATAAACAAATGGGTTAGAGAATACCTTTCACTTGATTGAAGCCCTACACACAGATTAGTAACCATTTACCACAATCACAATAATTAGCAGATTATAATCATTTACCACAATAATACTAATTAGCAGATTATCATAATTAAATATTAGTAAACCCACGGCCAAATTACTAATCCAATCACAAAGCATTTAATACCCTTGGAAGGCTCGACCATAGGAGAGCATGGGAGAACATGACTCAATGGGGTGCCTACAACCCTTTCTACCCTAGGCCCAAGAGCAAATGTCTTGGCCTCTACCTAGGAGGTGTCCCCTTTATATTATCCCTCATCTTGTCAATCATTTCCCTTTCCCTATGACTTGACCTCTTGTATTGATTCACCATGATGGAGGGGTGAGATTACAACAAGTGCCTCGGAAAATGCCATCTCTCCTAGGCCCAAAGGCAGCCCTTTGAGACAAAGGCAAGTACCCCTTTGGCCTCCTTGGGACTACTTGGTCCCCCATTATCGAACACACTGGTTCTCCCTTATAGGACACATTGGTACTCCATTATAGGACACTAGGTCCTGCATTACAGAACACATTAGTTCTCCATTATAGGACACTCGATCCTCCATTATAGAGCACATAGGTTCTCCATTATAGGACACTTGGTCCTCCATTATTTAACAAATAGGTTCTCCATTATAGGACACTCGGTCCTCCATTATAGAACACATTGGTTCTCTTTTATAGGACACTTGGTCCTCCATTATAGAGGTGGCATGCCTAGGAGAGTGCCCCACTGCTGCTCCCTCTTGTAGTCTCCCTCCTTCTATCATGGGGGTAAATACATACATAATCATTTAATCAAATTCAGACTAAATAACCATATCAGTAATATCAAATTCAGACTGGCAATAATCATATCAACAATATCAAAGGGAGTATGATTATGTTAGCAACCATTTATTATATCCTTTAATTATTCCACCAGCTTACTATACAGATTTGACTGCTTGCACAGATAATAATTAATGGTTATTTCTGATTTAGAAAGTGCAGACCCTTATTCCTTAAATCTGATCAGATGATTGTTGTCTTAGTATTCAGATGTTTTATATATTTCCAAACTGAGTTAATTTGCTTTTCTATCACTGCACCTGTCTTTCTTTTTCTCCAATCGATGCTGATTTTGTTTGAAAGTGATTCTCTTTAATACCCCCGATATGGTCAATAGTCATATTCTTTCCTTGCATTTCTTTGACTAGGACATGTCTCTTAGTTTAATTGTTGCCCCTTGGAGTTAACCAATGTCTTAACTAAACCATAAAATGAATCGCTGCATTTGAATATCAATTGCTGTATTAAATATAATCGCTGCATCATTTGGTTTTAATAATAATCATCGCTGCCTTAGCATTTATTAATGCTTGGTGATTATTATTCATTTATTTCATTATTAGTTTCTTGTGAGTATTTATTATTATAATAAATAATATCAACTGCTCTATTTTATAATTAAATATTAGATGTTTTATTGTCATATATATGTTTTGTTGATGTTAAAGCAGCTTCGGGCTCATCCTTCCAACCTCAAGTCAAAACATAAAATTGCATATAGCCTATCGGCTATTTAGTTTATTGAGATAATTAAAGTGAAGAGGCGCTTCAGTTGGTAACAATATAATTTCTAATTGGGCCGACCTTCCTTGTAATTCACATCTTTTATTTGTAATTGTATTTTCCATATGTGGCCGACCTTGTACATGAAGAGGTGCAACCTCTCTCTCACTTTGTATTTCCACAAGGTCATTTCCATTCATTCTATCATCAAGCAAGTTTGATTCACTCCTTCATTCAAGTGCGAATTTCCTCAAGTGCAGATTTCGATATTAATGAAGAGCAGATTATTATCTATTATTGCATCTTGAGTTGGTGTTGTATATTGGCCTTGTGATTGGCCTCATTGTAAAGAGAATTGTTGCCATTATTTATATATATAAGAGAGATCTTTGTTGCTGGGTTTTTCTCCCTCAAGTGGAGGGTTTTCCCAAGGTATATGCTGTGTTATTGTGTCTGATTTTTTTGAATTAAATTCTGAATTTTATATCTGATCATAAAAACTAACATGGTATCAGAGCGGGTATAAGAAGATCATGATCAGATTTATTCAAGTAGCGCTATCCTCCATTCTTATTCTCATCCTTGATTGCATCCATCTTATTGTCAAGATGGTGAATGGACTCAAGATCGAAGATAGACTTGAGGGCGCATCAAACTTCACATCGTGGAAGTTTAAAATCATGCTCACTTTGGAAGAAAATGAGTTAGCTGAGTTCGTGGAGGGCAAAGTTCCCGAACCAACCGATGAGAATGAGAAGCCTCAATGGAAGAGAAATGGCACTAAGGCGAAAAAGATGTTGGTTGATTCTGTGAAAGATCACATTGTGCCAATCATCTCCAAGTTGAAAACAGAAAGAGATATGTTCAAGACCTTGGAGGAGATGTATGAGATCAACAACACAAATCGAGCTCTTGCATTAAAGCAACAGCTTCATCACATCAAGATGGCAAAAGGATATTTCGTCATCACATTCTTCATGAAGATCACCAAGTTGAGAGATCAGCTCTCTACCATTGGGCATATTGTTGATAACAAGGATTTGACTATGTTGGCTCTTAATGGACTTCCTCCATCTTGGGAGTCATTCGTTCAAGGAATCAGTGCGAGATCAAAACTTCCCAAGTTTGATCGGTTGAGGGTGGATTGTATTCAAGAAGAATCAAGGTTGACTGCGAGAGGCATTGGTCAAAGCTCTACAAATGAAGACATTCATGTTCTTGCCGCTCAATCCCTGAAGAAGAAAGGAAAAGAAGGAAAGAAAGGGTACTTTAAGAGGAATAGAGATCAAAGATCTGATGGTGCCCCTACATTTAAGAAGAAGAAGGACCTCTCTCGCATTCAATGTTCTAGGTGTGACAAGTTTGGTCACTATGCTAAGGACCGTCCAACCAGACCTAAGCAGCAAGCTTCATTTGTAGATGTGGGTGAGATCTCTCCGCAAAAAGATTCAAGTGAATTTCTATTCTATTATGCTTTGTCAAGCAATGTGCCTACCGACATCAACACTTGGTTGATTGATAGTGGTGCCTCTTGCCACATCACTGGATTTAGAGAGCATCTGTCTGACTTGGTGGAGAGAGATTCTAGTGTTCAAGTCATTATTGGTGATGATGCAAATTATTCTGTGAAAGGTGTTGGGACCTCCTCTCTTCACTTGGATTCTGGCATTTCCTTAGAGTTGAACGATGTTCTATTTCTCCCGGGTCTCAAGCGGAACCTTATCTCTATCTCAACATTGGAGGACAAGGGGTATCAAGTTGCATTCTCCGAAGGTAAAGTTCTTGCATGGCCAAAGAACTCGAGTATCAAGACTGCTCAAGTGATTGGAGTCCGACATGAGTATCTCTACAGACTGTGCACTTGTCCACTTCAGGCCTTGTTGCATGATTCTTCAAGTTTGTGCGAACTTTGGCATAGAAGACTTGCTCACCTTCATTTTCAAGCACTTCCAACCATGGAGAAGATGGTCACAGGCCTTCCTAAATTCAACCAGGAGCATGAAGGCACTTGCAAAGGTTGCGCAATAGGTAAGAATACTAAAGGTCCATTTCATAGTAGTGAAAGTAGATCTAAATTTTTTCTAGACCTTATTCATTCTTATTTATGTGGTCCAATGTTTGTTGCTTCCTTGAGTGGTTTCTTGTATTATGTAATTTTTATTGATGACTACTCTAGAAAGACTTGGATTTATTTCTTAAACACTAAAGAATCTAAGGAAGTACTTGAGAGATTCAAAGAATTTAAAGCTCAGGTAGAGAACTTGTCCGGGAGAGGATCAAAGTTATAAGATCTGACAATGGAGGAGAATACATCTCCAGAAGTTTTTGTAACTTTTGTATTGAGGCAGGAATTAAGAGGGAATTTTGTGTTCCCTACAATCCATAGCAAAACGGTGTTGCAGAAAGGAAGAACAAATCTATTGTAGAAGCAGCTAGAGCCATGATTCATGATCAAGATCTGCAAACCTTCCTTTGGGCTGAAGCATCTAGGACAGCTGTGTATGTTCAGAATAGAAGCCCTCACCGAATTTTGAAGAACATGACTCCCGAAGAAGCATTCACAGGGGTGAAGCCGGAAGTAAGTCACTTAAAGATCTTTGGTTGTCCAGTGTATGTTCATGTACCTAAAGACAAAAGGACAAAGTTGGAACCATAGTTGGCGGACTCTTCAGGACTCGCCGCGGACTCGGCGAACTCGGGAGTCCATGGCTGAGCCGAGTCGACTCGCCACGAACTCGGGAGTCGAGTCTAGAAGAGTCCTGGGTCGGGACTCCCGAGTCCGACCTCTGGACTCGGCCGAGTCCAAAGGTCGGACTCGGGAGTCCCGACCCAGGACTCTCGTCCGCGGCTGGGGCGTCTAAATGGGTTAAAACCCATACTTTTTTTAAATTTTTTGTTCATTTTAGCTCAAGCATTGGTGTTTTTTAGGTCTGCAAATTGGTTTTAGCTTGAAAGAAGGCAGGAGGAGGAGCTAAAAAGATCAAAATAGAGCCAGGTAAGTGATCTAACATTTCTTTTTTTTTGTTTTCTTGCTTTCAAAATTTAAAAAAATCAAGAAAAATAAGGGGATATGCTGCCAAATTTTTTTTCTATTTTCCTTAATAGCCATTATAGCCTAATTCCTATTATTTCTAGCTTGGTTTTGCATTCTTTTTTTTTGCAAATAAATGAAACTTTGAATCACATTTTTTTGCAAACCCTTGCTGATTTTTTTTTTCCACGTTGAACTTGAAACAGCAATGTCGTCTTCAAATCCAAAGGGAATGAGAAAAGACCCTGCATGGAAGTATGGAATACCAGGAATCAAAAAAGGTGAAGTGACATGTACTGAATGTCAAAAATGGATGACAGGAGGAATAAACAGGTTAAAATACCACCTTGCAAGGATACCTGGGCAAAATGTGGAGGGATGCCCTAAAACTACTCCTGAGATTATTAGAGAGATAAAGGCCCTTCTTGCTGACTATGAGCTAAAAAAAGATGAAAGACAAAAAACAAAGAATGCCCTAGCATCAATGATGAGTGGATCCCCTTCTACACCAACTATGCCTCATGGTGCTACTGCTGCAAGTCCAAGTGTTCGTGCTCCACATTCATCTTTTGGTGAGAGTCCTGAGGGTTCCTATTCTACTGCTAGTGCTGGCCACGGTCCTTCATCAGGACCAAATTATTTTATTCCACGTAATGTTCCAGGAGCACAACCTTCACTTGAAGGTACCGGTTGGAATAAGGAAAAGCATCATGAAGCTAGGATGGCTGCTGCAAACTTTTGGTACTACAATAATCTACCTTTCAATGTTGCAAGCAGCCCATATTGGGAAGGTCTAGTGAACGCCCTTACAGTTGCAGGAAAGGGGTTTAAGACCCCATCAGCTAAAGATTTGAGTGGGCCATTGCTAGAGGAATCCGTAAAGAATACACGGCTTGTAGTTGATGAGCAAAAGAAATTTTGGCGAAGAAAAGGTTGCAGCATTTTATCTGATGGGTGGACAGATGGACGGAATAGAACTCTCCTGAACTTTTTAGTGGCCTCAAATGGTGGATTGGTGTTCCTAAAATCAATAGATGCCTCCCATGAAGTTAAAAATGCTGAGACTTTATGCAGTCTATTGGATGGGGTGGTCCAGGAGGTTGGAGTTGATAATGTTGTCCAAATTATCACGGACAACGCAGCTGCATATGTAGCTGCAGGTAGGCTACTTATGGAGAGGTATCCCACAATTGCATGGTCTCCATGTGCTGCACATTGCTTGGACCTATTGTTAGAGGATATTGGGAAGATTTCATGGGTCAAAAGAGTGGTTGAAGATGCAAAAAGTGTTACAAAATTTATCTACAACCATACTTGGGTGCTTTCTTTGATGAGGAAATTCACAAATGGCAAGGACCTTGTGCGACCTGGAGTGACACGATTTGCTAGCCACTTCCTCACATTGCAAAGCATTCTTGGTGCCATTGGTCATCTCAAGCAAATGTTTGTGTCCGATGCTTGGAAGGAGTCCTCATTTTCCAGTAGAGCTGAAGGGGAGAGGATTGTTACCATAGTTTTTGATGAGACATTCATCAAAAATGGAGAGGAGCTGATGGGGGTAAGTAGCAATCACACAAAAAAAATTATACATGATAATCTATTTGCTGTTTTTTATTTTTTGAGGGGTTAATTTTGTTATAATTTAACATTTGTTTTCATTTTTTTAGGTGACAGAGCCTTTGGTGAGGGTTCTTCGTATGGTGGATGGAGATGGCATGCCAATGGGTTTCATCTATGAGGCCATGGATAGGGCCAAAGAGGCCATATCACATTACTATGGCGGCAACAAAAAGAAATATGAAATCATATGGCGCATCATTGATCGGAGATGGACAAACCAACTCCACCAGCCGATTCATGCCTTTGCCTACTTCTTGAATCCGAAGTTCTACTTCTCGGACTCATTTAAGGCGGATGAGGAGGTCATGGACGGTGTTGTCACTTGCATTGATAGGATGGTGCCTGATAGTGAGCTGAGAAATAAGGTGCTTGATGAGTTGGAGGTGAGATTTGTTACATCTTATTTATGAATTTGCAATGTTGAGCCTTGACTATCTATGAATTTTCTATATTTGATTTACTTTTTCTTTTATCTATTCAAGGTCTACAAGGGTGCAGAGGGGAGACTCTTTTCCTCCCAACAAGCAATTGAAAGGAGAGGAAAACAACAACCAGGTAAAAATTGAAATTAGAAACTTGATTCTTACATATAGATTTTTACTTTATTCTTATTTCTTAATACTTATATTTTTTAAACATGTTTTTGTAGATCTATGGTGGGAGAACTATGGTGCTAGCACACCAAATCTTCAAAAGCTAGCCATACGTGTCTTGTCGCAGCCATGCAGTGCTTCTGGGTGTGAACGCAATTGGAGTTTATTTGAAAACATTCACACAAAGAAAAGAAACAGGTTGACTCAGCAGCGCCTAAATGATTTAGTTTTTGTTCGGTACAACCTTCGCCTTCGAACTAGGAAGGTGGAGGGTGTTTCACACGAGTCCATCGACTTGGATGACATTGATCCATATGGTGAATGGACTATTAATGAACAAAATGATGATGCTGATGTCTTACTTACTAATGAGGATATTGCTGAATTAGAGAGAGCAGCAGCAGAAGAAGAAGAAGCAGCAAGATTGGATGCCATGGAGGACAACGAAGACACATTTGAATATCATTTTTCCCCTGCTCGATCTCCTAGTCCTCGTTTGCATATACAACACGGGCACCTTCTAGTTCTAGGCCTCCAAAATTGAGTACCATTGGGAGGGGAAAGAGGAAGATGTAGATTATATGTGGTTGTTAATGTTTTCCTCTTTTTGACATGATTATATGTAAACATTTATAAACTTATCATGTTGTTATACATTGAAAGTGAAACTATGAGTATTTGATGACTATGAATGATTAAATTTCAATTATTGAGTGTTTGATGATCATATGACATGTGTAATCTTTGAATTAGGAGTGTTTGATAATCAAATTAAGCTCTTATATTCTCTAAATGCATTAATTTGTTGTTGTTTTTTTTTGTAAAACTACGGTTTTTTTTTTTGTCGAGTCCTTGCCAAGTCTTTTCCCGAGTCCGTCCCGAGTCCCGAGTCCGAGTCATATTTTTGGGCTGCCGAGTCCGCGGCGAGTCCGAGTTTTCCAACTATGGTTTGGAACCATCTAGCAAGCAGGGAATATTTGTGGGCTACAGTGAATATTCAAAAGCCTACAAGATTTACATTCCAGGTTAGAAACTGATAGAGATCAGCAGGGATGTTACATTTGAAGAAGATGTTGCATTCAAGAGATCAAAGGGCTCTCACATGGAGATAGACAATGAAGACCAAGAGTCTTCTCAGGACATGGAAGTTGACCATACTCCTGAGATTCAAAGGGAGGCTACTGATTCTAAAGAAGATGATCCAGTTCAGCCTTTGGAACCTACTGATAGGCCTACAAACATTGCTATTGGTCGAAAAAGACCTCTTTGGGCAAGGCAAACAATGTAGGAGGCAAAAAGGTTTGCAACCCCAAGAGGAACATTCAGAGAAAGCAAGAGGCCTCACAAATTTTCAAGCTATGTTGCATTCATGAGTCAAATCATTGAGTCTAAACCTTCCAGTGTTGAGGAAGCTGCTAGTCAGCAAGTATGGAGAGATGCTATGACTGAAGAGTATCACTCCATTCTCAAGAATGATGTTTAGGACATCGTACCTAGACCTGAAGGAAAATCTGTGGTATCTTCTAAGTGGCTCTTCAAGATCAAGCATGCGGCTGATGGGAGCATCGAGAAGTACAAGGCTAGGTTCGTGGCTAGAGGATTCTCTCAAAAAGAGGGAGTAGACTATGAGGAAACCTTTGCTCCAGTTGCTCATTATACATCCGTCAGGACCATCATTGCTATTGCAGCATCTTAAGGGATGGAAGATACACCAGATGGACGTGAAGATACCATTTCTAAATGGTGTAACTGAGGAAGAGGTATATATCAAGCAACCTGATGGCTTTGAGGTCCATGGGAAGGAGTCTCATGTTTGCAGGCTAAAGAAGGCGTTGTATGGCCTTAAGCAAGCTCCTCGTGCTTGGTACGAAAGAATTGATCAATACCTGATGAGCTTGGGTTTCTCCAAGAATGATGTTGATTCAAACCTATACTTCAAGGTAATTGATGGCGAAACATTGATCTTGGTTCTATATGTTGATGATCTAATTCTTATTGGAGAAGATCACCTCATTATCAAATGCAAGGAGCTAGCTTCTGAATTTGAAATGAAGGATCTTGGTCTCATGCACTACTTCCTTGGCTTAGAAGCATGGCAAAAGTCGGATGAGATCATTCTGAGTCAAAGGAAGTATACAATTGACATCTTGAAGAGATTTGGTATGATGGATTGCAAATCCATGTCTACGCCTATGGAGACCAACTTTCAGAAACTTAAGGAGGCTGCAGCTAGTTCAAATCTGGTGGATCCTACTATGTAAAGATAGTTGATTGGATCATTGATGTATCTAGTCAATATTAGACCAAATATTTGCTATGCAGTGAGTGTACTTAGTTAGTTCATGTGTGAACCAAGGCAAATACATCTAGTTGCAGCGAAGCATATCCTGAGATACTCGCGTGGCAAAGTTGGGTATGGCTTGAGATATTCTTCTGGTGTGGACTTGATTCCGATTGGGCAGGGTGTGTCACTGATCAGAAAAGCACCTCTGGATGTTGTTTCAATTTAGGGTCTGCAATGATCTCCTGGTGCAGCAGGAAGCAGTCTTCAGTGGCACTGAGCACCGCAGAGGCCGAGTATATTGCAGCTTGTGTGGCAGCTTGAGAAGCAGTGTGGCTTCGAAAGCTCCTTGCAGGATTGTTTGGACAATCATTGGAGCCGATTGTCATTCATTGTGATAATCGAAGTTGTGTGAAGCTTTCTGTCAATCCAGTGTTTCATGACAGAACTAAACATGTTGAGATCAAATACCACTATATCAGAGATATGGTATTAAGGAAAGCAATCCAATTGAAGTATATTAGCACTGATGAGCAAACGGCAAACATTCTCACCAAGCCTCTTGCCAGAGTAAAGTTTGTGTACTTTCAAGACAAGCTTGGTATTGTGGAGAATGAAACCCTAGCTGAGAAGGAGTCTCAGTATCAGTGATCTTCTTATTTGCTTTAATGCATTTCTCTCTGTGAGAGAGATTTGAGGTGTAAGCCCTTGTGTAATGCATCTTTCTCTATGAGAGAAATTTGAGGTGAAAGCCCTTGTTTCCACCCTCTGGGAGTAGCCATGGTGGATGTCATGTGTGTGACTCCATGACAACATCACGTGAGAGAGTCCGTGATGATTTTCTTGTACTTGTGCTTTTCACCCTCTAGGAGTAGCCATGGTGAGGTGACGACATCACGTTGAGTGATTCCGTGATGGTGATGGGCACTTGTGCACATATGTCATACATGGGAGCAACCATGATGGTTAATATCATGATTAGGCGATATGTTCCTTTTCCACATATGAGAGTAGCCATGGTGGTTGACATCACAATGAGGTGATGTGTCTTGTATAGCTGGAAGTATTCCTCCCTAGCTGAGAGGGAGTGTTGATGTTATCATAGCTTCAGGCTCATCCTTCCAGCCTCGAGTCAAGACATAAAATTGCATATAGCCTATTGGCTATTTATTTTATTGAGACTATTTAGACTATTTGCTATTGTAAGCTCCTGTTCAGTCACATACTCTGTCAAGATTTGTATTCAGACTGAGATAGCTTTACCTCTATGTTATTCCTTGCTGTTGTACTCAGATTGTTAAGAAATTGAAAGTTACCTTGCTGTTGTACTCAGATTGTTAAGAAATTGAAAGTTACCTTGCTGTAATAGATTTCTGAGTTTCCCATATTCGTAAATCAGTCCTATCTTTCACTTGGTTTGGATTGTATGAGACTGTATCTGTTTATCAGCAAATAAATATCTTTGTATATCTGTCATATGTGAAAGAATTGAAGTGCAAATTGGTTATCAGATTTGTATATGCATCTTATGTGGAGCCTTATCATAATATATGCATTGTTATGAAATAAGTTTGATAAAATGGTACATCTATCAAACTGAAAACCATCGCAAAAACTAGGGACATCGGGAATGGTATTTTACAATTTTATATCATATGCACATTGACTGTTTGACATGAATTATAGAAGCAATTAAGTAGCTGTAGTATTACTATAAATTTGTTCGACTCCACAAAGTATAGGTCAATATGATTACATTTGCAACTTTATCAATGTTCATTGTTATGATTATCATTACTCATGAATATCTGAAATTTGAAATTTCCCTATATTTTTAAAATATATATGTATAGCCGTCCCCTTTGCCTTCCCCTGCCATCCCCAAAAACCCCCTCAAAAAATCCTGTCCCCAAAATGCGTCCCGCCATCCCCTCGTCCCCTTGTACCGGAAACTCGCTCGAACATATAGTATAAAAATAATAAAAAACAAAAAATAATTAAAAATAATCATTTAAAATGTTCTCTTTTTAATCTTTAAAAAATTTATTGAAAAAACCTTCAAAAACCAGGAAGAATTTCACAAAATATTTACCTTTGATCAATAAACCTCCTTTGCACAAGCTAGTTCCTTCCCATAGCTCCTTCCAAATGTCTTTGGCACCTTTGCAATCCTTCACCTTTTAAAAAAACCTAGCTAGCTTCACAAATGCAAAATGGCAAAGGGGAATGATATTGGTTGTTTTTGTGCTTTGTGATTGTGAAACGAATGTTATTGGTTAATGCTAGGGTTGTAATTCACGTTTTAGGATTTAGTAGGCTTTTTAAAATCATTTTATTAAGCTAAAAAATTATTTTTCCAGCAAAAATTTGCGCTTGGGATTTGGGCACGACTAGGAGCACATGAGCATAGATGGAAAATATTTAAACTATGATAATTAAATATATTAAAAATTTAACATTTTAAAATTATAAAAAAACAAATTAATAATGAATTTACACAGTACATAAAATTTACGTAGGGAAAACCATTACTGGCAAAAAACCCCATAAAATAAGCATCTTTTATTATAAGAAAGACTTACAAAATAGTCTATTAAAAAGTAGACATAACCTAGGAATACTCCTCGTCAAAATTCTACAGGCCTCATGCAATTTTCTCCAAATTTTAAAATCTTGTGTAATGTGTAAAATCTATGCTTGTATGATTCTCATTTTATTTATGTTATATCTTGTTTATAATGATTAGTATCCTAAGATCCTAATTTCTAACATTGTATGGGAGCATGCAGTCACGACTAGGAGCACATAGGCACAACCAAGAGCTTGTAAGCACAACTAGGAGCATGCAGGAACAGCCATGGTACATTGTTACCATCATAGGTACCTTGTGGGTGCGTCCTATCCTCCATCCCACTCTTGCTCTTATATTCACTCTTGTTTGACCCATGTTAGGGGTGAAACAACACATTTTTGGTAACTTAGCTAGAAATGAAATATGGGACCAGCAGTGAAGAAAGAGGAAAGTTAACACAATACAAATGTGGAATGATGCATATAAGGTTGAATATTATAGTCAAATAAATCATAGCTAACAAAAATAGACTATATTGTCCCAAGACAAGTTAGTGGTAAACAATGATGGAGCACAACATAGAGATGTGGAACTTAAAAAAAGTTAAGCTAAGCTCAACAAAAGGCAAACTAAATACACCAAGTCAAAATTATCACTGAAAAACTCATGGATACTCATTAAGAAGGATAAATAGGAGATGTGTATGATTGAACCTCAAAAAAAATCCATTGAAGGATGGTGTCTATAGAATAATTGCTATTTTATCTAGCCTTTGCCTATATAAAGCCACTAAAAATCTGCATAGGAATAGTAATTATGGAACTACCTATGCCATTCACTATAATGTGCAAACAGATTTGGTGAACTATGGTCGCATGATTAGATTAACCTTACCTTCAAAAAAAAAATCACTTGATTAAATTGTAAAATGTTGGATTACTAGCAACTTCAATGCTTCTACCATGACCCAACGCCACTACCATTGCTACACTTTTAGTCCTATTTAATCCAAGGCTTCCCTTAGCAAACATCATATTCATTCTCAATGATTCATTGAAGAAATTTTTGGCTCTCAAAATGGAATTTGATTTAATTCACCATGTTGAAAGAAAAAAAGTGAAAATCTTGCTCAAATTTCTCGGCAAACCAAAAGATAAAAGACATTTTCAATTTCTTAGCAAATTGCAGCTACATGTCCAATGAAACATGCCCAATGTGGAAAGACTAGCTCTAAGCAAGAAATATGACAATGAATCCCAGAGATTTTGAACAAATAGTATACTTTTTGTATGCGCCTCAGTACCCATGGTGATGGCTGCTATATGCTAATCCAAAAATTAGCCAGCAGTTGATGAGAAGTATAAAGGTGCTCAACCATCACAACTCTTTATACCTATGAAAATTTGCTATTTAAGAATGGCCTTAAAGTTCAAGTTGTGAAAAATAAGTAATTTGGAGTTTGATCTAGACTGAACCCAATAAATTGAACTCTTTTTGCTTCTTTTAAAACTACTAGTTTAGTCATGTGTCTTTTTTACACAGAGCCAACACCATTAAGTGGCACATAAAGACCGTAATGTACCATGCAATCAAAATAATTCTTATGGATTTTTGTGCAATTGTCATGTATGTAACCATGTAACATATCTTTATATTAGAAGCATAGATTCATAAGCCCTAAACACATGGCAACCTATGATTTATAAACTCTATGTCGATAACACATTTTTATGGTAAGAACCTATAATGGCATGAATTTGCACCCCTTGCAAATTCCACATTTATGTACCTCCTACCTTGGAAAATCAGGTTCGATAATGCAATTCCACATCCTTCATTCGCTTTCCATCCACTTGGCAATCGTTTTTTTTGTCGATGGAGGATATTCTGTCAAGGATGCTAGCACGACGCGTGGACGTCTACGCGGCATGCTGCTGTCCTGACAGGATTCCAACCTCTGGAATCCGCAAAGGCGTTACAATTCTCCATTGGCGACAAAGAGTAACATCTGTGCTCCCTTCACCGACCTCAAATGGCTCCTTTGCCTCCAATTTTCACCTTCAAATAACTCTCTTGTAATGTCCCCTTCTCCACAATAGTCACATCTGTTGACCGTCAGCCTATCCTGGAGGCCCATAGGCTAGTCGAAAGTGGAAATTAGGGTTTTCTATTTTGAGGAGGTTTCTTTTGTGCTTTCAGGGGTTTGCATGCAGTTGTTTTGCAAAGGGGTTCCTGGGTCTTTCTAGGTTTTAAGAGAGCTTCGGAATGGTGTAACATGCATCTGCATCAGGTGACTTTTCCAGACTTACTATTTTTAGTAGTATGCTATTTTTAGTAAGTGTTATTTTTGGCTGTGCTATTCTTGGCAATAGTTCAACAGTTCAGTGTAGTTTCTTTTTCTAGTAGAGCAGAATTGGCAATTTGGTCTTCGACACTTTGGATTCGTTTTTGCAAGTTGTTGATTTAAGTCATTTTATATTTTAATGTCTTTTTGGACCTGTTGTGACCTTTTTCACACATCACCCCATTCAGATGGGGACCCCCCTAATTTTTGCTCCATTCTCGTCGTTTGGCTTTGGTTCGTGCGTCTCTCTCTCTATCTCTGGTCCTTCCGGGGATGTCCTGTCGTTTGACCCAGGTTGAGATATTGGTTAAGTCTATGTAATTCGGGTTTTCATCCTTCAGGCTTATTTAAGGTCAAACCAGGTTATCAGAATTAGAATCTGAGCTTAGTACAGCAATCACAAGGCTTCCAGCAGGGTCCCATTAAATTTTCACTATATTCCGGCAACTTGCTATTTTTAGTAAGTATTCAATTTGGGACTATTTTATCGAAATTTTGGAATTCTGCCAGTTCCACCACATTCAGGTAGCATCAAGCTGCTTGCACGTAAATTTTGAGCCAGATCAGACAACTTGCTATTTTCAACAGTTCAGGCTTCAACAGCCATTTTCAAGGGTCAAACATATGATTCTTCATTGCATGTCCGGAGATTACTTCTGGGTTTCTCGAAACCTTCGCAGCGATATAACATGCAAACCGAGACGACCACTTTCAGAGTTCAGCCTTCAGAGGCTATTTTTAGGGTTTGCATGCGGAGTTCTCTAACGCATGTCCGGATATTCCTTCTGGGTTTTTCAAGAGCTACGCAACAGTGTGACATGCAAGCGGAGAAGATCAAATTTCGAGGACTTACTATTTTTAGCCAATGCATGCATGCGGGCCAGTTTTTTGGGTTTTTCTGGGTTTCTTGAGACCCCACGGGCAATATAACATGCAAAACCATCCGGCAGTGGATGAGTCACTTTTCAAGCAGTTTCTATTTTTAGCAAGTACACTCTGGCAGCCGCCTAACACTCCAGTTCAGCAAGCAGAACGACATGCAGAAGGAACGAAGTCAAACGGAGACCATTCGGGATACATGCAAGTCAAATTAGGGTTTCCACTTTTATAGGGGGTGAAATCCAGAAAATAGTCAAAACGAAGTACCCCACCCATGTCAGCATACTTCAAGGCACTTGCTGGCCAAATTTGAGCAGAATCGGAGAACTTACTATTTTTAGTAAGTCAGGGCACGGCTATAAATAGCAGGTCTGCACCCGAGGTTGGCATCAGAGCGACACTCAAGTTATCAGGATCAGGCGTCGCAAGTTTCAGGTCAAACAGAGCTACTGAAGTCAAAAAAATCAAGAACTTACTATAAATAGCAGGTGGCTATAAATAGCAAGTCAGGGCAGAGGACTGGCAAAACAGGTTCACAAGGCAGAGAGTATTATATGGTGAAATTTTAAGGCAAAAACAAAACCTTGACACCCAATATGCGCCCATGATGAAGTTGAAAGTAAGCACATAGAAATGTGCCCAAGGGGTCAAGAGGGTGGAAAAACAATGCTAAGGCGTGGAAAATAGAAGTTGAGGGTGCCAAATGCGCCCAAGTTGAAGCAGAGGTGTGAAATCTTCTAAGACACAAAATGAAACTAGGCATGTGGAAATGCGCCCAAGGTTGTTGGAGTGACTTGGAAATTTCTAAGGCAAAAACAAAAGCAGCCACCCTCATTTGCGCCCTCTAATGAAAGCTCTCATAGCTAAATGCGCCCACCTCCAAAAAGGGAAAAAAGTGAAGAAATATTCTAAAGCAAAAACAGAAGTAGCCATGTCTATTTGCGCCCTCAAGGTAAAAGGAAGGTAATGATCAAAAAAAAAAAAAAGCCTAAGGCACAAGATCGAAGTTCCCCTAGTGAAACACGCCCATGATAAAGATCAAAGCTTCCTAGGCAAAATGTACTCCACCTCCTTCGAGAGGGTTGTTGCGGTCATCAAAAGAGTCTGGATGCAAAAGCCAAAGCCACCTTGCACTAGACTCCCAAAGCAGATAATTGCCGAAGATGTGAAACAAGAATACTGCGACTTGATGATGATGCTGAGCCGAATAAATGGGAGTGCACAAGCCTACTTCTTCGAGCCTTGGATGTTCTACTTCATCGAGATCATATTGGAGGGAAAGGAATGTGTTGACTGGGCAAGAATGATCAGTAATAACATAGATGAGCAGTTCAGGAGCCTGAGGGGGACGAAAACCTTTTACATGAGCTCGTATGTGATATATATGTTGGCAAGAATGACCAAGTACCAAGGGATTACATACAAGGAGCCAATAGGTTGTGCACCTGATCAGTTCAAAATCCATGAGGCCTGCACACAGTTGCATCTAGCTAACCCTGCCAGTTACAAACGGGCTAATGATGCATTCACAATGCACATCACAAGGACCCTTCAGCGGAGAACGCAGCAAAGAATATCCAAAGAGGCACAAGCATTGATCGAGGCATACAGATATTGGCTCATCCAATTTCCGAAATTCACTTACATTAGGCTGCAAGGGTTCACTTCGTATCCATACCGGCTCCCGAGGTACCCCACCGATCACATTATAATGCTGGAAATATCTAGGCAATTGACCGCCTATGATAAGATTTAGAAAAAGAAGAAGAAGGGTGGACTGGACTTTCCTATTGCCATGGGAAATTCCACTGAGGTGTGTCCCTCCTTGCAGGCAGCTCGAGAGGCAGAGGATGAGCTGCAATTCTATCATCTATCGTATCACACAGGCAGACAGGATTTCGATCCGTACAGAAACATCCGAATGATACAGAACGTCGAGTACCGACACAAGGCCCACATTGAGGACTTTTGGGCAAATGCTGTTGATGAGGTTGAGATAAGGAAAAGGATGTTTTCCAGGCTTCCCCTCAAATTGATCAGGGAATGTGAGATCATTCCAGTTCCCGACCAGGTGGAAGAGGATGTCAACGTTATGCAACCCGACTATGGTTCAGTCAGGGATACTTCGGTCCCACCACCTGATTGGTCCGAGCCAGAAATCATGGACTTGGACACGCTCTCTATTCCGGTGTTGACTTTCACAAGGGCTTGGGTCGATAGACACGTATGCAGACTTAAGAGTAGATTGATCGCCCTTACTTATAGTTTGATGTGTGACCCAAGGCCACTATCAGTGAGAAGGGGAAAACAGGTTGCTCAAACACCGGAAGCACAAGTAGAAGTACCAACCCAGCCGATACCGTTGAGGATGGAACAAGCATCACCTATGCACTCACAAACTCAGTCTTCGAGTTTGAGAGTGATTTCATTATTTGCTGATCAGAGGGCAGGATCAGGTGAAGAGCGGAGCTTGAGGAGGTGGATCAACCCAACATCCGAGAATCAGATAGTATAAGCGTCAGTGCATCCAGGGCTGGCCGACAAGAGGAAGAAGAGGAAACAGTGGCTGACACTCGTTTCCAACAGATGTTGGACATGACATTGGAGGAAGAGGAAAACACAGAACAGGGGACCCAAGGGTTAGGAGATACGCAGCTCGTGGAAAATGATGAGCCCGCGCAGAACAGTGCAAGAAGAGAAAAAGTGCACAAGGTGGAGGCAACGGAGGAGCAGCCCCTTGTCATTTGCAATCTGCAGCAGACAGTGCCGAATTGGCTTTCGGACAGAATGAGAAGAGAACCCGAGGATGATACGGATCCAGCCATCGAGATGGAGGAGTTCCTCAGGAGGATCAATGCGCCACCAAAAAAGAAGAGGGCTAGGAAGTTTTCAAAGATCTCGACTGATGAGTCAGGCTCTCGCACGCTTCAGGTGGCTGTTCCGAGAGAGGATTGTGATCGAACCGAGGAGAGGCCTGAAAATTACGTGATCACCACGGTAGAGTTGGGTCGTCCTACGGGAGCCCAAATTGTTGAGGAGTTCGATAACTCCTATCAGGCATTGAAGGATCAGTTGCTCCGCACGGAGGGGAAGTATAAGAAATTGAAGAAGGAGCACAAAACCTTGATAGGATATGTGCAGAATCTAGCACGTCCAAGTGAACCAGCAAACCCAACAGTAGAACGCCCACCAAAGCTTCCGAGGGAGTCAGTTGTTGGCTTAGAGGATTTAAAGAAGATGGAAACGGAAGCAGACAAGTGGGTTAGCCATGTTCGTATTGAGACAAGGAAATTCATGGAGGACCTCGCCAATGCTTATCGGCAAGCCTCAAGTATTTTGGCACGGATTGACATGGTGGATCAGGCCTGGGGCAATACCCGCATCTATCAGACAAAGACTGTACTTCGTTTGGGGGCTTTGATGCATATACCTCTACAAACTTTGGTGGATGGAGGTGTGATTCAGGATGGTGACAGGTATGATTTCACCAGTTGGTACTCCTCGGTGGTCACGGGCCGTGGATTTCACGATGCAGCGAGGGCAGATTCAGCCAGAGCAAGGAAAGCAATGGGTAACATCTTGGAGGGAGTCCTTAATACATTAGAAGCCATATTTGCTAGAAAGTTGGCCCCAGAGGAGATAACTGTTGATGGCTTGAAAGACAAACTGGCTCCATTCTTCTCAGCTGCGAGGTCGCTTGTCCTGGATGACTTTGAGAATGTCTCCACTTTCTCCAGTATAATCCAGAATACCCAGGACGCCTTGGTGGCATGGAAGAAGTCTTACGCTCGGCACGGTCAAACGGTGGCGGTCTTGGAGTTCCAGCTCAACCATATTCCACCAATTTTTGCCCAGGAGGTTGAAGCGGTATTGGCCCGGCTAATCGAGTTTGCAATTCGAGAACAGGACAGTGGGAACGCGCTGCTTGATGAAGATCTTCTAGAAGAAGATAGTGGGCATTAATTGCTCATTATGGTTCCTGCAGGGGAGTGGAGAATATTCTGTTCATTTATTGCCCCACTCCCCTCAGTGGCGGTTTTTAGGGCAGAAACCCTAATTAGGGCATAGGTGGCTCGATCTGAGCCCTTTATTGTAATTGAATCCGAACCGTCCATTGAAATGGGCTAACTATAAAAGGGGCATTCCCCCTCATTTGTAATAAATTAGATTAGAACTAGAATTGAATCAGAGATAGAGTTGAGCTAGAGAATAGAAGGCATATAGCATTTAGCTTAGAAGTTAGCTTAGATTGAGGAGGAAAGGAAGTTTTCCCATTGAGGACTTTGTAAGAAGTTGTTGTGAACACTCTCATAATATAAAGATTTATCATTGTTTGGTGGTTCTATCTTCTATTGTGAGTAGCTAGCAAGGCTTGTTCGTCTTTCCAATTCAAGTAGATAGAGTAGAGTAGACTTTGTTTTATGCAAGTAGTTGTTAATTGTGGAGTGTGGCGTTGCGATTTGAGCACATCTTCTTTCATCCACACCACTAGCGGGCTTACTGATGGTAAGTTCGCCTTGCGTGGTCAACTGGAGTATTGGCACTTAACTTCAATTGTGGCTCATATGTCCGTATGCATCGTAGTGATGGTATGAACATGTTGTGTCATAATTTGAACACCTTTCTCATCCTTTGAAGATTGCACCAACTTTGTCGGAGTTGTCCGAAAGGAGACAAAGCAAACTCTGGTTTGAAGATTGTTTAAGTCGATCCTCGTCCTCCACCCTTTAGAAGTAGATTCGTAGAATTCCTATCCCTATCCCTTTTTAATTCAGTATTTCCCAGTTAATTTAGGAGTCAGAGCAATATTGTCAAATCATTCATATCCTAATTGCTTCACAAAATCGAACAACTACGTAAGTCCCCTTGAATACCCAGCATATTCACATTAGCCAACTGAGTCTATTCGTGTTAAAAGAACCTTGGAGTTGAACGCATGAACTTTCACGCAATCTTAGCATGCGGGATACTTTGATCAAGAGAGAATAGAATGACCGTTGGGCATTTTTATTCTGTGTTGATGTCGTCATAAAAAAACACGTCAACAGGACCCCTTGCCTAGGCGAATGACTTAAGTTGTTTTTAAAAGAGGGACCCAAGTTGGACGCCTCATGTGGTGAAATAAACATTTTAAAAATTAAATATTGCCAAGGCCTTCTTGGACGCCTAGGAAGATGTGCAAAGAAGTGTTTAATGAATATTAAATTACTTGCTTGAGTTGGGCATCCCTTTTTCGAGGGAAAAGGAGAATTTGAAAGGTCATCTCGAAATGCTAAATAAACGAGGCTTTGCTCCCTCATTTGGTATCCATTGCTTATCATAACGAAGTGTTGTTAAAATGATTTTAGAACCCTTGCTTTGAGGAATGCATACCTCCTAGCCTATATCAATTTCATGCTTGAAAGATAGTACCGAGCTGGTTGAGATTGCTTCTTCATCCAGAGGTTGCAAATTGAGCTTCATCGAGTTTGTTTAATTGATATCTTCCAATTTTGGAGTGTTTCATCATTTTTGGAGTTGCTGGTTTGTGCTTGGCTGAAGCATGTTTTTGGTTGTGGGCGAATTATTTTCTATCTTTTTGGGTATTAGCTCTTTGGTTTCTCCTTGCTAGGGCCCGCCTTTGCTAATGGTTTCGTACTTTTTGAAGGTGTCCTTGAATTTCTAGAGAAGGTCACCCATTTCTAGAGGGTGTCCCTTCTTTGTGGTTGCATTGGGAAGTGTGCATTAATTAATCAGTGCTGATTGGTGGAGTTTCTTAGCTTGTACTTGGTCGTCCAACTTTTAGCTCTCATTTGCATTCAATTTCACATCAAACAAAGAATTTTGGAGCAAGATATGAGCATTTAGGTGAATTTTGTGCTTGCTGGTCTGATTTTCTGTTCGCTGCTATTTTATATCAGACTTGATATATTTCATCTAATCTTCATATTTATGGTTGATTATCATGTAATTGGCATTGAAGATGGTTGCCTAACATGTTGATGATCTATTGCTATGTATATCTCCTTTCCATTGCAGCTGAAGCTATATTTTGTAACACTGATTTTCAGTAGTACTGATCAGCTTTATTATTTCTGCACTTCAATTATTTTGTATATCTCACTCCCGTTGAATAAGTGGTCAAGTTGTTTTACATTTCAGTTTTCTATTTACTCTTGCCGAATAAGTGGTTGAGTTGTTTACATTTCTATTTCTATTACCGCTCCCACTGAATCAGTGGTTGAGCTCTTATGGTCAGTTATCCGCCTACACATTTACATTTTCAGCATTTACTTTCCAGAATGGTTGGCTAGCCACCACCAATTGTACTTTTAGTTTCAATTTTTATCCAACAATCCCCTCGCACCGTATGCTCTCACCTCGCCCACACTGGGATCTTGGTGATCAGAAAGTGAAGGGTTCCTTTCATGCAGTGTTCCATGGGGACGCGTCCCCCCCGAAAAACCACGCGCACCCGAGACGGGGATGTTTCCGAGACGGGGAGACTCCTGGGAAACGTCCCTCCGCCGTCCCCCCGCCGTCTCCAAGTACCCCCACCGTCTCCAAAACGTTTCCTCCTGCAGGGAGACGTTTCCCTACTGTTTCTGGTAGGGAGACGCCAGGGAAACGCCCAAGAGACTTACCCACGTCTCCTCCATCTAAGAAACGTTTCCTAAGAAAACATATAATAATATTTTTTGTAAAAGTTTATAACCTAAAGTTTTGTTTGATGATTTTTTTAGTTTTTAGTTTGACTATTTTGACTTTTGACTTTGAGTCTTCATCGTGCGACTGGAGCTTCCGAGAGAACACTGACGAGTGAAGTCTGAACAGAGGAGATTTGCGTTTGGGGTTTGGAGATTGAGGTATTTGCTATCAAAGTTTCCTGGTTATTTTTTGTTGGTTATTATTTTTTTCCTCCACCCGCATTGTTTTGGCTCCCGTGAATGAAAAATGTGGAAGCGCTGGCAACACAGGGCCGCGGCTTCTGCAAACCCCGCGACCATTGCATTCCATGAGTCGACATCTCTTTGAGGTGTCCAGTCAAAAAACGCGGCCCTATGTTGCCAACGCGTCCACATTTTTCATTCACGGGAGCCATGGCCCATACTGTCATAGACTCATACATTAATAAATTAATAATTATTATTATTAATTTTAATTTTTAAATCATAAAATTAAAAATATTAAAATGTATAGTTAACTGTTATACTGTATAGTGTACAGTACACCTGTTATTTGCAATTTTGCATTTGTTTGAAAGTTCCTAAAGCTTTATACATTCCAGTGGTCCACTATTTTGAAAGCAATTGCATCCATTCTGTGCAAACTGGCAACTGCATATCCTACAATCATTGCATTCCATGAGATGACATCTCTTTGAGCCTTGAAGTTGAGGCATACTATCAAAAAGTTCACAATGCTGAGTGCACATGTCTTGTCTATGCTTCCACATTTTTGGCATTTTGGCATTTTGCATACATGTCTACCAGGGCAGTTGTAACTACAACATCTGACAAAATTCCTCTATACTCAGATACTGACATACTGTCAAAAAGTTCACAACTTCACACTCACAGGCAAAGGTTGTGGAATTCGGCTTTACACCTACCAGTTGCATTTTCAATGTTTCATTTTAATTTTTTGATTTTCCTGAAGGTTGAAAGTTTCTAAAGCCTCTTTAGCAAATCCATTTTGTGCATACTGCATATCCTCCAATCATTGCATTCCATTAGATGACATCTCTTCAAGGCATGCTATCAATTTAAAATTTCTGATACATCATACTGTTTTTTTTATTTTCATCTTTTGCAATAAATTAGAGGTCTGATTTATTTTTTAAATCTTTTTTGCAGCGTCATTTGACATTATCATAATGAGTTCAGTCAATAGAAGTGACGATGAGGTTGAGGGTGAAGAGGTTGAAGCAGAAATTGGAAGTGGAAGTGAAAATGAATCTGATGAATCAGATTTTCAAATAGAAGAGGCTGAACATGACTCAAATACTCAGAGTCAAGCTGAAGCAGGTTCTGTTGAAGGTAGAAAAGATAAATGCCCTTCAAAAATCCTCCAAAGATATGCCAAGGGCTCCTTTGATCCAAAATCACCATTAAAACAATTTGCAACTAAGAGGCCGGCACAGCCTGGGTCACGTGGGGGCACCAGAAAGTGGGAGTGCCACCTTTGTCATCTTGACTGGTTTGGGAGCATTACTAGAACTAATGCTCACTTTCTTCTTATTCGAGGCAAAGGTGTAGATGTTTGCAAGAAGGTGGAAAAAAATGCGAAGTATAGAGCTGAATTTTTAAAATTATGGGGTACTAATGAGCAAGCAACACCTATGACTGCTACACTGGCACATAGGAGTAAGGGTGATCGGATTGCAGCAGTTTCTACTTCTACTTTGCAGAGTCAAAGGCCACCAAATCCATTCAGTTCAGGTTTAGGAGAGCCTAAGGGGAAACGTAAAGTGGCATCTTCAACTTCACAACCATTGGCAGATTTATTCAATGCACAAGCAAAGGATGAGGCAGATGATGCTCTTGGCAAATTCTTCTTTGCCAATGGCATTCCATTCCATGTGGCTCACTCTCCTTATTATAAGGAAGCTATGTCAAAGGTAATAAGGGCAGGACCATCATATGTGCCACCAGGGGAGACTAGATTGAGGACAACAATCTTGGATCAAAACTATTCCAAGATTAATATTTTGATGGAGAAGATGAAGAGAACCTGGGTCACAAGGGGATGCAGCATAGTCATGGATGGGTGGATGGACATTAGGCATCGTCCACTCATCAACATCATGGTCACATCTACAGTGGGCCCTTATTTCCTTAAGGCTATTGATTGTTCGGGGCATAGCAAGGATGCTCATTATCAGTTCCAGATCCTCAAGGATGCCATAGAGGAGGTTGGGCCACAAAATGTGGTGCAGGTAGTGACAGATGCGGCCCATGTGTGTAGAGCTGCAGGGAAGTTGGTTGAAGCAGCCTATAGACACATTTGGCGGACTCCTTGCTGTGTGCATGCTATGAATAATGCACTTAAAGACATGGGTAAAATCAGCTGGATCAAATCAATTGTGAGTGATGCTAGAGATGTGCAGATGTTTATCTGCAACCACCATACTTCACATGCACTTTTCAGGTCCTTCTCCAAGAAGGAATTTTTGAAACCTGTAGAGACTCGGTATGCATCATACTTTATTCTCTTGGAGAGAATGCTTGAGTTGCAAGAGCCATTGCAACTAATGGTAATGACAGCAGAGTGGAACCGATGGCCTGAGTCGAAAACACAACAGGGATTGAGGGTTAAGGAGGTGGTGAAGAATGATGTTTTTTGGGCTGATGCCAAATATATTGTCTCCATCATTGATCCGGTCTTCAAAGTTATTAGATTTGGGGATTCTAATGCACCTTCCCTTGGAGAGGTATACGAGTGCATTGATTCCATGCTTGATCAAATGAAGGCTAAAGTGCGAGAGAAGGACCCCACAATGCAATTCTACACCGAGCATATTTATCCTATAATTCAGCATAGATGGGAGAAGCTCAACACTCCCTTACACATGGCTGCCTATGCATTGAACCCAAAGTGGTATGTGCCACGTCTCGGCAGAATGTCACCTATAGAGGATGTTGAGGTGAAGGAAGGGTTCATGAAGGCCATTGACAAAATGTATGATCCTATAGAGGCCAGCTTGCTTCGCACCGAGTGGACAAAATTTGCCACTCTTTGGGGATATTCAGAGGCGGCAAAGCTAGATTTGGAGACTATGTCAAAGAAGGACCCCAAGTTGTGGTGGACTATACACGGGCCTAGATCTTTGATTACTACTCTAGCCATTCGTTTGCTGTCCCAGGTTTCTAGTTCTTTTGCTGCTGAGAGGAATTGGTCTACTTATAGCTTCATCCACTCCATTAAGAGGAACAGACTTACTTCTAGGAGGGCAGAGAAGCTTGTGGCTGTAAATAGTGCCTTGCGTCTTATTGACCGCAACACAACTACATACAAGGAGAGTCCAGCAGCCAGATGGGATGTAGAGCCAGAAGAGCCAGCACAGATAGATGATGATCCTACACAGACAAGGCTGGTTGGTATTGGTTTAGCTGAGCTTGAGCATGTGGAGTCCAGCAGTTCCAGTGATGAGGAGATTGGCATGAAGTTTGGAGATGATTAGATCATTAGAGGCATCAAGCCATTAGCCTAGAGCCATTTACTATTAGTATTTTCTATTTTGTTACTTGTACTCAATTTTTGAAGTTTGAAGTTTGAACATTGATGATATAGCGATACTTGATTGTAATTATGATTCATGAATCATGATTATGAAACTCAAATTATGAAACATCTAGTTCTTGTTGCATTTTCCAATGTCTATATTTTGATTTTCAATGTTCAGTGGTTCACTAGTTCAATCACAATGAAATGAATCAATGATATATAATTGCAATGTGTTATTGACAATTGTGCTTAAACTTTTAAGTTTTAAGTTTTGTTTTTATGTGTTAACTTTACTTATTCCTTATGCTTCTATAGTTATGTAATTATATTGTTATACATCTTTTTATAACTAATTTTTCAAGTACTATATGTATTTCAGCGCCGCCCCCCCGCCGCCGTCCTCCCGCCGTCCCCAAATTTAGGCCCCCCCGTCTCCCATCCCGGAAACGCGTCCCCTGCCGTCCCCCCGTTCCCATCCCCGTCCCCGTCCCCGAAACTCCATGGAACTATGCTTTCAAGTTAGTTATGTTTATTGAGCTAACCTTAACAGGTGCAATGTTGTGTGTTAAAAAACAAAAAAAAGCTAAGGGGGATATTTCATCTCTCTTCAACTTCTTGATCATTCACACACTTGGGTCTACTCCTACTCTTTTCATAGCATTTTCAAGCATTCTCGCCTCCATTGAAGCTACAAGTTGATACTTTGTTGGTTTCTTCTCTTCATTGTTGCGGCAACGTTAGCATTGGCAAGCTTGTGAGCTTGCTCCTTCTCCCATTTGCCTTGAGTGCACGTGGTTGAAGGTGATATCACTCCATTTCCTTTTCTCTTACATTATCGCATTATTTTGTAGCATATTGTTGTTTAGCATAGTGCTTAGTACTTTCACTTCAATATCTTTCTTTATCGCATTTCTCCTATCATTGCTATATTGGTTGTCCATGGAGGTCAAAACACCAAAGTAGGGGACTGATTGCGGCAGTCCTCTCTATACACAACCCCAACATTTTTTTGTCTTGTGTGTGTAGGTTGCTCATCATGTGAAGACCTCAAAGATACGAGCTCATGAGTAGGGAGGTGCGCTTTCCTTACCCTCTTTTACTCTTGTTGTATCCCTTCTGTAACAAGTATGAAATGACCTTGTCAAAGGTCAAATTTTGGCTTTCCACAAAGGTGTCATAAGAGGGTCGCAAGAATTTGATGATCAAAACAACCATATCTTCCTCATTCACTAGTTTGTTGATTGTGACGAGCTAACCCCTAAAATCTTCGAGTTTTTGGCAATGCTTTGATGAGATTCACCCTCATCAATTTTGTGGAAAACAAGGCATTCTTCAAACACGGGACCCAACTTCTCTCGAAGACTTGATACTAGTTTTTCAAACTTTCCCATAATGTAAATGCAAATGTGGCATTCCAAACTTCAAGGATTAAATCATAAAACAAAGACAACTTGAGCAATAATAGGGCTTCCCAATGACACTTGTCCTAACCATTTTGGTTGGTTGCAGCTCTAGTTTTGGTCCCTAGAATAATTTCGTCACACATCCAATACAAAACCTGAAATAGTAAATACAATCAAAAAATTATATCTCAGTTTCTCTCTAGATCTAAGTCATCACTTGGTTTATCATTGAACCAAATGTTGTAGATGGCTTCCCTAACACTTTCTTGGCCAAAAGATGAGATCTTCATTTTTCTCTCCCATTCACAGCATCTAACTTCTTCTTGTTATCTCATATATGCTATTATTGTTCCTTTGGCAACCCCTTCTTGTTTGGCCCTTGACAAACTCTAATTCCTAGACTAGGCATAGCGCAGAGGTGAGCTTTCACTCAACTATACAAGCTCTTATACTCGATTCCACATGACTATAATGCCAAAGACAAGCCCTACCTCCTAGAAGTTGTTTGATCACCATAACATATTTCCATAAACATGATGCTTGATCGTATTTGAATTGTCTAGTTGTCTCTAGGACCACTGAACTTGAACTAATAGCCATTTTGAATAGATTGTTGTTATAAGAAAAGAAAAATTATAGATTGAAAATGCAACACTTATACATATAAACGTAGTTGTACACGGGGATGTGTCCCTTGGGGTTTTGGCCCCCGTACCTGTCCCGAGGACGTTTCGAGGACGAGGGATGCGTCGGGGACATTTTCGAAGCGTCCCCAAAATGTATTTCTTTTGGGACATTTCAGATTGAGGGAAACGTCTCAAGGATGGCAAAGGGATGGTCAACTGTCCCCTTTATTCCAGACACATGAGTATCTTGTGACTCCAGATTTAAAATATTTCTCGATGAAATTATGTGCCTCTAACAATACCAAATTTTGTATACTAGCCATTTACCTAGCACCCTAGAATATAAGCTTATCTCAAAACCCTAACAACCCTTTCAAACTTGACATAAAAAAAAAATGAATCTCAGAAAAAATTTCAAACTATTATGAATCTAAAAAACCCAAATATTTTGAAAACCTACTCCAGCAAATTTGAAAACCCCCCTTCAATCTAAAATTTGTAAACCAAGAAATTTAGAAATAATTTTTCAAAAACCAAAGGAAATTTTATTGTGAAAATTTAGCAAATTCTATGATTATGCCTTATGCAAAATCTGCAAATTTTGATGTGCCCTAGATGCCACAGGATGAGCAGCAGAAATGATGAATTTTATGCCCCAAAAGACTGCAAGCTCTGCAGAAAATGAAACCCAGGCACCCTAGACATCGCAATTTACTGAAAATCATGACCTTTCAACGTGTGTTTGTGGTGGAAAGCCTCTGAAAACTGGCCATGACCCAACAACACTTGATTTTGAAGGATTTACTACGAACAAATGACAATTTTTGTGATTAAAATGATATGTTTTTTGACTGTTTGTGGTTGCCCACAATTTTGCTGATTTCTAGCCATGATTTTCTTTTGTTTCCAGTCTTGATTTTTGTAGTTCTTCAACTTTAAAAAAAAACCTTAGCACTGTTCCATCTACCACATTTAATAGTGAAACTACAATATTAAAAGGCAGTACAACAGACTCATTGAGAACTGCAACAACTACAACTATTACAACAGCTTTATTTAATAACCTACACCTAACTACCCAAGTAAATTTTATTACATAATTATTGTATTATAATATAACTTAGGTTTCACCAGCAGGCAAAGCAGTATGAAATTATGTAAACAATAGGTGAACAAAGGCAACAGTTCCATACTCTGCAATAAAATCACTCCATAGGCATGGCAGAAAACTGAGAGACTCTTTTAGATTCAGCAGGAAGTTGAATGTAACCCTGCAATGTTCTGATAAGTCATAGTAGCTTTGTCTATTTACTTGTACTTGGCAAGCTTATGTACAGGGCCTGTATGACAATGGTAATAGTTCAGAAGGGTCTTATTTTGACCTGCTCATAAACTGTCATAACTCTAGGCCAATTTTGAAACCTGACGAGACCATCTCCTTTGGCCCCAATATTCTAATTTCTAAATATATGCCCTATTGCGTACTATTGATATAATATAAATATTCTCTTTACTAAATCAAAAAGGAACATATATCATAAATTGGACTCCAACACATAAATTTGACGTTCTTTGCAACGTCAAACTCATGAAATACAGATATAAAAAACATAAGTGATCTTACATAATATTTGATGATTAATGTTACCAATATACCAAGCATGGCAAATAAAAAAGACCATGGATACTGGAATGCTATTAAAATATTAAATGTAATATTAATGGTCATCTTAGCTTTAGTTAGTTTTTAGTAACTTCCATTTATACTTCTGTTCATTTTAGCTTCTTTCTATTTTCTGCTTTAGTTCGCTTTTGTTGACGATTGTTTTTTTTAGAAACATCGTCTTGTAATTTTATTTATACGGAGCTTTCGCCTCTTTTTGTAATCATACAATTATGAATATCAATTATCTTTTCATGGTATCAGAACTCAGGCTCGAACCTTATTAGTTTTAGAAATCTTTTTAGATGTATTTTTTTTGCCGAATTGAATTTTTGTGAGCCGATTTTGTTGAAAATTGAAGGTTTTCTTTGTGGAGATTCTGTGATTCCAGTTTGTTGTTTGGCGCGATCCTATCTTCTTTGGTTGTGCAGATGTGCATTATTTCTAGGAGTTGTTCGTTGAAAATCATGGGTGACTTGTTCTCTTTTCATGGCAAATTATGATGGGTTCTGGTTCGTGGTTGCTGGGCATTTTTTCTGAAAAAATTTACAAGTGTTGTTTAATGAAGGGTTTTTAGACGATTTTTTCCTATCTAAAAAATCGTGGGCTGCTGCTAGGGTTCGCATACCAGTTTTTTGGGCGATTTTTTTCTCAACAAAAAATTGTGAGCTTGAAGATTTTAAAGAGTTCTTGAAAAAAAAATCTACAAAAAATTTGCAGTTTTTTGAGGATTTTTTCTGAAAAATCTTACTTTTTCAGAGTTTTTGAAGGTTTTTCTAAAAAATCTTACAATTTGTGAATTGTGCCAACTGATTGTCCAATGTTTAGCCAGTTGATCACAATGTTACCTCATTTTTGGAAAATAGGAGGGATGGTTGCTTTGTCCAACATCATGTTGCAAAGTACGCAAAGGTTCAATGGGAAAAGTTATACTACCTAGAAGCAGAGGAAACTCACAATTTTCGAGTGTCGGTGTCTTGATTCAATTGTTCTGCAAGAAAGGATCTGTAATTGCGTGGTGGTTTTGCTTCTCCAGATATTAGTCACCGATGATATGTTTCCAGAAGAATTTGGGTACACTTAGTTTTTTGTTTGTACGATGACCATTAAGGGAGGGTATTAAAATATTAAATGTAATATTAATGGTCATCTTAGCTTTAGTTAGTTTTTAGTAACTTTCATTTATGCTTTTCTTCATTTTAGCTTCTTTCTATTTTCTATTTTAGTTCGCTTTTGTTAACGATTGTTTCTTTTTAGAAACATTGTCTTGTAATTTTCTTTATAAGGAGTTTTTGCCTCCTTTTGTAATCATACAATTATGAATATCAATTATCTTTTCAAATGCATCCTCAAGCATTACAGCTAACTCGAATCGACCAAGCATGGAAAAGACTCGTGACAAAAATCCCTCTATATACACATATTTTAACAATTTGGGAATGACCTTGAAGACTCATCTAGCGCAACAGACCAAAAAGATTTATAAAACAAACTTTTGTTAGATTACAACAAATTAGGCTTTCCTCCAAAATCTCCAAAGGCAGATTTATATTAAAAAAATACAAATAAACAACATTATCAATAATCTGTGAATAGAAATCAATGCTGAAAGACCATAGATATCATTACTTCTGAGATAAACTGCTCAAATGCTGGAAATGCAGCATCTCTCAGCTGTGGATTGGCATGTATGCTGCAAAACAACACAAACTATGAGTCTACAGCATAAAAATTTGAGGTGTTTATATGATAAACCCAAGACAACTAAGAGAAATAAGATATTTCACTCACCAATATGACTGCAGCCATTTGAGAATGACCATAGAGTTCTCCAAAAGACGCAAACGAAATAGACTTGCATGTCGTGAAAAAAGCCTCAGGCCAGCTGCTCACAACATGTTCAAATAGAAGTAAAAATGTCCATAATGAATTATGTATAGGTGCTTGTTAATATTACAAAACATACTTTACATTACATTAAACATTCACCTTGACTTGAAGTTGCTCTCCAACAGAGATAATCAAAATATTTTTGCTTAGTGGCTATGCAGATACCAGCTATCAACATAGAAGAAAAGAATAATGGAGAACTGTAAACTTAATTGGCAAGCCACAAGGACTTCATCACAGGCATCATAGAAGAGCTGCAAGAAGATGGGCAGTTGAAAAAAGAGATGTTGGAAAAGTTCCAAGATAATGGTATAGGAGTGAAGAGGGAAGAAAAATCCTCTACAAAAATGCATAAACTCATACCCAGGTGCGCACAATGGTCACTCCACCATGTTCTCTTTCTTTCAATCAAGAATATTTAGGTGCTTTTGAAAACTACACTAAATTATTTGGTTTTAAGATGTTAACCAAGATGGATTGTGATAGAAAAGAAATTGGAAAGAATGGGCAAGGTCCACAGAGGTTGAGGAAAGACCTCGAGATACAGGTTTGGGATTTTTTGTTGGCATACAAGAGGTTGGAGAATGCTTCAAAACAGCAGGGATAAGAAAATCTTGCAAAGACAAAGAGCCCAAGCCACTAACTCAAAGAAAACAGCCTGCACAAGGTAATGGTGTCATTGTTTTCATTAAAATTGAGAATGATTTGAAGCCTCAAATTGTTGAGCAGGTTGCTAAAGAAGGAGAAGGCAACCTAAGAATACCTTAAAAAGATAAATATAAGATAGCAAGAAGAAGAGGACAGCAGCTCCAATAAGGGGATTGCAAAATGTCATTTCATGACCACATGGGTGATTGCAAGTTGGCTGCAACAGCCATGTAATAAATTAAAAGCACTCGAGAAGATTGCAAATCAGCTCCCAAGAGAGGAAAGCATCCTAAAGGAAGAGATAGAACATTACCACCTCATCAAATTGCACAAATATGCCAAAGGGCAGCCCATGGAAGGATTCACTAGAGTCCAAATAGGTATCCAATAAGATATGCAATAGGCAAGTTTTCCCTTGTTTGCTTTGATTGCAAAACAAGAGGCCATGTAGCTCAAGAGTGTTGGTATACAAATCCACATTCATTTTCTGGATTGAATAACCATTGTTTGGCAAGGTGTTGGATGAAGAAATTCACCATCATAGAACCTTTATACTTCAAGAAGAAAGAAAACTCGTCCAAAAGCATGCAAATGAATTATTGTAAGGGTACCCATTGTAACATGAGTGGACATTGGCATGCAAGGTATTGGTTACTACATCCACAACTCCATTCAGGGAATTGCAAAGTGCATTCCAAGAAGAAAGTGAAAGCTACTATTGAAGAGGTAGCAAAGAAAAAGCAAAGCCATTGGAGGAAGAAGACATCAAGAAGGAGCATCCCAAAGAGCATTCCTTGTCCCCATTACAAGAGGGTAATGATAAAAGTCCGTTCAATCATGGAATGAATTGTTGCAAAGCTAGTTAGCATGCATATGAACATAAAATCCTCCAAATTGTTGTGTAAGTTTCACTTGTTGGCTGAAAAGGGAACTAACTCAATTTGCAAAAGAAGGTATCGAGTCACTTCACTCTTAGTGGCTGAGCATATATGAGCCATAAGACTAATTGAGAAGCAAAAGTATGAACAGCCCATTAAAACAAAGAGTTGTATCAATTTCAGCATTCTTTCATGTTCATGTTGATTATGCATGTTTTCCTTAACCACTTGTCCAAGTATATGACAATATAGGTAGAAAGAGATCTCAAGTTGAGATGGTAATCCAATATTGAAAGCATTCCAAAAAAAATAGAGGACAAGGTACAAATAAAAAGATAACAAATTTGTTTCATGTTTTACATGCAAGTTTAAATTAAAAATTGCACACCAATTGTAGCATGTTCATTGTTGCAGCATGCATATGGGCATTGTAGCATGGAGTTAGATATACCTAGGATTGTTTTGGTATGCACATAACAAATCTGTTTCATGTTTTACATGCAAGTTTAAATTAAAAATTGCACACCAACGGTAGCATGCTCATTGTTGTAGCATGTATATGGGCATTGTAGCATGGAGTTGGATATACCTAGGATTGTTTTGGTATGCACATAACAACTTGTGACACCTATAGAAAGATATAGCATACATGTGTAGGTTCTTGTATGCATCCACATAGAAGTTGCAGCATGCTTTTCAAGGCTGATTTTTGTAAGATAGCCAAGGTAAAAAAGCATATTGGTGGACACCTTGAAGATGTTCTTGGTCCCAATTGTTTACTGTTCTATCTAATAAATTAAGTACATTAATTAATAATGGAGATGACAAAGCATAGCAGATACATGAGTAAAATATATCTTTATTCGCATATGAAATTATTATAGAAGAAGACCAGAGATGGTCAGCCAAGGATCAGAGTCGATCCGACTAGATCATACTCCGTTACTTGACGATCTATTTAAAGGACCCGATAGTTGCCAAGAACACAACCATCAAGTAACCGACACTTATAACTACCCGAAGCCAACAACAATTAATACATATTTGGATAACCAATATTATCGAAACAAAATAATGGACATTGTACACCGACTACATTATCCCCCCCCCCCCCCAAAAGAAAAATTCATCTTCCAAACAACAAGTAAACATCAAGTAAAATTAGGGATAACTTGCCAAATTGATGACAATATTATGGATAAGGAGTTGTAGACAAACTTGGAAGTGTACTTTGCAAACTCAGACTTAGAGTGTACTTGAAATTCAAATGAGTGCAATGGGGGTCAAGGGGCAACACCCCTTGCAAGGGGTCTAGGGGCAGCGTCTCTCACAAGGTCCAAGGGCAGCACCCCACGCGCACTCCTCATCACAAAACAAGGCGAGGTCAAAGAGTAGAGCCCCTGCCACAAAGCCCAAATTAAGACCTTCAAAACCACACAGAATTTCATGGCACAGATCATTTTTTGGATTTTTAAAGAGGCAAAAAACAATGGTGACAAAGCCAAAAAAATAGAGATTCAGAGTGTTTAACCAATGCATGATGTCAACCAAGGAAGGAAGTTGTACGATGGTTGATCGCCATGCGATGGGGAATTGTGTTTGCTTGAAGATGCAACCAAGCCATCGTACAATGCATGTACATGCCTTTTGAATGGTCGTATGGTGAGGAAATAATGTCATGTCATGACAAAGTGGATGTCGCACATTGAGAAGGGATGCCTAACATCGTACACTCTAACTCAGCATGATGATGTAACTAGACCATACAGTAGGGGAATGACCTCGTCGTACGGTGAGAAGAAATGTTGGTCATACGACGAATGAAACACTTGTTGTACACTATGAAAAGATGCCCTTCATCGTATGCTACAACCACGCTAATGATGAGAAAATAATGACACTGTATTGTGCGATTGTGTCGTATGCTGTAAAATGGAAGTTGTTGTACTGCATGCAATTTTTTTGGTTGTACGATGGAAAGAGGTGCCTACCATACAATGAGGTAATGCCACTACTAACGAGTTTGCCCTGAACATCGTACGCTATGCAGGTGTCATACACAATGAACCCTTATGCGATGAAGACCTTCGTGCCCAAGCCGTAGATATGAACCTTCCTTGTTTGTCGTACTTTGTCAAGCTTCTGATACTGTTGTACAGTGTTAGCAAAGTGTTGCTTGACACTATGCCAACTAAAAGAGTGTCGTATAATGTCAAGCTTTTGTCAAATGAGGGAGTGTCGTACGAATTGAAGTATTGGCCATCATGCTCTGTTGAGACTCTACTGTAGAATGTTTGGATGCCTTCGTCGATGATGTCATACAATGTATGAAGCTTGAATAAATGATTGGAGGGGAAGTTGTAAGTGCTTGTAATTTATCCCATTCATTGATTGAAACCTTACTTTATACTGTTGTACATTGAAGAAGAAAGGTCATACAACTTGATGAATTTCTTTATTATCAGCTACTTCATAAATTTCACTTGTGAAATTTAATTTTTTAATATTATATTTTTTCCTTTTCCTTTCCATTGTTTCTTTATTTTCTAATTTTCATTTCCTTTTTCTGTAATTTTTTGTGAAGTTGATTTGACTTGACCAACATTTGTACACCCCACGCTAAATATTTGTCTATTAGTACTCTGAGATGTACAGTTCGTTATTGTGCATTCTTCTACAAAGTCAAATACCTCTATTGCAACTATCGAGTTTTGCAAACCATGGACTGCATCCTGGACGCATAAATTGTCCAACATCATAAAATCATTTTTCATTGATTGCTCTTCATTGAGAGTTGTAGCTTCAAGGAAATTACAAGTCGACAAGAATACCTCATAATCCTCCATTTGCCAATGAAATAGGCCACAAAGAGAATTTGTTTCATCCTTTGGACATGACTACAACTCCAAAATTCCTTTGTAGTTTTACAAAACATGGACTGCATCCCGGACGCATAAATTGTCCAACATCATAAAATCATTTTTCATCGGTTGCTCCTCATTGAGAGTTGTAGCTTCAAGGAAATTACAAGTCGACAGGAATACCTCATAATCCTCCATTTGCCAATGAAATAGGCCACAAAGAGAATTTGTTTCATCCTTTGAACATGACTACAACTCCAAAATTCCTTTGTCATTTGGTTCCATCAAAGCTTGATTTTTCATCCATTATTCTTCAAAATCCGAATATGATGAATCAAAGGAAGTTGCTTCCTCACATACGGCTTGGTTCTTTAAATCAATTACATATTTCCGACCCTTGTTCTCAATGGAGATTGTATTCTTTTTCCAATTGTGATAGGCTTTGGCTGCCACCAACCATCCTCGACCTAACAATGCATCATACGCTTTCTTCCTTAATGAAATGACCACAAAGTTCAACAAAAATGTTTGGGATATGATAATTACCTTTTGTCCCATTAAAACTCTAAGTACCTTAATACCTTGTTGATCTACACCCACCAATTGAAAAGTTGACAACCAAATGGTCGGTTTGTTGAGACTTCTCCAAGTGTCTTCTGGAAGTACATTCACGCTAGACCCGCCATCAACAATTGTATCGATGAGATTCCTTCCAAAGATCTCCATATTCACCATTACAGATTTCTTTGTCGTGTTAACTATCAATAACATTGGATCAATCACTTGGTCACCCAATAACGGAGGTTCGGTTATTGGATCTTCAATCTCACCAAATTCTAATTATGGCGTAGCATGCACCATCTCATTCTCCCCGATACAATAGCATTTTGAATTTCAAGAATACTTTGTAATTAATCCACTACTTTAATTGGTACGATAGTTTTAAGTACTTGCCTTGTAATAATTTTTTTGGATTGTAATTGATTTGTTATTGTACTTGCATTTGCATTTGAGTGGCGTCATTTGTTATCCATATCATTCTCTACTTTGGCCCTTGCTTCAAGAAGCCCTTTTTTGTACGTGGGTTTGGGTACATAGCCTTCTTTGCTTGGGCACAAGAAATGGCCAATACTTCATTATGCCTTACATCAATCATGTTGACAACTAGCCTTTTTCTTCAAGCATACGATGTCTTCATGGTTTCCAAGTCCACACCATTTGCACAATAATTGCACTTTGTCTTGCTTGTTATCGTGATCTCTTGCAAAGTGTCCCCATTTACTACATTGTTAGCATTGTATGATAGGGCGTCCTCTGGGATCATATTGTATTTGGCTTCGTCCTCCTCTTTGATTTCAATAACCACTTAGAGATGCATTATGTGGCTTCAATGGAGTGGACTTCTCCTTGTGTAAAGAGTACTTGTGTACTCTTGGTCTTCAAATTGTGTGGGCACTCCTTTATTGAATGACCCATAACCTAGAAAATCTCACAAAACATTTTTTTAGGACAATTACCTTTAGTGCCCCTCAATTTTGCACTCAATACAGCATCGTTCATTAGTTTCATTGTTGATTTCTTTCTCTGCCTTCAACTCTTTCATCATTCGGAGCATGTCCCTCTAGAGTGCTTGTACCATTCCTGATGCATCGTCGCTATTGTCATCCGAACTTCCATCGTCCTTTGTTTTTCTTTTACTATGCGAGGACATTTTACCTTCATTTTTTTTCTTAATGACGAAAGTAGACCTTTGATGAACCCTCTTTTCTTGAGATTGTCAACTGGTTTTGTTTCTAATTTTACAAGCAATTCTTTAAGTCTACGATTATAAGCTCGTACACTTTCATGCTTACCTTGTTTTGTATTGTAGATTTCTTCTACTATTTCATTATCATCACGAAGCAATTTAAACTCTTCTTCAAAGGCCTTTAATCTCTCCCATGTGCTTCGAGAGGCTTGGTCAATTTCTATATACTAGTCAATCGCTACACCTTACAAGATGGCTGGAAAAAATCATAGCCAAATTGCTTTATCATCTTGCCCATTTGCCATCTAAATTGTTTCACAAGTCTAACATTGTCATACAAGATCCTCTAATTCATTGCCTGTAAACTTGAGCAACTTTTGCTTTTCTCCACTAGGGCTTACCGTGATTTTATTCTAATGCAAACCTAGCACTTGGAATCACCTTGCTAGGGAATTTTGCTTCAAACATTTTGGTGCTTCTCTCCCACTCTCGGCCATGTAGGAATCCTCAATTCTTCCCTCAACTTCAACCTTCCACACACTTGTTTCGCCTTAAGATTTTCTTTTACACACCCTTGGTTCGACTTCTTCTCCTTCGATTGACAACCTTTTAATGCCTCGAAGGCTACTCTTGTACAATTAGGTAAAGGAATGTGACTTTGTCTCCCAACTTCCCTTGTTGGGAGAAGGTTGTACTGACTTTTCAACTTGATTGTGTTCTTGACTTTGACTTGGGAATCATACAGTTGTATTTTTCTCAAATGTTTCTCGTAATTTTCTACTTCATTCCCTTTGCTCGATGATCCTTAAAGATCGCCTAACGTCTTGATCTTGACCATGTTGTGGTCTCTTCCTACCTTTATTGGGGTCTAAGGACATGGATCTCTCAAATCTGACCCGATTTCTTTACGGCAACAATGCCAAATGTTTACTATTCTATTTGATAAATTAAATACATGAATTAATAATAGGGATGACAATGCATACTAGATACATAAGTAACATATATCTTTATTCGCACATGAAATTATTACTGAAGAAGACCAAAGATGGTCAACCAAGGATCAGAATCGATCCTACTAGATCATACTCCCTTCCTTGACGATACACAATCTATTTAAAGAACCTGACGCTTGCCAAGAAGAACACAAACGTCAAGCAATTGACAATTATAATTACCCAAAGCTTACAGGAACTAATACAAACAGTTAATACATATTCAGATAACCAATATTATTGAAACAAAATAATGGACATTGTACATTGACTACACCAATTGTTCTTCCATGTTGGCAAAACAAGTTACACAACATTTAGGCTATTCAGATAGGTAAGAAAAGCACTCATCATGAATGGAAGTCCATAAGAATACTGTTGTGTATGCATGTTAAGTAGCCTCCATGTTGATGTGGGCACATTTGCTGCATTAATAATGCAAAAGTTAAGAAAATATTGTTGCCAACGGCACATTAATGTTACCCTTTGTTCATTGCATTATGTAATTAGTGTTTCTTTGTTATCATTGAAGCATAACACCCAAGACTGGGCAGCCATGTAGAGGGTATTGTATCTTGTATTTGATGCTGATGCAAGCTTGAAAATGTAAAAGACTCATGAAGGGCAATGTTTGTACAAGTGGTGGTCTATTCCCCTTACATGTATGTTCTTCTTCGTTGTTTATTAAATGAGGTTTTGTAAGCAAGCATCTCAAGTGAGAGCTCCATCCTAGCCTACAAGCAGGTATGTTGCAAAACAGGTACCAAGAACCAAGAAAGGGCAACCAAGAGTGCAAGAGGTTGGTTTGAATGCGTGGGAAATATTCCAAAGATCCAAGAACATATTGGTTATGGACAAGTAAGATCAGTACAACATTCCTCAATGTAAGGATTGACACTCTATGAGAGCTGATGGTGACACATATTCCAGCATGAGAAGATTAAAAGATCGATTACTATCTTTCCATATTTAAAGTTTTTGTGGAAAAAAAGCCCTTCAATTCAGGGCGTGTGATTTCTAAATGGATCTGGATCATCATCAAGATTAGGCATTTGAGTTCACCAACTGTTTGAAGTGGTTGGCCATGATTTTAGCCTCCTAAATGTAGTTGTATTGCAAGGTCAAAAATAGGACATTGATGGCATCAAAAGTTAAATATTTTAAATATTTAGATTACTCTTGAAAATCATGTACTTTCAAAATAAAGGTACCTCATTTCCAGTATGTCTGCAAAAGTTGTGACTTTCAAAAGACAGAACAAATTAAGCACTTAATTGGCAGTTTTGTTACTGTCATGAGGAGGTTTTGTAATCTAACATAATGACAATTTCCTAATCGACATAGTGGTGGTTTCCCAACTGCTGGGAGATTTGTAGCTGCTGGTATGCTAGAAACAATGTGTTCATCCAGATTGAACACGAAAGTAGAGGAAGCATCAGGAAAGCATTTTTGTCCATATTCATCATTTCAGCTTCCAATTCAAGCCCAAAAATGCACAAAAATGCCTACAAAATTTCTATTAACGCCCCATCCTATGATCATATGAGCCCCCATAACCTTTACAAGAGGTAATGATGATACCCAAGATGCCCTATGGCATTCCTCTCAAAACAAAATATATGTAAACATTGTATGCCAATCCATTCCTTTTCAAAGGAAATTATAGTTTGTAAAAATAGTGGATTTCCAATGCACAAGAAGTTCAATAATATTTATCTTTTACTATATCATGAAGCAATGCTCACCTTTTACCATATCATGAAGCAATGCTCACCTTTTACCATATCATAGCGTTTCAAGTCTTCTCGAAAATGTATAACCTGCTCAACATATGCATATATTTTCCTCGAGTTTTCTACAGATCCTACACCAGATCAAACCTTGGTCATGAAAAAAGAAATCCCCCCTTCCTTCACTCTTTATGTCAAAGAAATTAAAATACATTTACGCTCATTCTATATGCCAGCATTGGAAAATAATGAAGTGGACATACAATGTTTTAAGTCATGTAGACTACAAAACACAAAGAAAGAAAGAAAGCTCATGACAAAATTCTAAAATTTTAAAAGTACCTCCTGCAGGCATTGTCCTGTCAAACCAAAGGAGTAATGAATCCAAACACTTAACAGTGCCCGTGACCAGGACATAAACTGGGCTATTTCCTGTCCGATGAAGTTCCTCTTCTAAAGTATCAAGGCATAACTTCAAGATGATATCCAAATGTTCTTCTCGAAACAAGCCAGGAAACTTTTCAACCACATAGCCAATTAACATCAAAATATTTGACCTCACTGCAGGAAAAACAAACACACTGCATCAATGAGATTAGCCATCAGGTTTAAAAAGAAACAGAAACAGCATAATTAGTTGAGAATTGCATGTACTTTGTTTGTGCAGTGAACCTGTGCTGGTCAGAGGTAACCAAGGGTTTAGACATTAATTGCATTATTTTTACTAAATGTTCGCTAGCAGTATAGCTCACAACAAAATCTGGGATGGCCAGACCTGTGCACCAAATCTCTTTTAGAGCAGCATAGGATAATGACGCTGTCAACAACCTTGTTCATTGAACAAAGTATACACAGCTGGGAAATAATATATAATTTGAATCAGAGATTTGCTTAAGTAGATCATTATGAAGCGGATATATTTTGGAAAGGATGGATTAGTGTGTTGTGCATGTGTACATATACATATATGTATATGCATATATACATGTACAATGTATATACATTGCATGTATATGTGAGTGTGTTTGTGTTTTGTGTGTACATATATATACATTCATATCACTTCTGTACATATATATATATGTCTGTGTGTGTGTACATATATATATAGGTATGCATCTATGTACATGTACATGTACATATATGTATTCTACATATATATATATATATATATACACGTATGTGTATGTATGTATACAATACATATAAAAATCTAAGGCTTATTTAGAAAATTCATGGAAAATTATGTTGTGGATAAACTTGTAGCATTAAAAATGTTTTTTATTTATATGTGTGTGTGTGTGTATTCTTTTTCACTGAAGCTGATGATGCAGTTCTTTCAACCCAGTGAAAAAGAAGGCTGCAGTTTGTTTCCCAAAACACTAGTAATTTGAATACACTGTTTGTGTGTAAAAGAGGTCAAGCATTTGAAAACCTTGGCTGCTATGTGGGAGCAAGAAAACACCTTTATTATCACAGTAGCTTAGCTTTCCTGCTTACTGTTATATTTCTTTTATAAAAATTATACTGTTCAAGTATTCTTATCCTGTACTGTGTACATAAGGGTAGAAAGTAAATACATGTGCCAGATGTCCTTGCTTTCCTATACTCTACCAACAATGACTCCACCCATGTCCAATCCAGCGAAAAATCCAGAGTTACACTCTCCTGCATGCTTAATTCCAAAATTGAGAGCAATGGAGTCAATGCAGCAGCCTGTACTGACCTTGAATCTTCTCTTCTGAAAACATCAATGCATTTAGCCTGTTCAAAAACATCGTTCAAATTTAATGCAGAGTTCAAATATGATTGCAAAGGCCAACCCAAAATACAATGGATATGGCATCTATTCCTAAGACAATAAACTCAACATAACAAAAAGAAAAGAAAAAAAGCATACTTTCTTTGAAAATTTATTCCCAACAAAGAGGTTTATAGAAAAAAGAAACAAAGAAATTACAAATGCAAAAGCATTAAGCAGGATTGGAATTTCAGAGCCTCCTTCAGCACTTGGTCACAACAACTTATAGTAGATTTGTTGCAGGAAAAGCTTATCATTTTTACTTTTTTCTCAAGGATGCAAATTATGTGCATGTCTATTTTGAGCTTATAATACTAAAAAGCTTACCATGGTCATATGAGCATTTCATCGAAACACTCAACATCACATCTACCAATGTTGACCTGAAGTTCCACAACTTGTGCAACAAACTCTTGCAAAAGGACAGATGGAAGAAGCAGCTTGGTAGTAGCAATTATTCACCGAGTTTGGAACAGGCCTTTGCAACCAAGGACAAGGGCAAAGGCAAGTGGCCTCAGAAGAAAGGTCAAGGGAATTCTGATGATACTTCAAAGAATCTGAAGACTATCAAATGTCATTATTGTGGTAAACTTGGTCACATGAAGAAGCACTACAAAAAGAGGTTGGTTGATCAAAAATCCAACCAGGGAGGGCCTCCACAAAAGGCTTATGTCACAAAGCATCTGAGTAGGAGTCAACCTTCTTTGCTTTCATGGCCAAACGACTAGCAGATCACTCCAAGTTTTTTGCATGGTACATCAATTCTAGAGCACCTCGACATTTTACACACAAGAAGGATTGGATCACAAAGTATACGGCTTGCTCAAATTCAGCGATCTTAGATGATGGTGAAGAGTATACAATTGTTGGAAAAGGCAATGTTCAAATAACCTTTGGGAGGAAAAATCTTCTTTTCCTCAACGTATACTATGTTTTGGGCATGGAGCTCAATTTACTCTCAGTGAGTCAAATTATGCGCCACTGTACCAAGTTGGATGTTGTTTTTAGCACACACAATTGTTATATTGAAGACAAGGAGTCCAAGCAAAACATCACAATTGGCATAGAGGATTATGGTTCATATCAACTTTTGATACCTAAGAGGTTCAAGAGCGTCCATTGGCAGCCAAGAGTTCATCTGCCATCAGTACACTTTGGCATCAACGTTATGGGCATCTCAACCTTTCTTATCTCCCTCAATTGGCTTGAGAGAATATGGTAGAAGGTTTACCTGAAATCCAGCAGTAGATACAAGGTGTTTGCAGAGCTTGCCAAGTAGGGAAACAACACAAAACTTCGTTTTTAGAAGGACAGGCTTGGAGAGTACATAGGGTCCTTCAGCTAGTTCATGCAAATGTATGTAGACCAATGAATACGGCATCGGTCACTAGTGCCAAGTATTTTCTTTTGTTTGTTTATGATTTCAATAGGAAAATGTGGGTGTTTTTCCTAAAAGCGAAATCAAATGTGTTTAAAGAATTTCAAAAGTTCAAAGCATTACCAGAAAAAGAGCTTGGTTGTTCAATAATCGCTCTTAGGTCTAATAATGGGGGTGAATTTTGTTCAAATGAATTCATAGACCTTTGTGATAAACACGGTATCAAATGTCAATTCACCACACCCTACACTCCATAGCAAAATGAAGTTGTTTAGATAAGGAACCATACTATTACGGAAATGGCTTGGTGTCTGTTGGAGAACTGGAGTGTTCCCAAGAAGTTTTGGGCTAAGGTTGGTTATACAATTGTTTATCTTCTCAATAGGTATCTGACACAAGCAATGAAGGAAAAGACCCTAGAGGAAGCATGGTTTGGGAGGAAACCAAAGGTGAGTTGTCTAAAGATTTTTGGTTCTACTGCATACGTCTAGATTCTAGACGCAAAGAGAACAAAATTGGTCTCCAAGAGTCAAAAGTCAATGCTCATAGGGTACAACGACAATCATAAAACGGGCTGATTGATGTGGACACTGACCGCTTGACATTCAGCAAGGATGTAGATATTGACAAGGTTACCCCAAGTTTCCGAGACGGGGACGACAGGGGACGGCGGGACGAGTCCCCAAGTTTCTGATTTTTGAGGCCAAATTTAGGGACGGTGGGGGACAGCTATATAAAATATAGGGAAAATTTTAAATATATAGGGAAATTTAAAATATTCATATGAAAACATGGATAAAGCATACGTAATATACATTATAGAACCTTAACATATAACATTTGTGTTCAACATTCTTTGTCAATACTCAATACACATTGAAAATTCAGAATTAACATACATGAATCATAATACAACCTCCAAGTTAAAATTTATAAACTTATATCAAATTACATAAGGTTATTTCCAGCTCACAAATTGGGAGAACATTTGTGATTACAATGAAGATTGTTTCACCTAGGTTATTGATTACTTGGCACAAAACAATAATGAACAGCTGAGGCATCTGAAGGCAGAATTATTGTAGTTTGTTGGGAGTGTGGACTACTGGAAGTAAATTCAATGTTGGTGTATTGTCTGATATGGATTTGAGCAGTTAAATGTGGGGACAATTGCTGCACTCAAGGAGTTTTGGGCATCAAATTGCCTTAATATTCAGCCTATTTCCAATTGTGAAGAAGTAAGAACTGTTTAAAAATGTCAAAATCCTAATTCTTTGTCTCTAAAACCTGTTAGTGAACAGCAAGCAAATAAATTCATGTTTACACACTTTTGTAATGTTTTTTTGTTATTTTTATATATCTCTAATAGAGCATCAAATATTTATCTTGCGATGTTCCAAATATTGTGAAAGATATATGAAAATAATTTAAACGAACAACTCATAAACCAAAAAATTGAAAACTATTATATATATGTATAATTTTTAAAACATGCTTTGACGTAGGGGACTCCTAGGGGACGGCTCAAGCGTCCCCTGGCCGTCCCCGGGACCGGTCAGCCGTCCCTATTTGGTCAACGGCGTCCCCCCGTCCCGGGGACATTTCCTATGTTTTTTGAAAAAAGAGGGACGGTCCCTTGCCGTCCCCCTGTACCCAGGATGGGGCATTTTAGGGGGGGGACGCGTCCCCGGGTTTCCCTGAATATTGATGAAGAAGGTGGGCCTTTTCAGCTCTCTTATGACATCAAGAGTACTGAAGATCAACCTCTGAAAGCTAAAGATTTAGGTGTCCAACTTCCATTAGCTACACGTAAAGGGGAGGACTACAATGATTTTGAGCATATGGGATCTCCTAGTCAAGTACCAGTACCAATACTAGATGATTTTCTTAAAGAAAACCTAGATCAACGTCCAAATGATATAGTACCAAGCAACCCAATTCATAATGACCATGCTGCTTTGGATGAAGGGGTTTCTACAAAGAGACCTAAGTGGTGGGAAAAACTCATTGGTGATGTTTGGGATGATGAAATGGTCAAGGGTCAATCATCCAAAGGCAAGAGCAAACCAATATTTAGGGAGTCTATGAGCCATAGGTGTTTGTTGAGGCAAAAGATAAACCTAAATGGGAAAAGGCCATTATGAAAAATAAGGCTTGGGTTCTTTTAGATCTTCCACCAAGGAAGAAACCCATTGGCTACAAATGGGCGTACAAACTCAAGTACAAAGTTGACAATACACTTTGCAAGTACAAAGTACAATTGGTGGCTCAAGGGTTCTTAGAAAGAAAAGGTATTGATTATGAGGAAACCTTTGCTCCTACAGCAAAGATGAGCACCATCCAATTAGTTGTAGCCATGGCAGCACAATTTGGTTGGAAAGTCCATCAAATGGACATGAAGAGTACCTTCCTCAATGGTGACTTAGAGGAAGATGTGTACATGACACAACCTCGGGGTTTTTCAGGTTGTAGGAAACGAGCATCAAGTATGCAGACTAAAGAAGGATCTTTATGGCCTGAAGCAGGCACCCAGGGCATGGTACATAAAGATTGATAGGCATTTTGATCAATAGGGATTCTAGCGAAGTCCTTCAGATCCAAATTTATACATCAAAAGCATTGGAAATGAAATCAACCTTCTGGTCATTTATGAGGATGATATCATTATTACAAGTAGTGAGGCACATTTGATTGAAGAAATCAAATATAATTTGTTAAGGCTTTTGACATGATAGACTTTGAAATCCTACATTATTGCCTAGGTGTAGAGGTTTGGCAAACAAGTGGTGGTATTTTTATTTCTCAATCTAAATATGCTCGAAGTTTGCTAGACAAGTTTAAAATGACAGAGTGCAAAATCTCATCTACACTTATGGAGAAAGGGTTGAAGCTATCAACCAAAACAAACTTTAAAGTAATCAATGAGTTAGTTTTCAGGCAACTACTGGGCAGCCTTATCTATCTTACAACCACTAGACCTGATTTAAGTTATGTTGTGACTTGTGAGTTGCATTTCCTGTTTTATGACAACCCCAAAGGTAGAAAATTGGGTTGCAACGAAGGGGGTACTGAGATATGTGAAGGGGACACTTAACTTTGGCATTCGCTATAGTAGAAGCAAAGATCCTAGGCTGGTTAGGTTCACAAATTCAGATTGGGCAGGTTCTACTGATGACAGGAAGTCCACTTCTGAATATGTTTTCAATCTTGGCACAAGTGCAATTACATGGACTAGTAAGAAGCAATAGGTAGTAGCTCTTTCCTCGACAAAAGAAGAGTATTGGGGAACAATCAAAACAACATGTGAGGTAGTATGGCTTCGAAGGATGCTTTCAAACATGCAAATTTGTCAAAGAGGGCCTTCAACCTTGTTTTGTGACAATCAAGGGGTGCTAAAGCTTGTCAAGAATCCAATCTTCCACGAGCATACCAAACATGTGGAGCTCCATTGTCATTTCATCAGGCAACTTGTAGAAGATGGATCGGTGATGTTGCAATATTGTGCAACTGAGGACCAGAATGTAGACATTCTTACCAAGTCCTTGAGTCTTGACAAATTTGTAAAATTTTAGGATAAGCTTAGTGTAGTTAGTAGAATACCATGAAGGGAGGGTATTAAAGTAATGTTTTATATTGTAATGGTCAATTAGTTTTTAGGATAGACTTTAGGAATCTTCTTCAATAAAGTCATGTTGACTTTAGGATTCACCTTTTTGCTTGATGAGTTGTCAATCTTATCCTATGAGTTGTCAATCTTATCTTTTGAGGTGTCAATCTTATCCTTTGTGGATAAGATATTTGTAATCCTATATAAGGATGCTTTTGCTCCTTATTTCTTAACAGATTTTTATGCAATCTTGGTTAACTTTTAAGTTTTTATGATTTGTTTTTGTAATAAGAAAGGAATTGAAGGATATTAAACTATGAAAACTACATCCTACATAGAAAAGAATCCAACAAACATTATTAAAAATTCTTTAAATTGTTTGAAACTTTGAAAGTGACTATGCTGGTTGTTTTAAGGTCACACATATTACAATTTTGCATTTTCTACAATTTTTGGAATATAGTCGTTTGAAAGTGGTTGTGATGAAATTTTTGGATTTTCAGTATAAAGTCGTTCGAAAGTGACTAAGATACAATCTAAAGAAAAATTTTGTATTAATATGCCCTAAGTTGTTGCCAATTGCATGGCCTAAGTCACTATTATTCATCGCCTGAAATACAAAAAATATTTGTGTGCCCAAAATGCAAAATTCACAATAAGTTTTTTAACTTTTGGCAGCTAAGTGAGTTTAACCTAAAAAAATCACAAGTTCTAAAAAAATTTTGACAGGTTTTAGACCCAAAAAATACCGCAAGTTTTTGAAAAAACTGTCGGAAACTTTTTCAGCAAGTTACTGACGACAAGTTTTGCGAGTAATATGCAAATTTTGCATCTATGATTTGTAGCAGATACGCTAAAGGAAAGGAACATAATAGTTTCAACTACAATGGCTTTTCGAACAGAATGGTTGTGGGAGTTGGAATCATAGCATTTCTTAGTGAGAATTCTATCTATACGCTCGATGAGCTAAAGCACTCTCTGGTCTTTTGTTGACAAGGATAACAACAGAAGGCAGGGAATTGTTTTCAACTTCTATCGTGAACTCTTTATCTTTTGAAAGTAAATTGTATATATTCTAAAAGAATGTTTAGATTTCATGGTTACAAAGTATTGAAAGTCACAAATTACCACCAAATTATTTAGAAAAAGTAACAAATTACTGCCAAATTATTTAGAAAAACTCACAATTACTTGGCAAAAACTCGTAACTTTTGGAGAAAAACTCAACCATGACTTAATAACTCTGTTCACCCAGAAGAAGTTCCAATTCTGCTTTTTTCAACTGTGTTTTTTCTGAGCTCTACAATCAACTAGGGTTTGCAAGCATTTGGCTTGGGTTTGTAGATACTCGGGTAGGGTTTGCAAGTGTTATAGAGTAGATATTCAGCAGTGACAACTTGATAGCTTTTTTTGTTTATTGTTTTATTTTCAATGCAGTTTTAGATTTTTTTTGTTTTATTTTTTATTCACTAATAGGGTTTTTTGGAGGGGAATATATCAATTGTGGACTGGGAATCCACTCCCTTCATAAAAATTTAAAATATTAACAACGGTCTATGCATCAATCCTTAAACAAGAGTGCTTTGAAAGTTACAACTTCAGCCAAAAACCATCACCATTAAATCCCTAAGTACTACTTCTACATACCAAAAACTTCAGCTATGATTGTAATTGACTTGTTGCACAGCAACTGACAATTGCTAAGGACTGTTTTTAACAATTAGTTTACCGTTAGAATTTTTCGGTAATTTATTTACTGTTAGGCTGCTAGTTTCTTGTTTGATTTTTCTTGTTAGGGTTCCAATTAATTTCCAGTTTTTTTTAAAAGTAAATGGCATCGCAAGTACATTATGAACATTGAAACCATCATTTGTAATTTGTATTTATATTGAAACTTTTTTTTTAATTTATTTAAAGAAAACTGAAGTTGATATGCATTGAACTCATATTTGGTCCATAATATGTATTGAACTCTATTTTTTATTTATATATGAAACAAATCAGTAATATGTTCCCTAAATTCAGTAGTACGCATGTTTTTGAAGATTTTTTCTACATTTTATGTGCTTTTAATGTTAAGAGAATTGCTCAGTTTTGGCCAAGTTCCAAGTGATTGAAAATTTTGGGTCAGCCAAATTATTCTCTCATCCAAATCTTTCAACTATGGTTTTGTGTTTCAAACAGGGCCATAGTTTACAACAAATGTATCATCTGCAAAGCTGTACCACCATTTAGATTCAAAAAGGGCAGATTCCAAAAACTTTTGTTCAACGTATTCCATCAATAAATTTGCAACAATGCAAGAAAGAATAAGGCTCAATCATGCCTAAAACAGCTGGTGAATTTTCGTTTCACAGTTTACTCGACGAAGTAAATCCACAAAAGGAAAAAACCCTTCCAACAAAATAAATAAATTCCTCCCCATATAAATAAATTTTAGTGACATATGGCAATACTGACGAATTTCGTTTCATAGTTTACTCGACAAACTTTTCCAGAAAATGGAAAAAAAAAATACTCCACAGACGAAAGAAGATGATTCCATAAATAATGAATAAATTAAAGAATTAAAAAAGATATTTCTCAAAAATGAAAGAAAAAATATTCCACGAAACAATAGAAGAAAAATCCAGAAAATGAAATGAAGAAATTGAAGAAATTAAAAAATTGCTATAAAGCATATGTAACCCTTTAAAAGAAAGAGATAAAAAACATTCCAGGAAAGGAAAAACAAGAAAATCGATGAAACGAGCAAATTCCAGCAACAGATGACAAAAGTGATGAAGTTCATTCCAGAAATTATTCAACAATCTTTCCAAGAAATGAACAAAGATTCCCCAAAAGCTTCCTGCTTCTTAACATTAAAAGTAAAGCTTCTTACCTTAACAAAGGGCGCATAAGTTAAAGCGCGCTTGCCGATACGGCTTATAAATTGAGCGAGAAATGTAAGGCAATTATCTTTAGCTTTAACAGCAGCCCTGTCCCGGGAGGGGAGCAGAGTTTCAACTGCACTTAAAATCCCTGAGTCTTCGTCAAACACGGCTGCAACTGCAAACGATATATCCCCTTCGTCGACCAAACCTAAAGTAAGCGTGGAGATATCCTCTATGATATCTGAAACCTCCGCAGAGGCGCCTCGTCGCACAGCCTCGGATTCTTCTTTCAGTAATTTAAAGTATTTTGCTAGATTTTTATCCATCTCTCATACAATTCTTTAGCATAGAAAGCTTACTTCTGAGTATTTTTCTTCTTCTTCAGGAAGGCAGAATACGCTCTGTGATCGTCAGCTGTACAAGGCGGGCTTTTCGTTTTTATCAGGTCGAAAATAGCGACGTTATGCGCCGACCGACTTACATAAACGCCGCGGTGAACTCCAAGGTCATATGGACATGTACGTCATGTGACCTGCCGTCTCCTGTTTCTCCCGCTTTAAGGCGCAAGTTTCGAGAGTTAGCAATGGGACAGTGGTGCATAACCCACGTACCGCTGCTTGCAAAATCCTTGTCGCAGCTACGTATTGATGCCAAGGGCCACTACCCGTTGGTTGCTTTTGCATTTAAAAAGTGGGCAAATGGATTTCATCTCGTATTTAACCCCAATGATGATAGGCTTTTTTAACAAATAGATATCCCAAGTTTATGTGGGAAAAATTGTTATGGAGAAAGAAATGTCACGAATTTAATTTTATTTATGATTTTCAATAAAAAATATATAGGGGCACATATATCTTGGAGAATAAAGCTAAAATTTGTGACTTCATGAAAATGACGAGCGATCTACAATAGTTTGAACTTTTACAAAGAGCTTGGGATATTGTAGAAGTTGCCTCTCTACCCCATCCTAAGATCAAAATTTAGGTGTCGAAGGATGCAAAAGTGGATATAGAAATGCTTGTACAAACAACCTTAATTGTGTATTTCATCAAACTAAAGAAACCAAGGGAAACAATTAAATGTCGAGCTAATGACAATTGGAAATTATAGTTTGTCTTCAAATTCATTCCAAAACGCTTCTTCATTATTGCTTTCCCTACAAAAGAAGATTTGGAATCAATATTATTATGAGTCTAGTGGATGGGAGGAGTGTCTGTGTACATGAAGAAATGGGAACAAAATTTTAACCCTAATAACTATGTACTCTATAATCGTCCTCATTGGATTTGGTTGTATCTTACCATTGGAATATTGATAAGAAGAATGTCTTACAAAGATTAGGACACTCAAAACCCTAATTGAATCAAATACAAAGATATTGGAAAAATATTCTTATCTATATGTCAAACTAAAAATTGTAGCAATACAAAAAATTCTAGAGGAAATTAAGCTCCTATTTGGGAAGAGGACCTAGATCCAAGCCATAAAAATAGAAGAAAATAAATCTTTTTGCCTAAATTGCCAAAAGAGAAACCATCCTACCGCAAAGTGCAATTGCCTACCAAAGAAGGATAAGGAAATTATCACAAAAAGGGGAAATAACCAAAAACTCCAAAACTCTAGATGACAACAATCAAGAGAATGTAACTTCTAAGCAACATATCCTTCCTGCATCACCTAAGCAATCATTCAAAAATCATATAAACCCATCGTCAAAATTTGTAGCCATACATTCGAGAAAAATATCTAATCAGGATGAAAAGAATAAATATGATCCAATTGAAGCACCCTCTAATGCAAACAAATTAGATCCCACAATGAGTGATTCACATTGGCCAACATAAGACTCACGAAGGGAAGACAACCTAGGGCTTTTAGATCCACGAACAATAAATCAAACTGCATCAAAAATCTTGAAGCCAAACCTTGTGGTAAATAAGAAGGAAGGAAAATGAATGAAATGTGTGCGGACAAAGGATGCTACAACTAAAGGACAAACAACAATCGCCAATTTTTTGAAGACTAAGAGAGGAAACCCCTCCATTAGGGCATAATGAATATCGCAACTTGGAGAGTTGGGGCTTCAATGTCCCTAACAAGCGACGCTTAGTAAAGCATCATTTACAAACAATTAGCATTGATATCATCCTCTTTCAAGAAACAAAATTTGCAATAGAGAAAGGAAAAACATTCATGAAATAATGCTTTGAACGGGGAGGTGTGTCCCTACGAATGGTACCTCTTGAGGAATTGGAACATTGTGGAGGCCTCAATGAATCTAAGTTGCAGATATGCAAGGAAATAAGCCTCGGCTTGCATCACAAATCACTCACATTGGTTTCAATTTAACCTTTCTCCTAATTAATGTGTACGACCCAAAGAAAGAAAAGGATAACGAGTGCCACATAGTGGTGACTACCTATCTCGATAGATATTGTTATAGCAATAGTAGGGTGTTAGTATTTAGTATTGCTAATAGTTTTTTTGCAAATATTTCAAATTGAAGATTTTAAGTTTGCGTGCTTTTATGTAATATTGGGCCCTTCTTTTGGTACATGTACTTTTTATAAACAATTATTATGCCTTCACAGTGCATTTTCTAAAGTTGGACGCCTTGCAAAATTACACTAGGTAGAGAATGATTCATAATGTGCTTTCATTTCATTAAGGCGGGCAACTTATTTATAGTATTTTTGTTTGCAAACACCGCATAGATAAAAGGTGATAAGAAGGTCATGTTACCTATAAACAGATGTCACTATTTCATTACATTGCATGGTTATAATCGAGTGCATTTTTAGAGTATTAGTACATGAGCATATAGCAGCTAGGTTTAGTGCAATGCATTTCTAGGTTTTTTGCGAAGAACCAAAATATGACTGGGTTAACAAGGTATAAAGTGGAACACATATTATCTTGATGTTTCAACGCGTAGGTATTTTGCTTCGCATTTTGAGAAAAGCAAATTCAAAAGGAATATGCGGTGTGAGGAAAGCATGCACTATCGATTGATTGTGTTTTAAAACCCCCAGATCAATGATCAGTATTGAAACAAGAATCGTTAGATGGTGGACAACCAATTTCATAGGAAAAAATTTCTCTGAAAGCTATTTTCAAGTGCATAAGTAGTGTTTGTTGCAATTTGTCAGGTAAGTGATCTACACATCTGTAATTGCAAGAATAATTGAATTATTGAGAGAATTATATAGTAAAGGATTTTTAGAGTTGTTTTGTTGAACATTTTTGAAAGCAAAGAGAAAAGCCCTAGAAATCAAACAAGTTAATGCATAAATCGTAGTTAAAATTAAACCTTCGAAAATAGCTAAATCGAGTGTGAAAACAAAAGGAAGAAAGAGGTTTATGGAAGATGATCTCATGAAATAAATATATGGTTCAACAAAGAGAGGAAAGAATGCTCAAGGCACCAGGGTGTTAATAGATAGATTGCATGACCTAGCTAAGAAGATAAGATATATTGTTATCCCTATGCATGGATGGAGATTGTTTGAATATAGTTATAGAAGAAGTAAATCGGATAGGTCAATGTCAAACTTGTGGACTTAAGACTTGGGGAAATTGGTTGTTCCAAATGCTTTTGTGAATGTAGATTTGATTAGAGTGTTGACAGGAGGGTGTGATGACAAGAATAGAATAATCATAAGGTGGGAAGTTGCCTCTTTGTTAGATATTTTAAAATAATAGATTATAGACACATTCGAGTTGAATGTCTTTGCTAGTGTGAAAATTTATTTTGGTTCTATGTGTAGAGAGTATGAGAAAGATAAACACAAGTGTAGAGTTTTGTAGCTACCATAGCACAAAAGAAGGGATAGTGAGCGAAGATTGGTCAAAATTGTTGGAAATGAGGTTGAGCCATTCAATTTTGATATTTTTGAGGATTACTTTATCCATACTTACTTTGCATTATGTCTAGTCCTTGGAGAGGACTATAAGATAAAAATGCTTGTCTATATGATGATGTTGGCAGTTGATGTTCAACATAGAGATGTTAACAAGAGCTTTCACTATGCTGCTTTCATTTATGAAGGAATGCACAAGCATCTCAAAGATTTAAAAGATCCTAAGGGAGGTCTTCACTTTAGGTGGTATTCCTTGTTAATGCATATGATTATATATAGTGGTGATAAGGTGTGGTAGAAGTCCTTGGATTTGAAAATTTAGGATGCATAGGGAAAGAGGATTCCTCTCCAAATGTGGACACATCTTAGGGACCAACATTATAATGCTTCTAATTATTTGTCTTTTGAAAATTCTTTTGTATAAGATGTATTGGCTAACCTTTGGTGGAAGCCAAAAAGCAAAATTTTTGTGTTGGTGTGGAGCCTGAGCAGTCTCCGAGTGGGAGATTGTTGGTATGTGGCGAGTGATCATGCTATATTGTACGCTTTTTAGTATTATACACTCTTCATGTATCCTTGTTGGGGTCCAAGGTCGGGCTGGGCCCCGGGTGGGGGTTCGGGGGCGGCAACCCCCGAGAAAAAAAAAATCACCTTTTATTTTTTGCTTCGTCACCGAAAAAGAAAAAAGTCGACTTTGTAAACCCTAATTTCTGGAAGCTTCTAAAAGCTTGTTATAAGTGGTTGAGATGGAGAGTTGTAGCATGGCATTATTTGCAATATTGTAATATGTTTTGCACTGGATAATAAAATCATTGGATGGCTGCAGTTTTGTGGATGTAGCCCAGATTGGGTGAACCATGTTAAATTCTCTGTGTTGTCTTGTTCCTGCTATAATTTCCTGAGTGTTTTATTTTCTTTATTTTATTGATCAAATATGCATTTAACTTGTTAGATATTTGCCTCCTAACCCTAACAATTTCTATGAATATAATGAATATTTTGAGGCCACAACAATTTTATCCTCAATTAAATATTCACAATAATTGGGGAGATTGGTATCTGCATACAAATTGCAGTATTTTCAAAGTCTATGGTACACTTGTGCAACCATATTGTCTGTTGAAGTATGTAACAAATAGGATGGTGTTCATGGAAATAATCTGGCAACTAAATGAATTTGACAAGGTTAATTTCATATTAGTAAATAAGGGATCTTTGATCCTTGGTTGTATGAGATTCTTTGGCTTTATCATCACTAGGAAGGAGGGATTGGAGGTGTTTTGTACAAACTCGCATACATATGGAATGAAGGTTGATCCTATAATGGATTGTGATGTTGAAGGGTATATTAGCAAAATGAGAGTAGAAAGAAGTAGATCGCACTTTTATCCCCATTTTCATGCATCTGATGATATGATAAGAAGCTTGAGAACTGGTGAGGAGGTCAACAAAAGGAAAAGGAAATGGATATTTATGGTCGAAACAGAAGAAAAGAGAGTAAAATTAAATCCTAGCTATGTGAGTCCATTTGCAATTTAATATACAAATCTCATGGAGAGAATGGAGAAAATGTTTACTGCCATGGGAGAAAAGATCTTCTTAAATATGTTGAGGTTGACAAAAGAAGAGGTCGAATGTATGCAAATTGAACAACTTGTGCAAGAGGAAGCCTTACCTATAGAATCATGCACGCAAGCACATCCTAGTCAATCAATTCCATGTCTTGCTAAACCTCTAGTTGAATTTTATGAAAATAAAGAAGGGAGGGAGACTATGGAAGAGGATTCAAGAATGTTCTTAGAGATGAGGAAGTTAACAACTGGTTCCCTTCTCCTTAAATCGATCAAGAACATGAACAAGTGAGTCAAGACAGATAGGTCATTGATTTCTATGATGATAATTTTGTTCCTATTGATGTAATAATTTTAGCTTGTAGTGAATTCATGCATGATGACACCTTTGTTAGTACAAAGGAGTTTAAGGACTTTATTATCAGAATTAACCAAAAGGACTTTAATGAAAAATTATAGAAGGCAAAGCAAGGTTTGGACCCATTAAGACATGAGCAAGTCACTCAAAAAATGATAGAGGAGATGAATTTTGATACTTCAAATATTATTCTTGAAGAAGGAAGGAGATTAATGAAAGAAAGTGGTGTTCTTTTATTGCCTAGATGGGATCTTAGTTTAGCGATAGCACTTAACACTATAAGGTATTAGGATGAAGGGGCCTTCACAACTGATGAGCAAGTAGGGAAAGTCTATTTTAGATTTGGCTTTAGCCCTAGCTTGTAAACATTGGCCATGTTGGATATTGTGGTTGCATTGTTGATATGTGGTTGCCATTGATGTCAACACTATTAGTATTGGTGATTCTAAAGGCTGTATATGTTGAGGATATTGAGAAAATTGTAATAAATATATTGCAGGCAGCCAATAGATCTGAGAAGGTCAGAGTGATGAAAATTTGTGTACATAGATTATCAAAAAGCGTGCATTAAAGGGTTTGTTGCTAAGCCTATCTAGTATGTTGTCTAAAATTTTCAATGGTACGCATCATGAATTAAGGAAGTTATGAAGTTTGGTGTTCCTACAATTATTTTTCTACTGTAGCAGTTGTTCTTGGAAAAAGAGGATGGAATTCTAGCAATTCCAATTGTTGTGTATGTTCATGAGATGTTTCTAGATCGTACTCTATCAATGTGGTACGTCTGCATCGATCAACGTGTTCGTGATTGAAGATTTTTCCTTGTGTGTTTAAGGTTTTCATGTTCTTGGTCGACATGATGGTGGTAGCATGTTGCGAATCCTTATGGATTAATCTTGTATTGTTTGGCATGTTCAAGGATATTATTTTGGGTCCTCTCTATGTTGTGACTGACTTGTGTTGGTGCGCATTAAGATTTATTTATGTATCGAGGCCGACAGTTGTAATTCATTTATTATTTTTGGTCGACGAAGTTGTTGATGTAAATCCTTGTAGCAGATATATAAGAGCGATTGTTTTACTTATTTTGAAGTATGCTCATGTATGCTCGGTATATGTAAGTGAAGTATATGTGCGAATAAAGATCAAATCATTCAAGTGCAGAGAAAAGTGTGAAGGATTTTGAGCAGAGTGTGTAGAAGTTTTTTTGTGCCTAACTGGAATTGTCATCAGACTTTTGTAGAAGCTAATTTCTCAGTTCATCCCACCCAGATGGTTTTAATCTAACTGTCTTATGTAAGGGAGTGAGCCTTCCTTTGAGCAATGAGCTCTAGGCAGTGTTCCTGAATGCAAGTGCATTCCCTATTCATTTTTCATTATACTTTTAACAAGGTTTAATTGTGTGTTAACCTCCACCATAATTTTTTACCTTAACAGGGTTTCCGCGCAAAAATCTTGGTGTTGTGTGTTTTTGATGTGTTGCTTAATTCTTGCTTTCATTGCTAATCATCAGATCTGGAATTAAAGGTTAATAAGTTTGATTAAGTTGTAAATTATGTGACAATTGATTCACCCCTCCTCTTAGTTGTCTCTTCTTGTTTTGCCAAAAATTGGTATCAGAGCAAGTTCCTTTGAAAGGAAAGGCTTAACAACTTGAGGTGATCCGAGATGGCATCTTTCAAGAAGGATAGTCCTAGATTTTATGGAACAAACTACTCTCTATGGAAGGTCACAATGGAATGTCATTTGAAGTGCATTGGTGAGCCTTTCTGGAAGATTACAAAGAATGCATATACTATCCCTCATAATGGTCCCTCTCCTGTTGATGAGATCAAAGAAGCTGAAACAAATACCAAGGCTATTGAAGCATTGGTGAGCCTTTCTGGAAGATTACAAAGAATGCATATACTATCCCTCATAATGGTCCCTCTCCTGCTGATGAGATCAAAGAAGGTGAAACAAATACCAAGGCTATTGAAGCATTGGTGAGTGCTTTGATAGATTCAAAAATGACAAATGTGATAGATCTAAAGACTGCACATGAGATCTGGAAAAATTTGGAAACATTGTATGAAGGAGATCCACTAGTGAAAGTTGCTAAGCTACAAAGTCTAAAAGGCAAGTGGGAGGACATGAAGATGAGTGAAGATGAGAAAATATTTTCCTTCTCTCAAAAGGTAAATGAACTGGTGATGAGCATTAGATGTGCCGGTGGAGTCTTGGATGAAGAAGATATTGTGGCTAAAATACTTAGATCTGTGCCTCCTTCCTACAAAGCAAAAGCTCATGTTATTGATGAACTCGGGACAGTGACAAATGTGACAAGAGACATGCTGATAGGGAAACTTGCTACTTTGAGTTAAGTGAATTTGGTGAATCTACTTCTAAGATAAAATTTGCATTCAAAGCTACTATATTTGGGAAAAGCAAACAAAAATATGATCTGGGAGAGAGTTCCAAGAAGACATTCAAGTACGAAGACGAGATGAAACAAATTGAAGATGAAGAAAGAGAATTAGAAGAGCTGGAAGCGCTGATTGTGAAAAGAGAAGCCAAAGGTCATGGTAAGTACAAAGGAAAGTTACCTATTAAATGTTTTTCTTGCAGTAAAATAGGTCATTTTCCATCAAGGTGTCCTGAAAGAACTTCTAAATACAAACCTGATAAGTCTAGATTTCAAAAGAAATGTTATTATGTTCAAGAAGGTGTTACTAATGATGAATCTGATAAAGAAACTGGAAATGAAGATGAATGGGTATTTATTGCTATCAAAGAAAATGGTCAGGTGTCCACTGAATCTACTAGTAATGTGGATGTCTAGAAAGCTCTTGCAGCAAAAATTAAAGAAAATGATGAGTGGGTAATTGACAGCGGATGCTCACATCATATGACTGGTGACAAAAGTAAGTTTGTAAGCTTGGAAAACTATGATGGTGGTGTTGTAAGATTTGGAGACAACACTTCTAGTGTGATTCATGGTAGAGGCACTATTTCTTTTGGTGGTAAACACAATACTGATGATGTTCTTTATGTAGAAGGCTTAAAGCATAACTTGTTGAGTGTTGGACAAATAGTAGACAAGGGATACAATATTTAGTTCAAGGATGGTAAGTGCAAGATACTAGGAAGTTCAAGAAACATAATTGCTTCAAGTACAAAGATAGGAGGTAACATTTTTCGCTTAAGTGTTGGTAGTGAAAGTTGTTTAATTACTCAAGTTGATGTAAGTTGGTTATGGCATAGGAGGTTGTGTTATGTGAACTTTGATAACATTGTCAAAATAAGTTCTTCTCAAGCAGTCAAAGATCTTCCTAAGATAGTGAAACCTACTAACACTATGTGCAAGGAATGTCAGATGGGAAAGTAGACTATAAATTATTTTTGGAGCAAACAACATAACTCTAATGGAGTACTAGAATTGATACATACTGATCTATGTGGTCCCTCAAGAATCAGAAGTCTTCAAGGTGAAAGGTACTTTATGTTCCTTGTTGATGATTACTCTAGAATGATATGGGTTGCTTTCTTAAGAGAAAAACATGAAGCATTAGGAGAAAAACATGAAGCATTAGGAAAGTTAAAAAGCTTCAAAGCTATGGCAGAGACTGAGACAGGTCTAAAGATCAAATGTTTGAGGTCAAACAGAGGTGGTGAATTCACTTCCCGAGAATTTAATTCTTTATGTGAAGAGCATGGAATTCAAAGACAACTATCTGCCCCCCGAGCCCCTCAACAGAATGGAGTTGTTGAAAGAAAGAACAAAACCATTCTAAACACTACTAGAACCATGATGTTGGAAGCAAATGTTCTTCATTTCTACTAGAGAGAAGCTATAAGCACTGTTGTGTACACTATCAACTGGGTAAATGTCAATAGTAATTCTAGTAAGACCCCTTTTGAGCTATGGTTTGGTTATAAGCCTACTGTCAAGTACTTCAAAAAAATTGGAAGCAAATGCTACATCAAGAGAGATGATGATATAGGCAAGTTTTATGCTAGAAGTGATGAAGGAATCTTTCTAGGTTACTCTACTAAGAGAAAAGCTTACCGGTGCTTTAATAAAAGGTTGAAGAAAATGGTTGAAAGTCCAAATGTCAAAGTTGATGAAGATATTGATAGACAATCTAGATGTAGTGGATATGATTTAGATGATCAACATGATAGTACTAACAATGGAAAGAATGTTTAGACATAGAGTCAACTTCAAATTGTTTTGGTGAACCAAGGAAATCAAGAAGCAGAAACTAGAAGAAGTGCAGAAGAAAGAGCACAAGAACCAAAAGTTAGAGAAAGTCCTAAAGTTCCAAGGTATGTGAGGCGAAATAATTTTGATAGTCAGATCATAGGAGATAAGAACAAAGGTGTGTAAACTAGAAGAATAATTTTAGAAGAGTATTGTCTAATTTCCAAAACTGAGCCTAGCAATATCAATGAAGCATGCAAAGATGAATATTGGGTGGAAGCCATGAAAGAAGAAATAATGCAGATAGAGAAAAATGATACATGGGATCTTGTTCCTAGACCTCAAAACAAAAATGTAATTGGAACCAAATGGGTGTTTCGGAATAAGTTGAATGAGCAAGGTGAAGTGATCAGAAACAAAGCAAGACTAGTTTGCAAAGGGTACTCATAGATGGAAGGTATTGATTTTGAAGAAACTTTTGCCCATGTTGCTAGAATTGAAGTTGTGAGATTATTTATTGTTTATGTTGCTTTCAATAATTATAAAGTCTATCAGATGGATGTAAAGTCGGCATTCCTAAATGGTGAGCTAGAAGAAGAAGTATATGTTGAGCAATCAAATGGATTTAAACTGACTGACAAAGAGGACATGGTATGTCGACTGAAGAAAGCTCTATATGGACTTAAGCAAGCTCCTAGAGCTTGGTATGCTAGATTGGATAAATACTTGTTGAAGGTTGGATTCAGTAAGGGTATTGCTGACAACAATCTGTATTTCAAGTTGAATCGGGATAAAAAGTTGATAATTGAAGTCTTTGTTGATGATATTATTTTTGAAGGTGATGATGACTTATGTATGAAGTTTGCTAATGAAATGAAAAGTGAATTTGAAATGTCAATGATAGGAGAGCTGAAATAATTTTTAGGATTGCAAACCACTCAGTTAATAGATGGAATTTTCATTTCTCAGTCCAAATATGTAAAAGAGTTACTGAAAAAGTTTGGCATGGAAGATTCAAAGACAATTGGTACACCTAAGGTAACTGGATGCAAACTCACATAGAAGGATGATTCTCCTAAAGCAAATAAAACAAGATACAAGTCAATGATTGGTGGATTACTATATTTGACTCAAACTAGGCCAGACATAATGAATGTTGTATGCATGGTTGCTAGATTTCAAGTTGATCTAAAAGAATCACATGTGACTGGAGTAAAAATAATCTTCAGATACCTAAAAGGGATAGTTGACTTTGGATTATGGCATCCCAAGGATGATGATCTTACTTTAAATGCCTTTACAGATGCTAATTGGGCAGGTGATGTTAATGACAGGAAAAGTACAAGTGGTGGTGCGTTCTTCTTAGGGAAGAAGTTGGTATCTTGGCTAAGTAAAAAGCATACTTCAGTTTCATTATCTACTGCTGAGGCAGATTATATTGATGCTGCTAATAACTGTACTCAAGTATTGTGGATAAAGTAGATGCCGAGAGATGTCATAATTGAGTATGAAGAACCCATTGCTATATTATGTGACAACTCAAGTGCCATAAACATTTCTAAGAATATATTGTTGCATTCAAAGACAAAGCATATATCCATCAAATATCACTTCTTGAGGGATAAAGTAAGTGACAAAGAAGTTAGACTGGAGTATGTGTCGACCAAGGAGCAAATTGCAGATATCTTTACTAAGTCATTGCCCAAGGATACTTTTGAGTACCTCAGAGGCAAGTTAGGGGTGATTTCCCCTCCTGATCAGAACTAAGTGATGCAGGTCTTTGCATCAGTCTGTGATTTCATAGCCATATCTTATTCTAGATTGATGTTGTGATGGTTGCTACTTAGGGGGAGTAGTCAAATGTGCTAAATACATGGTTCAGAGCTTGTGTACCTTTTCCATTGATGTCAAAGTGGGAGAAGTGTAATGTGAAAAACCTCTGTAGAACAAAGGGGGAGAAATGCAATGTGTAAAGGGGAGATTGTTGGAAGGAAAGCTAGTTGGGTTGATGGTATTCTTTTTCACATCATGTGTTGCCATCAATGCCAAAGGTGGAGATTGTTGGATGTTGTGGTTGCATTGCTGATATGTGGTTGTCATTGATGTCAACACTATTAGCATTGGTGATTTTGAAGGCCGTATATGTTGAGGATATTGAGAAAATTGTAATAAATATATTGCAGGCAACCAGTAAAGCTGAGAAGGTCAGAGTGATGAAATTTTTTGTATGTAGATTATCAGAAGGCATGCATTAAAGGGTTTGTTGCTAAGCCTATCTAGTATGTTTTTTGAAAGTTTTAGTGGTACACATCAAGAATTGAGAAAGTTATGAAGTTTGGTGTTCCTATAGTCATTTTGCTACTGTAGCAATTGTTCTTGGAAGAAGAGGATGGAATTATGGAAATTACAATTGTTGCGTATGTTCCTAAGATGTTCATTGATGTTTCTAGATCATACTCTATCGGTGTGGTACGTCCACATTGATCGTTGTGTTCGTGATTGAATATTTTTCCTCGTGTGTTTAAGGTTTTCATGTTCTTGGCCGACATGATGGTGGTAGCATGTTGTGAATCCTCATGGATTAATCTTGTATTGTTTGGCGTGTTCGAGGATATTGTTTTGGGTAATTTCTATGTTGTGACCGACTTGTGTTGGTGCGCATTAAGATTTATTCATGATGTATTGAGGGCGACAGTTGTAATTCATTTATTATTTTTGGCCGATGGAGTTGTTGATGTAAATCCTTGTAGCAGATATATAAGAGCAATTATTTTCCTCATTTTGAAGTATGCTCATGTATGCTCGGTGTATGTATGTGAAGTATATGTGTGAATAAAGATCAAATCATTCAAGTGCAGAGCAGAATGTGAAGGAGTTTGAGCAGAGTGTGTAGAAGTTTTTTTGTGCCTAACTGGAACTGTCATCAGGCTTTTGTAGAAGCTAATTTCTTAGTTCATCCCACTCATATGGTTTTAATCTAATTGTATTATGTAAGGAAGTGAGCCTTCCTTTGAGCAGTGAGCTCTAGCTAGTGTGCTTGAATGCAAGTGCATTCCCTATTCATTTTTCATTATACTTTTAGCAGGGTATAATTGTGGATTAACCTCCATTGTGGTTTTTTTCCCTTAACAGGGTTTCCACACAAAAATCTTGGTGTTGTGTGTTTCTGATGTGTTGCTTAATTCTTGCTTTCACTGTTAATCATCACAAATGGAATTAAAGGTTAATAAGTTTGATTAAGTTGTAAATTCAGTGACAACTGATTCAGCCCCCCTCTCAGTCATCTCTTCTTGTTTTGCCAACACGCCATATGGGCAATGGCTCCCACCACAAATAAGACAAGAGTGCTAAAGACAATGGAGGAGATAACAAGCTACTCAATGTGATCATAAAAAGGACATCAGACACCACAGTAGCAGAAACAACAAAATTGGTGGTGCACACTTCCATGTTCAATGTAGAAACTACAAAAAAGTAGCAAAAAGCATATGATGAGTTAGAAGCTAAGTATATAAAACTATAGAATGAATACAATAAAATGGTGGGTAGGCTTGGACCAAAATAGTTTTCAAGTCCATATCATATTGCAACTTGGCCATCCCTTCATGTACATTAGGTGAGTTGTCAGGTGAGGATAGAGAAACATTGTCTTTAAGGATAAAGGAATTGAAAGACCAGTTGAAAGAGAGTAGATAAAATGAAAAAAGGCGAAGGGGGAAGCCAAGAAAATTGTTACAACTATTATTAATGATGCATTAGGCCATAAATTTTCATGTATCTTGCACAAAATTAAAGGGGCTTGGATTACTTTTGGTGGGTTGCAGAAGGCTTATGTTAAGCATAAGGAAATTAAAAATAGGTTGCAGGAAGTGTTGAGTAAGTGGAGTGTTAGAGCCAGTGTTATAAAAGAAACAATGAAGATTTCAATGTTTGATGGGAGTGTCGATAAGAACTTGGCCCAAATTCTTGAATAAATTGAATTATTGGGTGAAATTTCAACTTTTGAGACAAGATTGGATATGCAGTTGAAGTCAAAGTTGGATACGTTTGAAGGCATGGAGAAGGGAATAATGCCTATAATAATGGATGATCCAGAATCAATGAATCCTTTGAATGTTTGGAAATTTGAATTTATAGGTATCATTCCTTACTATCGTCTTTTCTTTATAAAGATAGTAAGCCAAACATAAGTCTCTTCAACAACTCAACTGATGACTTATTTAAATTGGAGAGTAGCATGGACAATTTTGTTAAAGAAATTAGAGCCATTACTGATGCAAATATAATGCACACAATGATAAGGTGAAAAGTGTTTTGGCCTTCAATTGGCCTTCAGAAGAAGAATGCAGTTCATGGGTAGAGAAGTATGTTGAATAGATATGTCTTCAATGTTCCTTTTTATCTTTTTTATTATGTAAAGGCTATTTTGTAAAATGAAATGACTGGGAAATAATATTGTATAATTGTAATGCTATTTTTTCTCCAAAATTATTTAAGTTTTAGCAACAGATTTAGAGGATTAAATATTAAAATAAAGACAATTTAAAAACTACAATATTATTAAAATGGACGCAAATAATCAATGCAAAAGATAATATGTGTGAGTTTATTAAGAAATTCCAAAATAGATAGTTAACCTGATAAATGGAATACACATTCATATAATTCATATACATTAACACCAAAATCATATATATATATTCTCAATATAATTTAGAATCAATGGTTTTAATACTTATCTGAATAATAATACTTGCGAAAACCACTCTTAGTTCAAACACCTTCACATCAATGATAAAGTACTCAACAACATGTCCACAATGCATCCCAGATAGAAAGAATATCGATGTATTACGCACTACATCGTGGGCCCTATCTTTCCTCCAGTTTTATGCACCATTGGACAAATGGGGAGAGGATTCAGTGCATCCCATACTACACCGTGGGTCCATCCTCAACCCCTAGGAATATGTCAGTGGTAATGGCTCTTGCCATGGAGCAGCCTATGAGAAAAGCGTACACTTTGCCACTCTACACGAGTGTTGGTTCCACCAGAATAATGCTCAACACTCAAGCCACAAAACCATGCCCTGGCCAGGACCATCCCGAGTGCACGCACTTGTACCCCAGGTTGGACACACACTATAGATGTGCCCCTTCTTCATCTTGTCCATAGCTCACCAACCACTTCCTTCTTCCTTGGTTATTCTTCTTCCTTTAGTTTTTCTCCCTTCTTGAATGTCCCTCACAATTCTCACATGAATGATTTATATATCCTTTTAATGGGTGATTTCCAAACCATCACACCCTTTCACAAAAGGTTTCCTTTTAATAATTATTTAAATAAATATTTATTCTTCTTCTTTTTTAAAGAGTGTTTATAAATATTGGTTATTAATCTCTTTTTTAACCAAAGGATCATAATATCCTTTATTTTCTATCTCCCCTTTAATTCCAATGAGTTATTTATATATTTATCTTCTCTTGGGGAAAAAGTCACATATCAATTCTCCCCCTGTAAATTAACTATTGTCCTCAGTAGCACAAGATGCATCTGCATCACAACTCAAAGGAGCAAATGATCAATAATTGAAGATACTAACATTGAATACTTGTATTTTTCATAATACTTTCTTTTTCTACATTATTTTCTCGTATAAATTTACAAGTAATTTTAATAAGATCACTTTTTCAATCCAAATTATGATGAGAAAGATGTCTTATGAAATATATCATGAATTTATAATTCCAAAGATAATTATATACTTAACCTCCTATCTTTCAACATTATCATTCTACTTACTCATGTAACTTCTTTAAATTATGAAAGTGTTACAATGTAATCACACAATAATTACTATGCATGTATAATTGATACTATGTAGTAAGTCCTAATTTATAAAATTAATCTATAATTTCAATGTACATTCCAAGATGGTATTCATGAATATCCTCTTTTCACATATCAAAATCAATATACAAACATAATCTTAGTATAAGGCAATTGTACAAGGTTAATGGGTTGATCAAGTCCACTTACAAAATATAATTTTTTTGATATAAATCTTCAATAACCCTATTTTTTTTCTTATAGGTTTGACAACATAGGGAAATTCACTAAAATGATTTATAAAAGAAACATGCGAAAGATTTAAACATCACATAACCTACTTGCATATCATAGAAATGGTTGGAATCGAGAGTCTCTCCCCCTATAAGATTCGACATGTCCCCATGCCTAAGCCTAAGAGCTTATTTGGTTTTATATCTTATAACAACATGGTGTTATTCTTACTAACTCGAAACACAATATAAATTTTCCAAGTTTAAGATATGAATCAAAGGACTTGTGGGTTATGGGCCCATAATGTAACTTAAAATAGACATATCAAACATGATAAAAGTATTTTCTCAAAATACACACAAAACTAGACAAAAATAAGTTAACAAGACACTATTTTAATAGGAAGACAAATTTATAAGAGGATGCTAGCTAAATTGATTTTATATTGCTAAAATAATGTCTAAATGGACGTTCTTGATATAATTCTTGAACTTGTCCATTTCTTCAAACAAATATCTTACGATTTTCTTGTGCAATAAGTAGATGAGACATCATATTTCAACTTTTGAATGGTACAAATTACACTTAAATAAATATAAGATTACACCTTGAAAAATATAATTTAAATAAGAATATTTTTTTTTATATATTATTAAAATCATAAATATTAATATAATGTTTATTAGAAAAAATACTTTTAAATAATTAATTGAAATTCTAATTAAATTATTCCACATAAACATTAAAAGATTCCCTTAATAAAATATATTTCATTTATTTGAAAATGACTCCTTACTAAATCTATACATAAGATGGGCTACTTTTTAAAGAATGGGCTAAATATATTTTTTAAAGGGATTATACGTATTAGTTTAGGTAATTATTTTTGTTTTAAAGTTCAAGCTAATGATTCGCTTCCTCCGAGATAAGCTAAGACAAAACATGCATTTTAATGTTTCGAATCTTTTTAATTATTCTTAACACGATTAGGTTATGTGCTCCATCGTAACATTAGGTCGTGTGCTTTTTGAAGAGAGGGCACAACCATTCGATATGAAGGTGGAGGGTCATCTATGTTTTAAGATGATAGATTAATAAATGGAGGGAAATTATCTATGAAAAGAAGTATATGAGATGTGATGTAGAATGAGAGTTAGAGATGGTTAAAATATAAGTAATAAATGTTATTTATAAAAATGATAAATAGACATATAATTTAAAATATATTTAGAGGTATTTTCTTTTTAATTGTTTATATTTCATTAAATATGTATTGATTTATTTTTTAAATCATGATTATAGGTTTTAGTTTTATTTTAATTTTATAGATTGAATTTTAAAAATTAGTAATTTGTTTTATAATTATTATTTATAAGAAAAATTTTTATAATCAATATAATAATCAAAGGTCATAAAACTTGGTTATGATCATTAGGTTCTGATATCAAAATGTAATGCTACTTTTTCTTCAAAATTATTTAAGTGTTAGCAGTGGATTTAAAGGATTAAATATTAGAATAAAGATAATTTAAAAGCTACAATATTATTAAAATAGACGCAAATAATCAATACAAAAGATAATATGCGTGAGTTTATTAAGAAATTCCAAAATTGATAGTTAACCTGATAAATGGAATACACATTCATATAATTCATATACATTAACACCAAAATCATATATATATTCTCAATATAATTTAGAATCAATGATTTTAATACTTATCTGAATAATAATACTTGCAAAAACCACTCTCAGTTCAAACACCTTCACATCAATGACAAAGTACTCAACAACATGTCCATAATGCATCTTGGATAGATAGAATATCGATGTATTGCGCATTACATCGTGGGTCCTATCTTTCCTCCAGTTTTATGCACTATTGGACAAATGGGGAGAGGATTCGGTGCATCCCATACTACACCGTGGGTCCATCCTCAACCCCTAGGAATGTGTCAGTGGTAATGGCTCTTGCCATGGAGCAGTCTAGGAGGAAAACATACTTTGTCGCTCTACACGAGTGTTGGTTCCACTGGAACAATGCTCAACACTCATGCCACAAAACCATGCCCTAGCTAGGACCATCCTGAGTGCACGCACTTGTACCCCAGGTTGGACACACTATAGATGTGCCCCTTCTTCGTCTTGTCCATAGCTCACCAACCACTTCCTTCTTCCTTGGTTGCTCTTCTTCCTTTAGTTTTTCTCCCTTCTTGAATGTCCCTCACAATTTTCACATGAATGATTTATATATCCTTTTAAGGGGTGATTTCCAAACCATCACACCCTTTCACAAAAGGTTTCCTTTTAATAATTATTTAAATAAATAATTCTTCTTCTTCTTTTTTAAAGAGTGTTTATAAATATTCGTTATTAATCTCTCTTTTAACCAAAGGATTATAATATCCTTTATTTTCTATCTCCCTTTTAATTCCAAAGAGTTATTTATATATTTATCTTCTCTCAGGGAAAAAGTCACATAACAATAATTGTATTTATATGTTGCCTAGTGGTCATTTTTTTTATAATTTATTGTTGATTGGTTATTGGGGTTTCCCTTAAAAAAGATGACATTAAAATGTAATTATACACATGTTACAAATGTGGTCACTTAAGTTGGTCATGTAGTAAGTGGGCCCCACTACTTTCTATTCTCCCACAAGAAGAATTGTGTTGATAGCATAAAGGTCCATGGAACCGCAGAAGATAGACAAGCATCACAGAAAGCTCGCACGTGGTAGATGACAAAAGGAATTCCATAAGTCCACAGGTTCATTATGGATTGATTGATGCATGATGTTTCAAATCCCTTACAATATACACATTGTTATAGATAGAATCAAATATCAATCTATAATATTTATGTTTTTACCTTTATAATGTTTATGCTTTTACCTTTAGAATATATTGTATTGTAATGCGATACATGTTATGTAGTAGTATTTATTATAATATAATATATTTATAATAATTGTAGTAATTTAATATTATTATTAGAACATATATTACAATGTTGTGTATTATATTATATTACAATGTATATAGTATTAAAATATATAATTTGTTTTTAGTATATTTATATAATTTTTTAATATATATTTTTTATATATTTTCAATATATTATATAATCTATTTGAAAGCAAGCAATGCTAGATTTTGGTATTTTGGCATTCCTTTATAGTCTGTATTACAAATGAAATCACATGAATAACATTTATTGTTTTGTTTGGTTGGTACAAAATCAAGATCTTATTTGCACTTTTGTTATTGTCAATTGTCTTGTACTATAATCAGAATACATATTAAAATTTTGGATCTCTAAAATTTTATGTGTGATGTTGCTCTATAAAAATAAAGGAAAAAGATGCTTAGAGTTTTTTAGAGGATTGGAGAAAAATGTCAACCATTTTATACCAATACAAATGGCTTTGTCTGGTTCACTTGCTTATATATGCAGAAAGAAAACAAGAAACAAAATGAAGTACAAACAAACATAGGCTTTTGTTATTCATTTTACTATGTATATATCACAATTTCTTTGTGTAATAGCTATCCATGCAAAGAAAATTTGATAACATATTTGTTTATTGGTACAATATTTAAAACTAATAGAGAAGTGATAAAATTTAAAGCTATCATCATTATCGAATAAGATAACTACAACTATATCTCATCAAATTAAAATGATGTATAATTATATCTGATAAGTACAAATATCTAAGAGACAAGAAGTATGATATATGAAATTCTGCATACATTTCTTTGTTTTAGACGTTCTTGCAATGAATTTTGGCAAATGCCATTTTGATAAGAAAATGCAAATCAGTACAATGTTAGAAACTATGACTATATAAGATGTCATACACCTTGCAAATGAATTATTTACAAGCAGAGCAAAATGACCTTTGATTGGAAAGTAGAAACATGATTTGGTATATAAATAAAGGAACCATGTGTCGCTGATAGAACACAAACTAGTTTAAAATATACAAAATGTTTGTCTTAGATTCAGTGTTTGCCACATGTGAGCTAGTAATGGAAAAGTATATTAGAGATGGTAGACAAAATTGAAAACTATTTCTAGCATTTTAGTGAGCTAAGAATAATAGCATTCTAGTTTCTTGGAATAGGCCTTATAGTTCAAGAACACTGTTTATAATTTGAAGATCCAAATCAAATTGAGCATTATGTAATCCATAATATAGATAAATTCTCAATATTTTCAAGATGAGAGTGTTTTTCATAATAAAAAATAGTAATTGTACATAGACTTCAGGATATTTGCAAGCAACATCTAGATTCAGTATCATTTTTTGCAAGTTGCCAAGGGACAAGAACAAGTTTGTGAGTTTTGTTGTCAGTATTGGAGATTACAGTCAAAGACAATGTACTAATCTAAAGAAACAAAAACTTGGTAACAAAGAGAAATGCATTTAAACCTATGTAAAACACACAAGCAGGAAGTCAATGCATGATTCTTCCATTTCAAGAAAACTTTACAAAAACTTAATGTCATTGTGATCTGCCAAATCAAAGCTATAGTGCTTGATTTTTGTAAGTAGCGTTGTATCCATAAGCCATTTGTGATAAACCAAGGAACATTGAATGACCTGTTTCAAGGTTAGTTTTGGTAAGATATGAAAGCAAATCAAGTCTTCTGAAAGTTCTGTTATATACAAATAACAGAGCTATAGTATCCAAATATAGACAATATTTTTGCTAATAAATTGTAGCAAGGAGGAGATGTATAAAATAATTAGCAAGGATTATAATTAGCACTTTATGCTATTTAGCATTGATATGTGCAAGTGTATTTGTCCTCCTACAAATAAATTTCACTTTTTAATGTCTTTGAACTATCATAATTAATTATAAAAATCAAGTTAATCAATAACTAATAATCGGTAAGGTTTTGACTCATATAATATAATATGTCTGGGCACGTTACGCATTAGATAAATTCCTTTTGCATTCATTGTGCATTGTGCATACACGTGTCCCCTTGATTAGATTGAAAACTTTATTAATGTACTATGTGTGTTATTTATTATGATATCATATATTTATTTATTAGTCATAATTAGTGTAGACACTTAAAATTGTCTTGATTGATATTGCACATCTGAATTTGATTACTAACACCATTTCATCTCGAATCACCTCTTTTTGACCATTTAATTAAATAATCTTAATTGTTTAATTAAATTCATCAACTTCTCCTATTAATCAAATAATCAATGTTATTTGGCTAATTCATCCCTTTCATAATAATTTTCATCCTATTTAATTAGATAATGCAAATTATTTAATTAAATCTCTTATGTCTTCCCATTTAATTAAATAATCTTAATTATTTAGTTGAATGCCATTAATTTCCCCCTTTTATTAAATAAGTTAATTATTTATTGTAGTGTAGAAAATTGTATCCCTTTACATTTTCACACTTGTTTGGGCCTTCCTAATTAAAATGGACTTGATAATGCCTTAACTTAGTGTTGAAAAATGTATCCCTTTACATTTTCACACTTGTTTGGGCCCTCTTAATTAATTTGAGCTTAATGATGCCTTAATAAACCCTATTTTACATTTACAAGCCTAATAAATTACATTTTCCAAAGGGGGAACCCGACAATAATTAATGCCAATATATAACATTTTACCTTGAGCAACGTGTGTTCCAGGAATAGGGACTTGGGACCCATTCACCCATGGGCGAATGGGTCCTCCCTAGAACTTTGGAACTAAATTTAAACTATGTTTTTGGTGGTATTTTAACATTTCCAAATCCATATTTCAATGTTGGCTTGTGATATTTAAATTTCGGGAAATTAAGGATACATACCGATAAATACAAGGCTATTTCAAATCCTACAATTTTAAAGAAAAAACTAGAGCTTTTATGCAAGCATTCCTATAGAAAAGTTGATGTTCAAGGGCATTCAAGAGAAAATATATCAAAGATTTATTGCAACAATCAAAGATCTATTCATCATGTCAAAGTCTTCTTGCATCATGCATGTTTTTTGAGCTAACATTGTGATGTAGGTTTCAAGATCAAGTTCAAGCATTCAATCATCAACTCAAGTCATCTAGATCCATATCCAACTCAGCCATTTCATGCAAGTTGTATACCTTCCAATATTTTTATTACCAAGGTTTCTACAAGGTTTTGTTGAGTGGTAACATAACATTATTCATTCTTCATTCCCTCTTACATGCTTTATTTCATTTCAAGGTTTGATTACCAAAATGAGGTTTGACCAAGGGAAACCCCCATTCACCAAAATGAACAATTTTCCCCTCTTGTGTGTGATTGTAGATTTAGGTTGAAGAAGGATTGAAGACCTCTTGAAGAGAAAAATTGCAAAAGTTGTAAAAGTTGTCAAATCACAGAATCTAACCTATAGATCTGACTTCTGAATTTTCAACACTAAAACCTAGATAAATTAGAAGCTACATATTAGCATCATAGGCTCCCGAAAGTTACAAAAAAACCCTAACAAAAGACCCATTCATCCATGGTCGAATGAGTCCTATTCAACCTTTAGAAACTGACTTTTGGTGATTGGTAAACACCTTTCTACCCTTCTAAGATCTACAATTGGTTTTCTGGTTCTACTAATATTGAGTTTAATATTGTTTTTCAAGTGTTAGATTGCATTTTGGAGTTGATTTTCTATTTTTAATTTTTATCCCAAAAGCGTTGTTTGACCTTTACCCTCATCCTAAAAGCATAAGAAAATATGAAGATTCTCACATTGGTTGATTCACCTAAGGTTTGTTAGTCAATTCATTGTGGGGATCTCATTTCCTAATGAAATAGAGGAAAATAAGTGTATTTATTATCATATTGGTGAACCCCATTTCTCATTAAACCAAAACACCATACATTTTTCACCTTTTCATTTATTAAAAGTTCCTAATTTCTTCCATCGTGCACAATTAAGTAATTTCTTAAATTACTTAATTAGCTAATTTCTCTCACCCTCCCACTTGCAAAGGAATATTCCTCCATTTGCACTCCTCCAAAATGGGAAATATCTTGTAACAACTTCCTAATTTTTAGGAAGTGGGCTTCAAATCAATGAGAGCCATTGATTGAAATCATTATTCATTATCAACTTGCATTCTCATCCATTAATGAGAACTTTTTATCCATGCCATCTCCTCTTATTGATTTTCATCCACCAATTGATCAAATCAATCTTGGCCATTGATTCAACTATTTATCCTATAAATAGTCCTCATTTCTATGAGAAAATGATCTAATTTCATTTAGAATAACTACACTATAGTAAATTTTAGAGCATTCCTGACAAGAATTTTAGCATTTAGCATCCATTTTAGTTTAGTTAAGCTTTGCATCCATTTTAGCTTATCTTTCATCCATTTTCATCAATCATCATTAATGGCATCCATTTGAAAGCCTATTTCAATCAAGGGATTGGGAAAGGGATAACTTTCCACATCAATGTAGCACCAATCCCCCAATGGGATGAGGTTTGAGGCATTAGATTAGTTTCCATTATGCATTTCTTGTCAGTTTCTTGTTAAATGGATTCTTTGTTTGATGTTTTCAAGTATTTCATTGGAAGCTTGACTTAACTAGTTAGATCTTGGTTAATTTCTTGTGGGTCAACCATGTTTAGCTTAGGTTATGATCATGCTCACACTCTAGTTCTAGAAGGATGGCATTACTAACTAGATTTGACAAATTTTCCTTGAGTTTTTTGTGTTTTGTAGCTTGTAGGGCCTGACAATGCAATTATTTGAAGTAGAGTGACGCAATTGCAAACGATAATGTAATTGTTTGTATTGGCACACAATTTTCATTTGGTTAGAGTAACATAATTATGTATTGCAGCGCAATTAAAATATGGTGATGCTATTATTTTCATTGGCACGCAATTGTTATTTAGCTATAGTGACGCATTTGATTCAGTGACATAATTGACGTTTCTATTTTTTTAATGTTTTAAGTGAACCAAAGCAATGCAATTATACAATGATGCATTTGACCTAAACTAGAGCGACACAATTGTCTGAACTAGAATGATGCATTTGTCAAACAATGACTCAATTGTCTGAACCAGAGCGACATAATTGCCTGAACAACGATGTAATTGTCTGGTAAAGAAAAAATAGAGAGTTAAATCTTAATGTCTACTTTGAATTTTCAAGTTTATCTACTCTTTGATCACTTACTAAATTTTGGTTTGTTTGTGTAAGGCTAACTATTTTGCAAATTTAAAGTGGAGGAGCAAAGTTTTCATTAACACATCTTATGTTTTAAAGTAGACAACTTTCAAATTTGGGCTTTAAAACTTACAATGCTATGAGTTTTTCAAAGTTGGTTTTAAATTGAACCCATAATCTTTCAATTTGGTCTTTAAAATTCACAATTTTATGAATCTTTCAATTTGGGCTTTACAACTCACAATGTTATGGATCTTTCAATTTGGGCTTTAAAACTTACAATGCTATGAGTTTTTCAAAGTTGGCTTAAAATTAAACCCAAACATCCTCACATATTGCGATTTGGTTTAAAATTGAACAACACAAACTTACACTTAGTTTTGGTGCATTTAAAATGAACATAGCATCTACTTTAGTGCACTAAAATGAATCAATATCTTCTTTGCTCACCATGCTTGTGTAATATTTTAGTGTGTATCCTCCCCCCTTGCGCTCCATGCAATCTAGGGTGAAGATAAACACTCTAAGTTTACAAACTTCTTGAGTCACCCAAAGGCTTGTTATGTATCCTATCCCCATGTGCTTTGTGCGATCTTGGGTGAAGAGAAATAACATTCGTTTTCTTTATTAGATAAGGGAATGCCTATGAGACACATCCCACGATGGAGAAATCATAAGCAAACCTAAAAATGTGTTTACCAGTGGGCTATATAAAGTATGCGAAATCAAAATAAAGTACCATAAATCTAAGGTGTGAATGTCATAATGTGCCTAAATCCTCGTATGAACGTAATGAGTTGTACATGAAAGGCTAGAGACTTGTGAACCCCTAAACCTGCAAATGCACAAAAACAACAAACAAATTAGGATGTTAGATCAAATTCAAACAAGAATGAAGGATTCCCCATGAAATCCATTTACTAAAACTTAAACTAGGAAAATGAAGAACAAACTAAATAAATGCAAAGAAATCCTAATTAAGTGAGAAAACTAGTGATCCCATGGGGGAATTGGTGCCAATTGAATGTTGAAATTGGCCATTTCCCAACTCCTAAATTTCCATGTTGAAGTGTGTAGATTGATCAAATCTCCATGATGAGATTTGAGCATAACCTAGATAAGAATTGTAAAAATGATGAAGTATGGAGTGATGTGCACAAAATTGACTCTTAATGTTAAGAGATTAACTTTGCATGAAATTGTGGATGAAGAATGAGGAGAGAAGCCTCCAATTTATAGATTTGAATTTGGAAGAAAGGGAAAGATTTGGGCAATGTGAGACTAACTTTCAACCAATGGTTGAATGCTACTTGTCACCATGTGAATGGTTGATGGTTGTGCACATTTTGGCCAAAGTGCCAATAAATTCAATTAGGTGGAATTTGAATTTGAAGAAATGACATGTGAGGGGGAAAAATGAATGAAATAAATGCCACTTGGCTCAATGCACAAGGACATGTAAGATGAGTGAATGCCTTGTTGGATGTACAAGTCCTCACTTGAGGGAATATTCCCTTTTGATGCCATGTGAGGGAAAATAAAGATTTAATAAAATGAATTAAATCTATTTTCATGTGCAACTTGCATTCTCTAGAGGATTTTAGTGATAGGGATTAACTTAATAAAGGATTTGATTAATTTAATGAGGGATTAGAAGATTTGACAATTTTGACTTAAATTGATGAATTGATTTAAATCAAAATTGAGAGGAAATGATTAATTAAATAAATGATTTTTATTTATTTAACTAAGTGCGAAAATGTTAGATTAAATCAAATAAGGTTTAATTTATTTAATTTAATAAGAGGACTTTAGAGACTTCAATTAAATAAATGATTTATTTAATTAAACAGAAATATAAGGTTAATTAAATTAAATTGATTAATTTAATCACTGGAGGAGAAAGATTTAATCAGATAAATAATGATTTATCTGAATTAAGAGACAAAATATGATGAAATGCTAAGAATATGATTTTAGGAGGAAACATTGTTAGTAATCAGGATCAAGTGTGCCAGATCGAATTTGTACATTTTCCATGTCTACAAGACTTAAGTGTCTGACACTTGATGCATACCTCCAATGTTCACGATTGTGACTAAAAATGTTTGTATCTAGAGATCAACTAAATTTTCCAAAATGTCCTTTAAAGTAGTGCATGGGAGGAACACCACTCCTAGAAGTTATTTACCACGTCCAATTTATAATTGAGGCATAAATCTTAAGATTTCATTCTCTTGTACAAATATAGTCATATCAAGATGGTACATTTCCCTGATATGGCCTATTTGACCCCTCTATTATTTTGGATTTAAAATCATTCCTTCGGGGTGAGGTAAGCCTACTAAGAAGTGGCGTACCTTTATTCCTCTAGATTGTTAAGTGACTGATTTTATTGAGCCAAACTAGTAAGTCTTGTGGAAGAAGACTTGGGAAATATCCCCCATACCCATTGTGTTAGTCAAACACATTGCTTGGAATTCAACCAACTCAAAACAAACATCAACATGGTCAAAAATTTCAAACCCTTTGTTTATATGTGAGTGCACTTCAAGGACAATATATTGTTGCATACCCCTAAATATATCTTTTTTTTTCAAAATAATATAGTGGTTTCCCAATAGATTTGACCATATCTCTACTCACTTATATCAAAGTTAACCCAGGGAACTATGGCTTAGCTCTTTGATTTTCACAATATCAAGCATTTGTGGAAAATATTTTGCCTTGTCATAGACATTGTTAGTTTAAACTTAATCAAGACATTTGATGTGGTAAAAACAATCTCATTAATCAAAGTTTAAATCAATTGAACCCACAAAGTAGGTACACCTTGGTATTACTTTCAAAACAATCTTGATTTCCAAAACATACAAATGGCAAACAAGGAAATTCATAGCAAAACATTGTATCAAAGTTCTACCATCAAACAAACATTAATTTATTAGGTTTATCACTCAAGGGGTAAAGCATGTCTTTCAACACCTTGAACTTGTAAACAAGTCCCTCTTAGGTTCAAAATATTAGGATTAATTATCCCATTCACATCAAAACATTTAACATCTCATCTCACAAACAACTTGAGATTTTGGACACAATAACCTCCTAGACTTAGGTTCTCGTCAACAAATCACCTAGTTTAGCTATTTGTTTGGAAATGAATCCTTTTTCATACATTTAGTTAGATTAGCAAAACATCAATTTGAACAAGTCTATCCTAAATGTCACAATTCTACTCTTACGATTCACAAGTTCATTAGCATCCTTATCAAAACAAAAAAATATCAAACCTTTAGTCTAGTGTTGTCCAAAATTTAGAAGTTCATCATCCACATCACTCACCCCTTTCATCATCCATTCACATCATTGGTCCTAAAAACCTTAGAGGGTCGCTTTTACCAAAATTTGAATCAACCCAAGAGTTCCAACAATATAAATCCCAACACAATACTCCCAAATTTTATCCAAAATTTATGGTAACAACAAGATTACAATACAAGAAAAACATGGAGCAAAACAAAAATTCATCTACCATGAGTGATCCCAACCAACAAGAATTTGATCCTGGAAGCTACTCAACCCCATCACAAAATCCACCTCAAACTTCACTAGAAATTGGGTATGAAGTAGAAGATGTTACTAAAAACCCACTTGAACTCACCACAAAGGAACTAATTGAGGCACAACAAGATCCCAAAACTCACCATCTCGTCAACACATTGATGAAGTTGAACCCAACACAATACATGCTAGCCTTAGCAAAGGAAGGAGCTAAAATCCCTTCCTCATTGAATTTGGACACAATTAGGGAACAACCTTTAGGAAATATGGCTTCTATTCCTCAAACATCCATCACAGAACCCTTGGTCCAATTTGTGGATCGATCTGTCACTCAACCATCTTCATCACATGTGCCAAGTCAACCTTTGACTTCTTGTCTTGCAACTCGACTAGGAACCAACCTTGGTCTCAATCCAAATCTAGGAAACAATGCAACTTTGGGTACCCAAGACACAACTATCCCCCGAAACACAAATTGGACACCCACATTTTGTGCCCAACCATATTCTTCCACCACCATACACAAATTCAAGTGACTCAAGCACCCCAAGTGGAACAACAAGGACAAGTGAACAACATATTGCAAGGTCAATTATCAATGCAACAAGGTCCATCTTCATCAAACCATCCAATTGACCCTTGAAGTCAAATAGTTCCACTAGTCCCTCAAATCAACCAAGGAAACACATCAAACCCATTAATCACAAATCCAATCAACCAAGGAAACTCATTGGTCCCAAATCAAACACATCAAGGAAGTGCAACCAATCAATTGGTTCCTCAACATCAAATCAATCAAGGGAATTCTTCCAATTAAATGATCCAAAACCAAATTATTCCACTAATATCGCAACACCAAGTGGCACCATCTCAACCTTTGCTCCCTCAAGTAATGCAAAATTAAATGGGACCTCAAGCCTACATTCATCCACCCCAATCTCAATTTTTACAAGGAATGATAGCATAAAATCAAGGACAAAATGCACCAAATCCAAATCTAATGTCCAACCCTCAAAATATCATCACACATCAACCACCCCAAAATCAACTCAACCCACAATATCATACCCCAAAATCCACCACTCATTCCAAAAAATCAAAGCATTGCAAGACAATACATGCAAACAAGTCAATTTTTCCTAAACCAAAACACAATCCCATTGGCTTATCAACAACCTATTGTAAATCAATAACACCAAGCTCGATTGCTAGCACAACAATGACAGGCTCAATTACAATCCCAACAACAACAAGCTCAACAACAAGCTCAACTACAAGCTCAACTACAAGCTCAACTACAAGTGCAACAACAAGCTCAACTACAAGCACAATTACAATCCCGACAATTACAGGTGGAACAACAAGCACAATTACAAGCCCAAAAATTACAAGCACAATGATATGCTCAACAACAACAACAACAATAACAAGGCTTGTACTATATCCCACAAAAATCATATGTAAGCACGTAAAAAATGTCTTGAACCCAACTTCACAAGGAGCATACACCACACCTCCACCATTATCACCATTACACACGCAATATCAAAATCTAACATAAAACCCATTTAACACCCCTCTTATCAAAATCCCATATTTAATTCATCTACCATTCTACAATATAGCACTTAAGCTCCACTGTGAAACCCTCAAGATTATTTGTCCTCGCAAATTAGGATTCTTACACAAAAAAATCAAGACATCCAAGCGGGGAAAACAAAGGAATTGCATGCACAATGAGATTTGTGTCCATACCCTTTTGATAGAAGAATTGCAATGATACCATTCCCTCCCAGATTCAAAATCCCCAAGTTTGACAAATATAAAGGGAGAGGAAATCCAAAGGATAATATCAAGGATTTTTGCGTAGCATGCATAGCTTACAATGACTCTTATCTGATGTGTATTTTCTTGCATAGTTTGGGATGCCCAACAATAGAATGGTTCTCACATTTACCTCTGGGAATTTGAACCTTCCAAGATATAATATATTGGTTTGTGGATCAATTCTCCTACAACCTATACATGGATTTAAGATTGGAAGAACTATACACCCTAAAACAAAATAAGGGTGAATCCTTTGTGAATTTCTTGTAACGATGGAGGCATAGAGCTAGAAAAAGCAAATGGACAATTCCTGAATAGCAAAAAATCAGTAGCATTATTGCTAATGTGAAAACAAATCTATCCTTCCAACTGAAAATGCAATGTGTCACATAATGCAACAAGCTTATCCCTAGGGGTCTTAACATTGAAAGAGCCCTTATCGCATAAGGAAACATGCAAGCATTCAAGGACAACTATTCATCTACTAGTTCCAATGAAAAGCCTTGCGTTTAGTGCAAGAACAAGAATGTTACTAACAATGGTTTCATCAATACAAAATTATTCCTAAGTGCTCCAAGACAAACAAACACCCAACCAACAAACATGCAACAAAACACGCAACAAGCAAACATGCAACCGCAAAACAACCAAGTCAACAATGTCAACACACAAAGAGGACCACCCCCTAGAAACAACTACCCTCAACGACGTAAGTACACACCTTTGGGGGAACCTATTGAGACAGTCATGCAGAAGTTAGTACAATCCAATCTCATCATGCTCCCTAACTATCAAAATTACCAAGAACCTCAAGTCAAACCACCATGGTACATCGAGAAGGATCTTTGTGATTTCCATAAAATCAAGGGGCACAAGATGACAAGTTGCATTAAACTAAAAATACATCATTCAAGATCTTATAGAAAATGGAGATGTAACCATAGATCAATAATCAGGGAATCAAGATCTTAAAATATACAAGAACTTGATGCTTGATCATAGCAAGGGGAAAGACAATGGTAAGGGGAAGGATTACACCAATGTTGGTCATGTGTATAATAATGTGGTAGCATCTTTCAATAATTTTATATCTGTTATCACAATCAAAGGGCTTAGCATAGAGTGTGGAGTCACCATACATTGAGGAAAGGTCATAATGCAAGGAGCACCGTCGCAACCTAGGGCACAACCCTCACTTTTGAAGTCAAACCCTAGTGATTACAGTCTCTTAGACCAACTAAAGAAGACCACTACCCAAATCTCCATTTTGAAGCTACTGAAACTATCCCCCACACATAAGGATATATTAGAAAAGGCTTTATCAACTTCTTTTATACTTGAGAATCTTGATACTAAGCAATTCTAGGCTATGATCGGGCATATCACCACTCCTCATCTTCTCACCTTTTCTGAGCAAGACCTCTCAACGCAACCATCGCACAATTTCACATTACACCTTAAGGACATCGCTCACAAAAAAGTGAAGTCAAGAGAGTCTTGGTGGATGGAGGTGCAAGTCTAAATATCTGTACCCTTTAGCTAATCAAGAACTTGGGTTACTCTAAAGATTCCATTGAAAAGGAAAAAGGTGTTACTATAAGGGATTTTGATCAATAACAGGTTCTCAAGGCACAGTCAAGCTCCCTATCCAAGTAGGACCCGTGATTGCTGAAACTACATTCCAAGTGCTTGATCTTGACCTTTCATATAGCATTCTTCTAGGCCATCCATGGATCTATGCCATGCAAGTCGTAGCTTCCACATACTATCAATGCATTAAATTTCCCCATTAAGATAAATAAGTTACAATCCATGGCAATCTCGAACCATTCTATTACTACAAGAACCTTGAATAAAAATACTAAAAGATCCCATAAGTGCCTAAAAAATGATGAAGGTCCAATATCGCCCTCATTCATTGAGCCACCTTCCCTAGCTTCCACCTTCGAATCCAAAACACCCATCAAACGGAACATACCAAATATCAAAGCAATGATCAAAGATAACGGTTGCGGAGACTATAACTTGCAAAAGGATTATTTTCTAATTAGAGATTTGCCTCTTTCTCCTAAATCTCATGGGAAGCCTCAACCTATTAACAAGATATCTGAGTCAATGAAGGTAGCTTCTACCACTTTCACCAAGTGGTGAAATTTGAACAAAGAAGCAATCAACGAGGAAAGTATATCCAAGTTGTTATACCAAGATAACAAACCCATGCTCATTCTTCCAATGGAAAATGACAACAAAGGATTTTAGCTAATGATGGGTTGGGGATACAACAAGAATGAGAAGTCGGGGCAAAACGAAAATAGTTTGATAGAATCCTTTGCTCCTTAGAAACAACCCAAGAATCTTGGTCTTGGATGTACCACCAACAAAGTGACCATTCTTGGCAAAGGTGCTTTTGTTAAACGAGCCAAACCTTCCTCTTGGTTACCTACATCATGTGATAATTCCCTCGACAACTTTCCCCTTGATATCAAAAATTTATTTGAGGATACCTCCATCTTCATAATAACCACTACATCCTTTTCTGTAAACAACCAAATCATTTAACTAAATCTAGTCTACCATCAACTAATCAACTAGGACCAATGAGGATTGTCTATTCTAGATTCATTCAAAAACGATGAAGTTATCTTTGAGTTTATGGGACTTTTTCATAACATGCCATATGGGGATCACAAAGTATGTTTTGAAATTGATCTGGATACACAAGCTTACTATGGGGAAAAAATTGAGTCCCTTAGTCACAAAATAAATGATATGAGAATCACATGTCGATCCTTAAGTGAAAACCACGCGGTGGCACTTTTTGATCATAAAATAGTAAAAAAAAGGATGCATCCAACGGTGAAAACCTCTCCGAGGCGCTGAAGGATGAGGGATTCAATCTTCCTCTTAGTGCAATACATCAAGAAAAGTTAGCAGTGCTTGTAGAGAAATCCAATCTAGTAAATGTAGGGATAAATGAGGCACCTCATATCACTTTCTATGCAGAATTGCTATTGGATGAAGAACAAACTAACTTGGTAGCCTTCTTAAAAGAGAAAAAGGAAAAATTTGCATGATCCTATACAGATATGTTTGGCCTTGATACTGAAGTGGTTTTCCACCATCTAGCAGTCTATCTTGAAGCTAAACCAATAAATCAGAAGCTGAGAAAGATGCACCCACATATAGCATTGTTTGTTAAACTGTAATTGTAGAAACTTCTTGATGTGGGATTTATTAGATAAATATACTATCCTGAGTGGGTTTCAAACTTGGTCCCAGTCTCCAAATCCACCAGGGGCATCAAAATATGTCTATGGATTTTATCATGTCCATCTTTCACTTTTTCATCTAACATGTTTGTCTACAACTAACATGTTTGTGGTGAGATTGTAATCAACTTTATAGGATGGAAGACCTATGTCCTCTTCACATCCTACCTCAACTTCTTTATCACATATAATTGATCGAATACTTGTGTCCTCTTTGTCCTAGATATATTCTCTTTAACCTCTTTCTACTTTAGCTCACATGTTAGAATACATATGCTCACTAAAGTGGGGGAAAAATTTAATACCAAAAATTGCACCCTGTGTAATTTCATATTCCACGAAACTCCCCTTTAGCCTAATAAAAGATGATAATGAACTCCCCCTTTCACTTACCTTTAATTTTGTCCTTAAACCCTTTCTTTTCTATCTTTAAGTGTTTTTTCATCGAGGATGCTAGCACAACACACATACGTCTACGCACCGCACGAATGTCTTGAAAAGCTTCCCGATTTTGTGGCTATTGGGATGTTACACTTTCGCCTACCATCGAAGTGTAAAACCTTTATGGTTGCAGATGCACCCAAAAATTCCTTCTTTCATTCAAACTCTCATTCTTCCAATCTCGCTCTCTCATTCTTTCACTCTCAAGCTCTCACTTTCTCATTCTACACCATCACTACACCATTTCTCAAGATTTATTGCACATCTTGGCTTGTACATCAACATATTGGCTCTCTCAACTCATCTAGAGTGTTGCATAATCTCCTTCGGTATTGTTGTCTTGCTTGAGGGGAGATAACTTCACTCTCTTTATAGTATTATCATGTTTTATGTCAAGTAGAATATTGATATTCTAGCTTGTCTCTTCTTTATCTTGTCAATCTATTTGTCTATTGTCTATTTTATTTTCTATCTATCTATCTAGCTATTCATGTATGTGGAAAATCCAAAATGGAGGTTAAATTGAGGCAAGCCCCAAAACAACCCCAACATTTTCCCTTGTTTCTATTTGTGTAGATCATTCGTTTGGTGCATTCTGGGAGGCTTCATAGAATTGGAACTCTTGTGAGTTTTCTTCTCTATTTCGTCATTCTATTTCATCTAGTTTAATCTTTGCATGTTAGTTTTCTTCTTGTTTTTATTTTTTATCATTCTATTAGTTTAGTGAAACATTCAGATTTTAGTTTTTTCAAATAGACAATACACTTTGTGTGTTTCTGTGAGCACGTTATGGATTCGGTCTGTATGAGACCATAGTGCACCATAGGGACGTCTATGCACCACACTATCATCCTTGGTTGAGAGCTAGCCAACTTGCTATCAAGACCTCTGAAGTTTTCTATTTCTGTCTCTAAAGTCCTTTTTCCAAAATATGTCCTAAAACATAAATTATAGTCAAAAATCCATTTTTCCTTCCACCTTTGTCACTTGAGATTTTCCATTGAGGTTGTAGAGGAACACTTTCTCTTTGAGGAGGCAAAGGGGTTTTATTTTTCCTTTGCTACAACTATGTATATTTATTTTGAGTAGGTTTAATTTTGAACCTTGAAAAGATTGACCCGTTCCTTGATTTTGTCTATTAGGGTTGTATCCACCTTGGTGGCTTTTTGAACCCCTTAATTATGAAATTATTATTTTTTTGAACTTGTATAATCCCTCATTTAAGGATGTTGTAAATGGGTCAAATAATTTATTCTTATAGAAATGTACCACCTTTTCACAATCTAGTGGAATTATTCCCTAAATTTTTGGTGGTGGACAATAAAGATGGACATTGATTTTCTCATTCATAAAAGAGTCCCTTGGTCGTAAAGATGACATTGATTCAAGTTTGTTTTTATTTTGAACTATATTTTCCTCTTTATTAATTAAGGGAGGATAGTATCTAGTTCTAGAACATATGCTACTAATAGGTTTTGAAATTTATGATTTGACTAAAACTTGACCACTAAACTAAGGAGCTTATTTCATGTCTAACAATAAATTACAAAGAATTAACCCTACCTATTTTTTACAAAGTTTTCATTTATTTTTTATTCCAAAAATTGCAGTCTATAAAGCAAAATAATATTTTTTTAATGTAACTTTGACCACTAAATTAAATAGTTTATTTTATTTTTAATAGTAAATCATAAAGAACAAACCTACCTAATTTTTGATAAGCTTTCCAAAAATGTAAAATTTTAAAAAGATTCAACAGATTTTGACATATACAACAAATTAATAAAAAATAAGAAAATCTCAATAAATGTTAGAAAACTTACCTTCAAAGTCTAAAGTTTTTGGAGAGCTTATCTAATACATACCCTAAAACCTTAAAAAAATCAAACCCTAATTTGCACTGGTTTGGAAATTATGGTGGAAACAAAATGTTGGCCCAAATTGTAGCTCCAATACCAATTGTTATGATATTTCTTGGAAATATCTGTAAAAGAAATTAAATTATAACAAACCACTTCAAAGGGTTACCTCTAATCATCATAAAACATGATATAAATTGAATAATTGATGATATGATGATTTGGGAGGAACATCTCCCCTTTATTTATAGGCTTAACCATGTAGGGACAAACTCTTCATCCTAATAAAAAGTATTTATGATATTAACCAAAATTAATGTTAAGGTTAAGCATACCACAAGTGCTTAACTCTTTATACTTAGGAATATATATTATATTCTTAGGATATGTGATATTAGGGTCATAAATTTGGATAGAATATTAGGGACCTAACAATGCCTATCAGGTAAGGATTTTATAATTTGGGACACTCTTAAAAAGGGTGCCAAATTAATTAAGCAAAGCTTATTATAAATTTGTAACAAGGATTTTCATACTCTTTTTTGGTTTGAATCTTGGGATGGGTTTCCCACAATCATGTCCATGTATCCACATTTATAGGCCCTTTTCCATAGTTTCATGGAGGTCAGGTGGTCTTGGGTTGAGAACTTCAAATCTTCCTAGAGCTTGGGGCAAGTGGAGGTGTTTAAGTAGGACCCTTTGAAATGGCCACTAGGGGTCTATGATGAGGATCAAGAAGAGTTAAAAATTACTTTAGACACATAGGACAATTGAGAGAAGGATGAATCAATTGTACATTAAAACCTTCAAGCCCTCATTAACCTTTAAGCCCTTATTAAGCATTAGCATGAATGTAAACAAATAAACATCAACACATCAACAATCATAGATAATGTAACACCATATTTTACATGGAAAACCCTAATCGAGGAAAACCATAGTGAGGATTAAATCACATATATATAAATAACAACATCGATTACAAAAGGCTCATTGTTGGAAGGGCTCACTGCCTAAAGGACTCACTATCCAAAAGAAAGAATGAAAGGCTCATTGTCTAGATAAAAAGATAATAGAAAGAGACTGATATAAGGAGGTTCACTACCTCAAAGAAATAGGAGAATCCACCATAAATCTACACCTTTTGTAACCTTTGGTTCACTATCTCTAGCAACTTAAGGCACACTGAAATGTAGACACCTTCTACTCACTACTTCTGGTAGTCATAAGTGTTCATGCTTGCACTTAAATCACAACACTTAATCACAGACAAATAATTTTGAACCACACATCACACCACTAATTGACCTTGCATATATATCCTTTGCGACCTCAAACAACCTTCTCTAAGTCAAAGTCAATGAAACATATGCACCTCAAATGTGCAACCAAGACCCAAATCTACATCGAAACACTACACCGAGATTTAGTAATCCATGAAGCACATCCAAAAGTAATGCTAGCACACCAGGTTTACCAAACCAACATTAACACTACCAAGCAACCACATACACACTTCACCAAGTCCAAAAAAATTATATAGACCACATAGAAACATCACACAACATTCTAGAATATTCCAACACCAACGAAATATTCAACAACACTGGCACAAACACCTACAGCTAAAAATACTATCATCCTATGCAACCAGTCAAACTGCCACTGAGACACAACACATGGACCAAGGTTGCAGAATAGCTAAACACCAAACCATCAAAGGGAATATAGATATATACAATATTAACACATTCCCAAATCTGCAAGACAAGAAACTTCAACACAAAAATGCAAATCAATTCCATTTCTCTTAGACAACCTTCTTCATAGTCCAACACACTGTTAAACACATCTTCTACATCCACATAATTTAGAACCTGAAACTTTGGATATAACACCTATGAACAATTCTTAACATCACATCCAGACTGCACAAGCACATCTTCAAGCATGAAGAAATGAGGAGCACAATACAAAACACACCCCTGCCACCTTGTACACTATACAAATTTTCTCAGAAGCACTTGGAAACCAAGTGACCATGCTACATCTACAAAACTTGCTCAACACCACAAAAACATTCTCATCATAACCACACTAGAGGTTGACATAAATTAGAACACTAATGATAACTTAGTGCAATAATCTCCCCCTTTGTCATTGATGGCAACACATGTTGAAAAACCATCAAGAAAAAAAGAAACTCTACATCTGCAATTCTAAAGCATCACTTCACATTACTTCAACTCTCCACTTCTCTCTCCCTATTTCTCTTGTGGTGTTTAAAAATCACTCCACTTTGACATCAATGGAAAATTTCAATACTTGCATACTTCACTTTCTCACTCTTTCACTTTTAGACACAACATATGCTCCCCTTGACTGCACCAACCAAATACACCACTACTCACTCCCCCTAAGAGGTATCCTTCACCAGTCCAAGACAAAGAATTCATCTTGAATTGCACCTTTGGACAGATGCACCATATTATGCATGTAGTTGAAATAAGGAGGGGCAATAACCCCTAGATTGTTTAAGAGATACTCAAATATATATATTTTGGAAGAGCCTTTGCAAAAATGTCTACTATTTGATCCTTTGTAGGCACATATTCTAACTTTACTTCATTCTCAACAACTTTCTCTCTTAGAAAGTGATGCCGGATAGAGATATGCTTTGTTCTTGAATGCATTACCAGATTTTTTGAAATATTGATTTTACTTGTATTATCACACAAGATAGAGATAGGTTCATCATATGATACTCTAATATCTTTTAATGTCTACTTCATCCACAATACCTATGTGCAACAAGATGTTGCAACAATATATTCCGCCTTTGTAGTAGATAATGAAATTGAATCCATTTTCTTACTCAACCAATAAATTGATCTATTTCCAAGAAAGAAGGCACCTCCACTTGTACTTATTTTTGTCATATGTACAACCTATCCAATCTACATTTGTATAGCCTCTCAAGGAGAAGTTAGTATACTTAGAATACCATAGACCATAGTTTGAAGTGCTCTTCAAATATCTAAATATCCTTTGACTGCTGCCACATATGATTCTCTAGGATCTTCTTGAAATCTTGTCACAATACATATTGCATGCATAATATTTGATCTAGTTGTAGTTAGATAGAGTAATCCACCAATCATGGATTTATAATTGGTCTGATCTGTCTTAGGAGATTCATCATTTTTTCTCAATTTACAACCAGTAACCATACAAGTACATATTGGTTTAGAGTACTCCATTCTAAACTTTTTTAACATTTCCTTAACATATTTTGATTATGTAATGAATATACCTTTTTTCAATTGATTGATTTGTATCCCAAGGAAGAAATTCATATCCCCAAACATTGACATTTCAAACTCATTTTGCATCTCTTAAGCAAACCTTTCATACATTACCTCATTTCCTCCAAAGATTATTTCATCAACATACACAACTACAATCGAGATTTGATCTCTCTCAACTTTGAAGTAAAGGTTTCTATTTGTAGCACCCTTTTTGAATCCCTACTGTAATAAGTACTTGTCCAGTCTTGTATACCAAGCTCTAGGAGCCTGTTTAAGTCCATACAATGCTTTCTTCAACCTGCAAACCATATCAAAATATTCTAGTAACTACATAGATTTTGGTTGTTCAATGTATACCTCTTCTTCTAACTCACCATTCAAAAATGTAGACTTTACATCCATCTAATATACCTTGAAGTCTTCATGTGTTGCAAAATCCAAAAACATCCTAATAGCTTCCATTCTTGCGATAGGAGAAAAATTATCTTCAAAATATATTCCTTCCACTTGCGGGTAGCCTTTACACACAAGCCTAGCCTTATTTTTGATAACTTCTCCATTCTCATTCAATTTGTTCCTGAAAAACCCATTTAGTTCCTACCACATTCCTATTTGCTAGTCTTGGGACCAATTCCCATCTTTGATTATTCTCAATCTGCCTCAAATCTTCTTCCATAACTTTGACCTAATTTTCATCCTTGCATACCTCAGTTACTATTTTAGGTTTTATCTCAGAAAGTAAATAAAATTTTACTTGTTCCTCTATCATAGTAGGTTTTCTTCTTGTTAGCACACTTTTGATTTTGTCTCTAATTATTTGATGCTCAAAATTATTCCTCTACACATACTTAAGAGTCTTAGGATTCTTTTTCGAAGCTTCTTTCTCTTCCACTAGCATCTCATTTTCTTTATCTTCTCCTTTTTCTTTTTCTTTATCTTTTTCTTCTTCTCTGCAAGAGGGTTCAACAAATTCATATCCTTCTATCAACACTAGGCTCTAATATGACTCTTCATCCACTTTGACACTTGCACTATCAACTATCTTCTTTAACCTTTTGTTGTAGCACCTATATGCCTTGCTCTTTTTAGAATGTCCAAGGAATATTCCTTCATCTGATCTTGTATCAAACTTTCCTAAGTTTTCTTCATCTCTCCTGATGTAACATTTACTTCCAAACACTCTAAAATATCTTAGAGTATGAGATTTTCCATACCATAGCTCATAGGGATTCTTTAAATTGTTCGCTCTTGCTTTTCCTTTATTGAGAATGTAGATTATAGTATGAATTTATTCTCTCCAGTAGACATTCAATATATTTTCTTCCTTCAACATGGTCCTTGCAGCCTCTTGAACTGTCTTTTTTTTCCTCTCCACAACTCCATTCTGCTATGGAATCCTAGGAGCTGATAAATGTATTTTTTATCCCATGATCTTCACAAAAACTATTAAAATCATTGGAGGTGAACTCACCACCTCTGTCAGACCTTAATACTTTATTTTAAAATCTATTTCATTCTCAACCATAGACTTGAATGCTTCAAAATTATCCAGAGCTTCTAATTTTTCTTTTAGAAATTTTACCCATCATTCTACAGTAATCATCTATTAACAACATAAAATACTTGTCACCTTGAGAGCTTCTTGTTCTGGTAGGTCCACATAGGTCTTTATGCACCAACTCCAAAGGTCTTGAAGTAAAATATTCTTTACATTTGAACCTCTTCTTTGTCTATTTTCCAACCTGACACTCTTTGCAAATTGCATTGACAAGCTTTGTAATTCTTGGCATGTCTCTCACAACATTATTAGAGTTGATCTTCACTAGGCTATCAAAATTGATGTGACACATTCTTCTATGCCATAGCCAAATTTAATTGATTTGTGACATAAAGCACTTACCACCAAAACCTTTGAGTTGATAAACATTCCCTTATCTCCTTATTCCCACAACAACCAGAGTTTTGGAGCTTCCTTTTTCTAATTTCACAACCATCATCCCAAAATACCAAATTGTATCCTCTACTACACATTTTTCCTACACTGAAAATATTGTGCCAGAGACCCTTGACATAAAGAACATCATATATCTTATGCTTTCCATCAAAATTAATTGAGCCTTTTCCATAGATCTTAGCAGATGTGTCATCACCAAACTTAACAAGACCACCATCGTACTTTTCAAGTTTAATAAACTTACTCTTATCACCTATCATATGATTTGAGCATCCACTGTCAATTATCTAGTAGTTTCTCTCCTCTCTTGCATGAAAGCCAATCAACATAGTTCCTTCAACATTATGACTTATTTCTAGAGCGTTTTCCTTCACACATATTTCAAGGTTAGTAGAATTAGTTCCAGCATTCAAAACCATGAACAAGCACTCATCACTACTATCATCCAAATAGTTTGATTCCTCATCGTTAGATATACCATTTTCTTGTTTAACATAATAACTCTTCTTGAAATATTTACCTTTATGATGTTTATGTTTGTCATTTGAAACTTTGCATGGATATTTTGAATCATAATGACCTATCTTTCCACAACTGAAACATTTGAAGGGTAACTTGCCTCTGTATTTTCCAGTGCCCTTTTTCAATCTTACAAAATTTGTAACCTCATCAAGATCATCTGGATCAGATTCATCATTCCTCTCTTTCTTGCCAACTTTAAAAGCAATTTATTTCTTTGGAGCATCTTTGTCAAACTCTATTAATTCAAAATTAGTTAAATAACCAATCATTTGATCTCTAGAATATTGATCCAATTTCAGAGCTTCCTCAATAGCACAAACTTTAACACTATAAGATTTAGGAAGAGTTCTCATACCTTTTTCACAACTTCACTTTCCTCCAGCTTTCCACCAAGACCATTGATGACATTGACAATTTTATCCACCCTGAGCATGTAGCCTACAATATTTTCATCTTCTAACATCCTTAGGGTTTCAAATTCGACTTTGAAATTTTGCATCTTTGCTTGCTTGACCTTATCATCTCCTTCATAAATGCTCTTCAAATTCTCCCAAACTTCTTTAACAGTTTTGTAGCTTATCACCTTTACAAGATCTAAATCAGAAAGTCCACTCAAAATAGAATTCCATACTTTTCCATTATTCTCATGATCCTTGATATCATCTTCGCTTATTGAAGTAGTAGAATGCATAGTATATCCATCTTCAATTGAATTCCATACACCAAACCCTAACGAGACAAGTGGTGCAGGGGTATCAGGAGCCACATTTAGCTTACTTTTTGTTATTTTTGATTCTTAGGTTGTTTGTGTGTTTTGGTGTCTAATAAAGTTGTTTATGACCATTTTGAATCATATGGATTCATTTTGGAGTGTTAATTGGGTTTTTGATTAAAAAGCGAAAAGTTGTCAAATGTTGCTAAAAAAGTTGTCATGCAACTTTGTCCAAGTTGCCAAAAAGAAAGAAACTATTACACACAAGAAAGAAACCATTACTGATCATTGGGATCAGTTGTAAATGAAGAAATACACCTTCCAAAGTCAATTAGAGAGTTGGAAAACTGATTTTTGAAGTTTTGGGGGAATGAAAGCAAGTTTCTCTGTGTTTTCTCAACATTGCAATTGATTCTATCATTTTGTATGACCTGTACGGCCCATGTAGTGATCTGAAACTAATTGGACTACGTTGGCATGTAAATCTTTTTTTTTTTTCCTTTTTGTTGCATTAATTTTCATTGAGTTTTTAAAAATTTATTGCTTTTTTCCTAAAAGTTGTGAAAACCCTACTTAGGGTAATCCGAGAGGGAAAATAAAGATGTAATTTGGTCTCCCATTGGTGGAAAATCATCTTCCAAGCTTGCAAGGCCCCAAGTTGAAGTTTTCACATGCTTTTAATGGTTTATAGGTTTGATATTCTGTATATATCAAACTGTGAAGGCAGTGAACAGTAGTTTGTATGCCTTCAATGCAAGTTTGGTGTGTTTTGTGATTGGAAAGGGTGTGGAGAGTGTGTATGAAGGTATTAAAGACCTATTCAAGGTGTTAGATATCAAGATTGGCATTTATAAGACAAAATGTCATGACCGTCCCAAGTAGATTACATGAGACATTGAATCCCTCAAATCGTGACCAGTGAAGTGTGAAACTTTTTGGTGTGTGTAGACCTTGAAACCTCCTTGAAAGAACTTTTATGCAATGTGTAATGGTTCCCACATCAGTGGTTAAGTGTTAAAAACCATTTGTTCTTGTTGATTCTTAATCCAATGAAGTTGTCTCTACTAGGTGTAGCAATACAAGAAGTTATAAGCCAATGAGTTGTTCTATGGTTGGATCATCACCACATAGAAGTGTCCAAGATCATGTTCAAAGATCTTTAAAGCCTTAATACCAAGTTATCAATTGTGACAAGCTGTACTAAGTTGCCCCATATGTTTTTTCCCATGAAGTTCTTAAGGGAATGCTTTGAGACAACCAAGTTGTATTAAGCTCCGTCCTTCCTCTACATCAACAAGAAATACTTTCATCCTTTCTTTTCAGAAGGCATAATTTATTCCATTGAACATAGGAGCTTTGACACCATTTTTTTGCGCCATTTAGATCCACCTCAAGCAATTAAGATTCTTCTAAGGAACCTCAAATTTGATACCAAATGTTAGACACATAGGCCAACTGAGAGGGGAGGTGAATCAATTGCACATTAAAACCTTCAAGCCCTCATTAACCTTCTATTGGGTGAATATTTTAAAATCCCTTTACATATTAATAAATAGTGATTTCAGCCACAATTATTATGAGATAAATCTCTCCTCTTAGAAAGGGGAGGCTCCCTTCGTACTGCTCACTACAATTAAATAGAAACTATACTAAGATATATACATTATAATTATCCATGGAGGGTGTCTCCATTACCATATCCTCTTGTTTCAAGATAAGAGAAACAAATAACAATGATATTCTCAAATAAAAATAGTTAGAGCAATAATAACCGATACTTGCTAGTACTGGTGAATAGAAGTAACTAGAAAAAACACATGAAAGAACAAAGTATTTTTGTTGTCTTCAATGTGAGTTCTTTAGTAACCAATGACTTAAAGTTAAAGTCTTTCAACTCACTTCACAAAAAGATTCATGTATCAAGTGAATAATCCCAAGCACAAAGTCTTCAAATTATTTTCCAATTTTTTTTTTAAAATAACTGTATCACTAGTTGGAGCACAAAGTATGTCAACTAATAATACCATGAATCCATGAAATTAATAATCACAAGCTCAAAGTCTTGATAATTCTCCACCAATAGATGCTTTCAATGTATTTAATTTCAAGTAAATGATATAACACAAAGTTCATATAACTTATCTTGAAAGTCCTCCAATCATAATAAAGAAACACCACTTATCCAATCAACATAAAAGAAATCAATAAGAATGACATAAGAACATCCTTATTCAAAAATATTTGATTCAACACAAATTTTGATACCAAAATTTCCTTCTTGATTAATTGAAATTGATTTTTCAATTTGAACCCAAAGTCTCAAAGTTGATTTTCAATTTGGGCAAAACTTCGTTGCAATAGATTAAAGGTAAAAATTACAAATGAACTCTCTCATATTTATAGATGAGAGCCAAGAGCTAATCTAGGAAAAAATTTAACTACTTTGACTTATTCAACGTTGTATTCCAAAATTATTCGAGGAATTAATTGTTGTTACATGTATTTACAATTCAACAAATGACATGTAAATTATCTTCAACTAACTACAAAAACTCTTAAATGACAAAAACTTGAAATCTAAACTAAGGCATGATCAACCTTCTTCAACATTCTTCATTATGAAATCATCATGTTTCTTCAGGATCCTTTGTACTTCATTATTTGGCACTAAAGTATGTTTGATGATTCCACAAGCTCTTGATACTGAATCTCTAATAGTGTTGTAGGCTTTTTCATGTCGCCCAAGGTACTATTTCAGGTTCTCCAAAGTTAATTGAAGATCAAAGATCCAATCCATTAGAGGCACTGAAAAATGTATGGTCTTCAAATTCCTTCTGAATCATGTTGATAAACTACTGAACCACATTATCTAGGGGAAGTAGTTTCTGACTATCATCTCACAACTTACATGGGATTTCTTCAATTTTATTAATAAGCTGCAAATCATGTTCTTCACCAAGTTCACGTGTAGATTGAAGATCATTGAGTAAGTTGGTGAGAACAGTGTCTTTGTGAATCAAAGGCTCTTCAATTTCCACATACATGTCTCAGTTAGGAATGATCCCAAATTCCTCTAGTTTATCTGTTTTGAGTTTCCTCATTTTGATCCAAGATTGTACTTTGTTTCCATATCCTATTTCTCTTGAGAGAATTCATTTACAGTGTCATCCAATTTTTCTTTCATGCCTTCCATCTTTTCCAACTTCCCCATGGCGGACCCCAACATTTTTTTTTCCAATGCAATTAAGTGATCAAGATACTCACTGACCACTTTGCCCCTAGTATGTACCTTTTCTACCTTTTAAATGATAGGATTCTCAACGCCAACAATAATTGCCTCAGGCTCAATGCATTTAGAAGATTAAGTGATCTTCTATAGCATGACCATAAGTTGATATGTCTTAGCCTTATAGTGGTCCTTCATCTTCTTCTCCTTGTGAAATTTCTCTATGGTAGAATCTAATGCAGATGGAACATCTACCTTCACACTATCATGAGTTACCTAGCCTAATTCTACCCTTGTGATAGAGTAGTCCACAATATTCACTTCTTCATAAGTTTTGTCAAAGGGAGGTTGTGCTATCTCTGCATACTTATTACCCTCTTTATCAAAAAACATCATGGAAAGAGCAATTTCTTTCTTCTTTTTTCTTGTCTTGGCAGATGTAAGTTGTGCAAAGTCAAACTCATATAGAGAAATGGCTTCTTTCCTCCTCTTTGGTTCCTGTGATGACAACGATGGTGGTAACAATGAACTCTCCTCAAGTTGTGTAGCCATTGTATGGGATGTAGTAGAAACATTCACAAAGGTGGTAGTCATGATGGGAGGAGTGTTAGTTAAAATAATCTTGGGAATTTTAGCCCTAGACACTTGCATAGAATCACTCAAGAACTGCTCTAAATCAGAATGTGACATGAGGTCAAAAGATGGTGAGGAAAAACTTGGTAAAGACATGGGAGAACCAGTCACATTATCTAACCCTTGTTTTAGAATTTCAAATGGTGACCTTAAGATGCAAAAGAATGCAAAAATTATATAGATATGGCAAGATTAACCTCAACCGTAATAGTAGGAGAAACAGTGACATTGGGAACATTAAAAATGGGTGAAGATAAAAGGGGAGGAATAGGAGAAGATACAATATTTGCAATAGGGGATGAGGTGACATGTGGTTCCTCAAGAATATTTTCACAAGGGGAAATCTCTATTTCCTTATGATCCCCTTCCTTATGCCTCTCTTCTTGCACATGCTCCTCTTGGACCTCTGTGGATGGGCCCTTTGCAAATTTCCCGGTCTTTTTCTTGCCACCCTTGACCACAAACTTGATCTTAGGCTTTGAAGATCTGCTGGAGCTTGTAGCATCATTTTTATTTTTGGTCCTTAGCTCTGATTTATTACTTGTTTGTACTTGGGACTCATCTTTTGATTTGGTGAAGAAAGGTTTCAATTGTATATCCCTTTCGTCTAACCAAACATTTTTATTGGCCAAGATGGTTTCAAACCTTTCTTAGATTGATATTACTTCTTTCTGAGACCATTGGATGGAAGGGAGAGGAGAAGATGTAAATTTGTTTCTGTCATATGTAGGATCCAAAACAGTATCCTCATCGTCCATATCCTCTGGGATATCAACAAGATCTAATTCTCTTATTTGATACAAAGTTAATCTGCAATAATGCATTCTCCTGATTTCTCACTCTGTCCTAATGTCAACCCAAATATCTTCAACTTGATGTACATGAGAGAAAGCCATTTTGATTTGAGACTTCATGCCTTTGTAATCAAAGTCAGATCTTTCTTTGTACAATTTTATTGTCACTTGCTATATTTTCGATTTAACAACATTGGCCTTATGTGAAGTCTTGTAGTGTAGGAAAAAGTATCCCTTTTTTCACACTTAATTTGGGAATAAATAATTAATAATTAAATGAGCTTAATGATGCCTTAATTTAATATTGTAATATGTATTTTACATATTCATATTAAGTTTTAGGTCCTATTAATTAAAATGGACTTAATTGTTCCTTATTTATGGTGTTGTAAGGTGTACCTTTACACTTTCACACTAATCTAGTGTTTTATTAATTAATTAAGGTTAATTATGCCTTAGTTTGCCCCTTTAATTCAAATCCAAGCCTAATTAATTGCAATTTTTGAGGGATAAAACTTGATATTCATAAATTTAATAACATAATGTTTAACATTGAGCAATGTGTGTCCTAGGTAAGTGACCTAAGACCCATTCGCCATAGGGTGAACAGGTCCTCACTTAGGCCTAGGACCTAAATTCAAACTATGTTTTTGGCAGTTTTTCAATGATTTAAAATGTGTATTCACATGTTAGCTTGTGTTATTTGAATTTTGGGAATTAATGTTAAGATATGTATAAATTAAAGATCATTTCACTAAGAAATCCGAGCAAATTTTCATGAGATCAATAAATTTTCACAAGAGCATTATAGGAGCACTTCAAGAGCATTTTCAAGGCATTCAAGAGCTGATTTATTGAATATTATTGCAACAATCAAGATTCCATTATCATGTCAAATCTTTATTGCATCATGCATGTTGTTTGAGCTAATATGGTGATGTAGAGTTCAAGATCTATTCAAGCATTCAAGGCAACATTTTAAAACAAGTTCCATATCAAGATCCACATCCATTAAAGCCAATTCATGCAAGTTGTAAATCTACAATCCAAGATTCAAACAAAGGTTTGGTGAATTATGACGTTGCTTGTTCATTCATCATTCCTTTATGCTATTTTATTTCATTTCAAGGTTTAATTACCAAAATAGGGTTTGACCAATGAAAATCGCCATTCACCTAACAAACAACATTTTTTTCTCTTTGATGTGTGATTGCAGGTTTTAGGTTGAAGATCCTTTAAAGAGAAAAATTGAAGAAAGTTGTAAAGTTGCAAGAAAGTTGTCGTTTCATAGAAACTCTTCTATAGGATTTATTTTTGGCTATTCGATAGTGAAAATCAGGAATCTGGGAGTGCAGACGCAACAAAAGAGAACCTAGAAAGGATTTTTGGAGAGCCCTAGCCAGGACCCATATGCCATAGGGAAAATGAGTCCTCAATGAGCTTCAGAAAGGCACTTTTGGTGATTGGCACACATTATTCTCCCCTTTTCAGATCTAACTTTTGATTGTTGTTTCTAATAGTTTTGAGTACAGTATATCATTTGCATTTTATAGCTTACTTTTTGGGAGTTTTTTTGATGGTCTTAATATTTCTCCCCAAAGTGCTATTTGACTCATACCCCCATCCTTGCATAGAAATGAAATTTCTAGATTCACACTTTGAATTGATTCACCTTAAGGTTGACAGTCCTTTCAATGTGTGGATCTCATTTCCCAATGAAATAAAGGAGAATAGGTCTATCTACTATCATTTTGGTGAACCCCCTTTTTCTTTCAATCAACCCAACCTATTTTCTTTTGTTTCATTCCGGTGAATTTGAGTTTGATCATTGAATTTTCTAATTTTGGAGTCCTTTTTCACCCTAGATTTAGATTTTTCATTCATTTGCATTGAATTGAGTTTCATTTAGGGTTTCTAGTATGCATTTAACCTTGCATTTCATTTAAGGGTTTTAGGATTGCATTTTTGCATTCTTTAAATATGAAAAATACAAAAAAATCAGTCATTTGGCAAATCAATTACATACCATTACATCATATTCATTGGAATTTGAAAACTCAAATAAAATTGCATATAAAATTAGGTTTTCTAGGATGTCATTTTATCATATTTTTCAATTGCATTCGATGTTAAATTCACAGAAAAATCAAACTGTAACTTGTATCAGATCAAAATTTGGAAACCACTGAAATTAACTCAAAAATCTATAAAAGCACTTTTCAAAACCCTAAGCTAGGACCCATTCACCCTAGGGCGAACGAGTCCTTGATTAGGGTCATTTTTTGATTTTTTGGACATTAAACATTCATTTTTGCATTTTTGTTTATTGTTCTTAGATTTTTGTTTCTATTTGTAGAATTTTTGTTTCTTCAATTAGGTCATATTTAGCTTAATTTGATAAAATTAGTGCATTGAGTGATTTCAAAATTGTATTTACAAGACATTATTTTCAAGTTTTTGCATATTATAATCAACAAATTACCTTGTTTTAAATATGAAAATATGAGAATGGACAAGTGTTTTAGCCATGTGTGGAAGTCCTTGTTCTCCTTGGTTGATGTTTCAAGTTGTGGTTTTGGCAATGATCCTAATGTAATTGACCCTATTCATTCTCAACCAACTCCTAATGAGTTTCCTCACGAAGTTGAAATCATTGGAGAAGATGATGCTAGCATGCACGAGTTCATAAATGATTTCCTTAACAATATTGAGAATAATGCATCCTTTTATCCTTCCATGAAACAACCAACAAAAATTGAGATGTTTGGTCTTTAACATCCTTAAATTGAGTCACAAACTAAGCCTAAAATTCCAAGAATGAGTGAACCTAGCTCTTCTAATCAAGTGCATACCTATCCATCTTATGTTAACAAAGTGACCAACACACCCATCAACCTAGAAGAGACTTATGGCCAAGGCTTTAAGATTTTAACTAAACAAGGATGTGACATAACTAGTGAGCATGAAATTCACAAACTTTTAGAGCAAATTCCTATTGAAGAAACCAAAGGATTAGGATATCAAGATCCTCCTCCCAACATAAGTGTCCTCCTTCTTAAGGAACAACCAATGTATCACAAGGATGATAAGGGAATATTAGGCCCTCCTTCTCAAAATATATCTCAATAAATTGGTGAATCAAGCAAGAAACAAAATCCTTACAAACTTAAGAAACTCAAATTTCCATGTCCCATGTCCCATATTTGAAAATGAAAGAATATTAAACATACTTCTAAATCAAGGAATCATAACATTACTACCCATTAGAAAAAATCCAAATCCAAATCATAAGAACACAAACAGGTCTCACTGTGGGTATCTAGACATAATAACCCAACCAAAATAACCCTGGATAGAATAACCCAGTCACAATAACCTAAGGACAAAATAACGTCCACATTATTACATATTTTAAATTCATTGCAAATCATTTTTTTTATTACAAGGAGCTCATTCTCAACACTCATCTCAGATCATCTTGTCCCGCACTTAGTGGGGGCAAGAGGTTAGATAGCCTTGTTCTAGTTTGACACTTGATGTTGTCCCATTGACTAGTTTTCTGCCTTCCATATATATTGATTGAGATTGGGATGCAAACGACTTGCTATAGGTTGACTCGCATGTAGCTTATTAGTATTTTGCTTTATTTTCTTTTTCATGTTTCTTTATGTGATTGCATGTGCATAATGTGATTCCCTGTACTATTCTATTTGATGTATCTTTGTCTTTTTTTGTGCATTCCTCTATTTGTACCTACATTCTTCTATATGTCCTAAATATTTACCTTTTCATTTGTATTGCATTTTCCTTTTGGGGATGACGCAAGGAGTCGATACATTTAGGTCTCTTCCATGATGACCCAAAAGTGTTTTTTGATTTCACTCTCTATGTCATCGATACATTTAGGTCTCTTCCATGTTGACCCAAAATCTTTTTTTTTTGGTTTTCACTCTCTATGTGTCATTCTTCTAGTTCTATTAGTATTTAGGGAATGCTGACATTTCCAAGCTCTATAACAACATTGTAGCAAAGATATATTGACCCCGAATTCATAGATCCCTTATGAATTTTTGGGGACAACCCCTCCTTCCTTTTTCATGAAATAGCTTTATTTCAGAAACATATGACTTGACATAGGGATTTCTGAGTAATATATCATGTCTTAGGATTGAACATTATCTATTTTAAAGAAATTTCTTACAACATGGTGTAGCAATTTATTGAAAATGGGGGCATACATTGACAATATCTTTCAATATTTCTCATGTTTCATGGTGCAATTTTCTTTCTTCTTGCGATGCATCCTTTTCTTGGTGGTGTCATTGGGTTTGATGTCATCCAAGAGTGTGATATTTCTTAGCGTATGACTTTCCTCTTAGTGGCGATGCGACGCATTGCATTCCATAAGTTGTGAATCTTTTACTCTTGACTTATTCTCTCTTGGAGACATTAGGCACTATGTTCCCTAGGAAGAAGACCTTACACGAACTAAGCAAAATCCCTTTGAACAAAAACCTTTACTAGCATTATTGTTCATAAGTGTTTAGCATAATACAACTTATTAACCTTATGAAGCTCAAACCCCTATTCAAGGCCACCTAGTATAACACACCTTGCTTGCCTATGGAGCCTTGCCTTGTTCAATGGTGCTTAGCATAATGCAACTTGTTAAGTCCAATGGAGCACAAAACCTTGTCTTATGGTGCCTTATTGAAGTTTTCAAGAGGAAAAATTTGATATGGTATGGGACCCTAATATCATTCTCTCATTTTCCACCCTTTGGGAGACTCACCTAGTAGACAACCTGTTAGCTCAGAGTGACCACACAACAAAAAGCTTAGATGTGTTTCACGCCGATCGGATAGTCTAGGCCCAATCTTCCTGGTCTTGACGTTGTATAATTGTGTATCTTTGTCATTGCTACATAAGTGTCTTGAATGTATACTTTAGTGTGAGTTTTACATGGGGTCATACTCTCACTAAAGTGGAGGCTAAATGTAGTGTAGGAAAAAATATCCTTTTTTCACACTTAATTTAGGAATAAATAATTAATAATAAATAAGCTTAATGATGGTTTAATTTAATGTTGTAATATGGATTTTACATATTCACATTAAGTTTAGGGCCCTATTAATTAAAATGGACTTAATTGTGCCTTATTTGTGGTGTTGTAAGGTGTGCCTTTACACTTTCACACTAATCTAGGGATTTATTAATTAATTGAGGTTAATTATGCCTTAATTGGCCACTTTAATTCAAATCCAAGCCTAATTAATTTCATTTTCTAAGAGATAAAACTAGACATTCATAAATTCCATAACACAATGTTTAACATTGAGCAATGTGTGTCCTAAGTAAGTGACATAGGACCCATTCACCATAGGGTGAATGGGTTCTCACTTAAGCCTAGGACCTAAATTCAAACTATGTTTTTGGTAGTTTTTCAATAATTTTAAATGTGTATTAACATGTTGGCTTGTGTTATTTGAATTTTGGGAATTAATGTTAAGATATGTATAACTAAGAGGTAATTTCACTAAGAAATCCTAGCAATTTTTCATGAGATCAAGTAATTGTCACAAGAGAATTAGAGGAGCACTTCAAGAGAATTTTCAAGGCATTCAAGAGAAAATTTATTGAAGATTATTGCAGCAATCAAGATTCCATTATCATGTCAAATATTTCTTGCATCATGCATGTTATTTGAGCTAATATGGTGATGTAGAGTTCAAGATCTATTCAAGCATTCAAGGCAACATTTCAAATAAAGTTTCATGATAATGATCCACATCAATTTAAGCCAATTCATGCAAGTTGTAGATCTACAATCCAAGGTTCAAATAAAGTTTTGGTGAGTTATGACATTGCTTGTTTATTCATCATTCCTTTATTCTATTTTGTTTCATTTCGAGGTTTAATTACTAAAATGGGGTGTGACCAAGGCAAACCCCCATTCACCTAACAAACAAAAAATTTCTCTCTTTGATGTGTGATTGCAGGTTTTAGGTTGAAGATCCTTTGAAGAGAAAAATTGAAGAAAGTTGAAAAGTTGTCATTTCACGAAAAATCTTCTATAGGATTTATTTTCAATTGTCTGATACTGAAAATTGAGAATCTAGGAGTGCAAACATAACATAAGAGAACCTAGAAAGGATTTTTGGAGAGCCCTAGCCAAGATCCATTCTCCATAAGGCGAATGATTCCTCCATGAGCTTCAAAAGGAACTTTTGGTGACTGGTACACGTTATTCTCCCCTTTCCATATTTTCCTTTTGATTATTGTTTCCAATAGTTTTGAGTACAGTCTTTCATTTGTATTTTACAGCTTGCATTTTGGGAGTTTTTTGATGGTCTTAATCTTTCTCCCCAAAGTGTTGTAAGGAAGCTAAGGTAGCGGAACAACTTCCTACACTAACCTTGAGAGGAGAATAATGATTTTTTTTACAGAAACTTAAACAAAAATAAACACAAATATCATGCATACGACAACACATTGATTTATGTGGGGAAAACCCTTTCGAGAGAAAAACCCCACACTCTAAAATCAACCCAATATATTATTTGGAAATCACAAAGATTACAATATACTTACAGAGCAATCTTCTCACAGGAGTATCACCACTTAGAGATCCAAAGGAAACATAACCGCTATCAAACTCTCATAATACATCGTAATACACAGCCGTAATACAATGCCCTCATAAAATAGGGTTGCCTTCTAGGGCAAGTCAAGCTAATAAAATATCAGCTATAGGATATGAGACATAATGATGAACAGTCCCACTCATGGGGGAGGGATCCCCCCACTGTAGACACATAAAACTAACCTAGGCTTGCAAGCTCCATTTCTAATCATTTTCTTCCTAACATACTCGACTCACTTTCAACTATTAATTAAGTAATTCATAATTATTTAATTAATTCATATCTTTTCATTCTTCATGATTATTAAATAAATAAATTATTTATTTATTTAATGCGTCACTAATAGTCTAATGTCTTCCTATAATCAAATAAATTTCTTAATTTATTTAATTATTCCTGCCCTTTATGTCTTTCTAATTATTAAATAAATAACTTTATTTATTTATTTAATTACATCACTAATTAAGTCCTCCTTCCCTTAAAATTAAATAAATTCTTATTTATTTATCTAATCCACCTTCCACTATAATTAAATAATTATGTTTAGTTATCTAATTATTCATTAACCTTTTCTCTTCTAAATTAAATAAATTTCATTTATTTAATTTGATCCACTTCCCTAATTTTGAATTAAATCTTTATATTTAATTTAAAAGGTTCCATTTTGTCACATTCCTCTAAATTAAATAATATCTTTATTATTTAACCCTCTCACCAAAATTAAATAATTCTTATTATTTAATTTCTTCTAAATCTTATTTATTTAAAATAAGTCCCAACACCTAAATTAAATAAATTTATTTATTTAATCTCTCCTATTTTATTGTGCTCATTTTAAATAAATATTTATTTATTTAAAATAAGTCCCCTTTTTAATTCCCTCTTTTAGTAAATAATTTAAATTAAATTATTTACTGTCACATGACCCCACCCTTTTTGAATTAAAATAGTTTTTAATTTAAAAAGTCAACATCCCCTCTTAAATCAAATAATTTTAAATTATTATTTGATTCCCCAATGACTCCGTTTTTCGTGCCCAAGGAATCTCTTGTCACATGCATTGTCAGCCATTGATTTGATTTTCTAAAAGGCAATCTTGACCCTTCATTTCAAATTCGACCTAATGTTGCCCTAACCCTAATTGTGGGTTGTTATATGGAATCTCGTCCATTGATTCTAGGGCATCTCTAACTTTCAATCTTGGCCATTCACACAAAATTGCCTCTTCTATAAAAGAGCAATTTTGGTCACATCTTGCATCTCTTACATCTCTGGTCCTTTGCATTTTTAGAATTGTTTGCATTTCATAGCATTATTATTCTCATTTAGCATAGCATAGTTTAGATTTCATTTGATATTTAGAAATGTTAGATGCTTACTAATTGCATTAGGGCATAGTATAGCATATAGTTTATCAAATCCTTCAATGTTTGCTTAGGGCTTGTCATTTCTATTGACTTGCTCTTTGTAAATCTGAGGGCAAGTTATTTATTTCAGCAAATTTAGAAGGTGTAATGGAGGTTAGTCATGGAGGATGAAGACAACCTTTGAGGTTGTTCATCTATTCCAATGCACTCCATTACCATACTTTGGGTTTTTATGTTCTGCATATTACATTGCTAACCATAGAAATTTCCCTTTGTTACATTGGTGAACCTGACCTATTTTGACATATTTTGAAGAATTTTAGAGTTGGATCTTTCTTGTTGCAGGTGTTTTTGGCTTTTTGTTGCAGGTTTTAGCACCATTTTGCAGGTTTTCAAAGATTCAACCATATCTTTCAAACGGCTGCATATTTTCAGACAAATTTTTTTTTGCAGGTTTCAGACATTATCAAGAGCCTCCCTTCCAAAAATTAGATTTTTTCAATCTGTTTTCAATTTTTAATAATTTTTTTGGTTATTTTCATGAAAAATCAATTGTGAGAGCATATTAGCGAATTTTTTGGATTTCTTTACATTTTCAGAAAGCTCATTTAATTTCAATAGGGGTCTATTTTTTATATTTTTAATTTTCCTGCAAAATAATTCGACAAAAAATAGATCTTTAAAAATTAGGGTTTTGCAAAAATTGACTTATATCTCACACAATTTTGCAGATCTGTTCACAAATTTTTTTTTGCAGGTTTGGAATGATGTCAGGCACCTGAAGCAAAAAAATAAATTTTTTTGAAGCTGTTTTCAATTTTTAATAATTTTTTTATGATTTTTCATAAAAAAATAATTTTGGATGCAAAACAGTGAATTATTCAAGTTTCTTTACATTTCTGGAAAGCTCTTTGAATTTCAGTAAAGGTCTATTTTCTATGTTTTTAATTTTAGTGTAAAATGTAGTTCCAAAAATCAGATTTACTTTGACTAGCTAACCCTAGTGATCAATAATAGAAGTATCCTCTCCCCTTGCACACTTGTGTGATCCTGGGTGTAAGAGAAACTGTTATTGACTCTAAGAATTGGGCATGCACTAAGTCAAATAGGGTTAGGGCAACACTTTTTCTCTGTTTAGTAGCTTCAAGATTTTGGGTTACTAATTTTTTGTTTGCAGCTTGTGGCAAGGAGTCTAACATTTTTCTTGTTTATTTCACAAATCTTAGACAAATTTGCATTTTACATTCATGGGTTAAAATGAACATGCATGCATACTCATTGGGCTAAAAAGAACACAACTTGCATTATAACTCATTGGTTTAAAATGAATTTGCATTTTCATAGCATTGGGTTAAAATGAACTTTTAGTTAGCTCACACTACAAACAGTTAAAATGAACCCCATGTTTTGACAAATACTACAAACGGTTAAAATGAACTCCATGTTTTTTTTATGTTTGTCAACACATTTTGATTTGGGCTTAAAATGAACACCATGCGAGTGTGAGTTAGGATATTCATGTTTTCACTTCTTGTTTTTAAACAAGGATCGATTGAACTATGAATATTCTAATTTGCTTTTGTTGAACTTTAGAAAATTGGGCCTGCTTTGGTGGGAAAAAGTACTCACCCCAAAGCGACTCAAACCGGCAACGAAGCTTTTTAGCCAAGCTACTTCCGACCGGTATATAAATGTGAATCTTAAGGGAAAGCCTAAGATTACGAGTGCAGATATGTTATACGGACCAAGTAGTACTCCCCAAAACCCTGTTGAGCTTAACCTCTTCAGGCTGGAGTGCCTCCATAATGGAGCTTAATCTTGGCCCCATGTATAACCACTCGAACGGATGTCCGAATTAAATCCCTTGTTTTAGCAAGCCAAAAACCTTCTATTCTTTGGTACAACAACGGTCGTTGTGATGACACCCGCACCTGCGCAGTTCTTAGTAGAGATGATCAATCTGCCATGGGAGTTTCATGGAGGTTGGAAGCTTGGTTGCCTTGAGAAGTGAGTGCACTGTAAGGGGGAGCCTGTGGGGCCAAGCTTCTGAATTCATCCGCTAAGGATATGCGGTTAGTGGGATCCAAAAGAATAATGTCCTTACAGCCATAAGATTTTGTAAAATGACTTCTATGTGGTTGATTTTCATCATTTTTACAACACCATGTATTTGCCAACTGTTTTGAGACAAATAAAACATCAAACTTGCAACAATCTGAAACAACTTTGCCAACTGAAACAAATCTTTGCAGATTTCATCAAGTCCTTTTTTGTTTCTATCAAACTAGACATTGATTTGCTCAACTTCCTTCATCATGACATTATAGATGGCATTCTTAGGATCACCATAGGTTTCCATTTGCATTTGACTAGTTGCATTATTAAGTTTTACCATCTCCTTAGACACTCACTTTGCAGATTTTAGGAATACACTCCTTACCATCCATTGTCAAGACTTTGTCTTCAAAAGTAGGTTATCATTGGACCCAATCACCCTTAGTCATTTAGTCAAAACTTTTGTGAATTGTTTCCCACTCAACAGTCTAGTGTGGAAACTTCAATTTGTCCTCTTTTAGTCCTATTATGGTCCATTGATTTTCCAAACCTGAAACATTGCAAGCACTTTGTTTGGTCAAGTAGTCATTTCCTTAGATTTCTCAATAGTGAGTGCATCTTAGGTTCCATTTAGTTTGCATATCATTAGTCTCCTCATTTTAGAGTCATACCATTTGCATCCACAAACCTTTCATCTCCCATTTGCATTTCATAACATTCCTCATTCTCAAAAAAAAAAAAAAAAACACAAAAACATAGTGTCATATTTAGGTCATTATCACTCATTATCCCTCATCATCCCAAAGTTGAGCAAAACTTTTTATGGTTGAAACTAGATTACAAAAAAAGAAAAGACTCATGGATTCTTTTGGTCAAGACCCCAATTTTACCGATTTCACCAATGACATGAATTTATTCCCTAACAACATGAACACTCTTGATAATGACATGGGAAATTCTACAATCAATCCTTTTGATGAGACATCTATTCCACACAACCAATTTGAGCAATTCATCTATAGAAACCAAAAAGGGGAAGTTTTACAAGCTGCTGCCCAAAACCCAGAAGTGGCCTCTTTTGTGGACGAATTAGTCCTACATGACTCATCCAGATATTTAGCCATGCTTCTTGACCAAGGAACCAGGTTACCACATGGATTTGACCTCAACACCATTAGAGCAACATCCCCTAATCACCAATCACATAGTACTTCCATGGGAGCCTCTCTACAAAACACCATTAACACCATCAATACTACCTCCCTTGGTCATACTACTACCACAACCAATGCAGCCACCACAACCAATGCAGCTACCACAACCAACACAACATCCATTGGAGGATCATCTACCCAAAACAACACCACATCACAATTCATCCCCCAACAAACAACTACTACTCCTTCACAAACATTTGGATCAACAATGGGGGCAACCACCTCACCCATCTTTGGAACATCATTTAATTCCATGGGTACATCAACAAACTTGTTAGGAGGTCCCTCAAATACTATGGCAACTAATTCATCAAATCCTTTGGGGAGAAATAAACGAAGAATTACCATTCAAGGACCCCAACCTAATTATTCACAAGTTAATACCAACATTCCTTTGGGACAAAACACCAATCAAGGCCCAAATACCTCATTTGGTCAAGGCAATCAAGGCACCCAATCTTTTACTCCATTTGGACATCAACATACTCAAAGTCAACAAGGCCCACAAATTCAATCCAACATGGCAGGATCTCAAATCCCCACATATGCTACACAAGTGCATACACAACAACATAATCCCCATCAATACACCCATTTTCAACAACCACACAATCAGAACACTCACTTTGCTCACCAACAACACATTCAAAACCAACACATCTCATCACAACAAGTGGGAAACCAAGCCATACCTCTCACAAACATGTGTGATGCTACCAACAACCCCATTGTGGAGGCACTCACACTACAACTTGCTGCTCTTCAAACACAAGTAGAGACCTTGCAACAATCCAACAAAAAGTCTTACATGTCACATGACTTGTGTCCATATCCATTTGACACCACCTTGTACATCCTCATGGGTATGTAGTACCTCATTTCCCTAAGTACAAAGGCAAGACGAACCCCATTGAACACATAAGAGAGTTCACCACTAGTTGCATGGACATAGCTTATGAACAAACCTATCTCATGAGACTCTTTTCAAGAAGTCTCGCAGGGCATGCACTAGAATGGTTCTCACTATTGCCTAAGGGAATAAAAACATGGAATGAATTGGCAAACAAGTTTGTGGAGAACTATGCCTACAACATTGACACAGACATTGACATTGCCTCCTTATGTAGACTTACCCAAGAGGATGCGGGAGAGACTTTCATTCCATTTTTTCAAAGATGGAGAACCTTAGCAAGCATGTGTCCTGTAGAAATACCTGAAAAGGAGAAAGTAACCATGTTTGTACAAACTCTCCTTGGACCACTAAGGTATGGATTACAGGTCCATTGTTGCACCACTTTTGTTGATCTTGTTGAAAAAGGTGTCCAACTTGAAAAAGCCTTGATCGCCAAAGGTGAGTTAAAATATGGTGGCAAAATCATCAACACCACTTCAAACAATAACCCAAGTAGCTCAAATGACAAAAACAAATATTGGGTTAAGAACAAGCATATCACCAACGATGGTGTAGTTGATGCAAAAACCGTTAATACAACTGGTCATGTACTCACAATCAAAGGAGTACAAAGTCAAAATGCACCTGTAACTACACCCACACCAACTGCAAATGTTGTCCAAAGCAATCCTACTCAAACCAATCAAAGACAACCACGCCAATCACGACAATTCCAAAAATGTACATACACCCCTTTGGGTGAACCTATTGCAGTTGTCTTAAAGAAACTTCTTCAAAACGGGGTCATAACATTGGAAGACCCTAAACCATATGACCCCGGTCAGTTCAAGCCAGCGTGGTGGGATGATAATGCATTTTGTGATTTCCACCGTGTTAAAGGGCACAAAACATCCTCTTGTCGTCAATTGCGAAATCTGGTGCAAGACCTCATTGAGAACCACACCATCGAGCTAGGTGGTCAATCCTTCACATCTAATGCGGATCACACTATACATAAAAACCCATTGCAAGATCATGGTAAAGCTTCCTCATCTGGCACAACGAATACCAATCATCAAGCCAATTGCATCCGTCCCGCCTACACTAATGGTCATCCTACCTACAATTATCCCGATGGTACCATTATTAACAATCTTCGTGCTGCTGATGAAGATGAATGTGTTAATACCATCACCATTAAAAAGGCCCCAGAATGCAATGTCACCACCCGCAAAGGCAAAGTCACTATCCCAGGTCCTTCTGCACGTGAATCGAAAATCACCATACCTGGTCCATCTGCAAAACAGTCAACCCCTAAACCAGAGTTCAACCTTATTGAGCAATTGAATAAAACACCTGCTCAAATATCCATTCTCGAATTGCTCCGTATCTCACCCACACATAAGGCCATCCTGGATAAGGTCTTGCAAGAGTCATCCGTCCCAACCAACATTGATGTCAACCACTTTGAGACTATGGTCGGATACCTAAATTCGCCTCATCACATCACCTTTTCGGATAGTGACTATTCCTCACCCAAACCATCTCATAATGATGCCCTTCATATTGAGGTTTTTGTCCACAAGCATAAGGTTAGACAAGTCCTAGTAGATGGCGGAGCAGGATTGAACATCTGCTCTCTAAAATTGGTTAAAGCTCTTGGTTTCTCTGATGCATGTGTAGATGCTAGCAAGAGCATCGTCATTAAGGCATATGATGATGAAGAACGTGCTTCTAAAGGCGTCATTACATTTCCACTCCGGGTGGGACCAGTTATCATAGACACAACATGCCAAGTCCTGGATCGTGATATACACTACAACATCTTACTTGGTCGACCTTGGATTCATGCTCTAAAGGCCATTCCATCCACATACCACCAATGCCTAAAATTCCCTTTTGATGGTACCGAGATCACTATCCCAGGAGATCCTGATCCGTTTCAATACTGCACAAATCTGCGAGCCACCGCTGAACATCAAGTACCCATCAATCAGGAGGCCTCCACTTCCACTTCATCCAAATATATTGACCCATCCACACTCACAAAATCATCCATTCCATTATCATCTACCACACCATCTTCATCGGCCTCTATACCAAGTAAAGATTTACAGATAGAGGACCTAGGCTGTGGAGAGTTCAAATTGAATATGACTTACTGTATTACCACAATACCAAAGCCACCCAAAGTCTATGGTAGACCATGTTTTGCAGTTGAGCCCAAAACCACTTTCAAGGTTCCACCGAAAAGTGTTTTTACACGATGGGGCGATATGGGTAATGAAGTCATTATTGACATAGATAACTGGATCTACAAAGACCCTATAGAGTTATCTCCACTACCATTACACCTTTATGGAAAAGGTTATGATTAATGCAAGGCCCTAGGTTTCGACAGCACAAGCGGCCTTGGAAAGAACAACAATGGAAGACGGGAACCCATTATCATAAAGGCAAGACCAAGATACATAGGGCTAGGGTATGACCAAATCAAAATTGACAATCAACGTACTCTTGAACTTTCAAGTAAGGTTGTAATGGCTACAGAAAGTGTTGAGACATGCGAAGAATCCCTAACCGAAACAGACTCAAATGAATGGGAATGGGGATCTGACAAAACCATCAGTGACTATGACATTGATGAACTATTCTTAGAACCTGGCCAACCTTCCTTTGAAGAACGATTCCGCCAACAATATAACATTGCCCCTATTGACCGACATTCTAAAGACAAAAAATGGGTGAGCATTCCTTGGAATCCAGAGGAACACAAAGTGTCATCGGCAATACCTGAATCACCCCACCCCATTCCTGAGCCCACCCATGAGCCTAACCCATTTGAGCCCATTATCCATAATTATGAAATGCCTACCACTAGTCACGATGTTGATAATTTAATCCCATATTATGATTTTGAATTTGATTCATCTGACTCAGAGTATGGACCATCCATTGCATCAGACACAGAAGTGCAAATTGATAACTTTGCCTTTACACTTGAGGCATCAATTTGCACACTTTCCGCATCTTCCCCATCCTTTACCAACACCGACGATGGAATCTCCCTTGTTTACCCACAACTAATCGACTGGGACCAACAAGATCCACCAGTGATGGACATATTTCAGAATGACGAGGCAATTGCAGAATTCATGGGACTAAGAGAAGGTATTCCATGGGGGGATCACAAAACAGGGTTCGCCATTGATCTCGATTGTGCAGCTTACTTCGGGGAGACTGTGCAATCCTCCAGTCACAAAAATACAAAAAATAAAAAAGAAAAAGAAATGCCTTTAGGTGAAAACCGCAAGGCACCTTCTGGCAGAAAAAATAGTAAAAACAAAGGATGCATCTGAAGGTGAAAACCTCTCTGAGGCGCCTAAGGATGGAGGATTGGACTTTCTCCCTGTAACACAGGAAAAATCGGCCATGCTCATTGAGGATACAATAGAAGTTAACATAGCTACACTAGAGAATCCCAAAATGATTCTCTTGGCCGCATCATTATCAGATGAAGAAAAACCTGAATTTAAACAATTCTTCACAGACAGGAAAGTTAACTTCGCATGGTCATATGCTGACATGCCAGGCCTTGATCCTGAACTAGTTTTGCATCATCTTCCTCTCATCTCAGGAATCAAGCCAGTGAAACAAAAGTTGCGCAAAATGCATCCACAGATTGCACTCTTGGTAAAAGCCGAACTAAAGAAATTACTAGATGCTGGGTTCATAAGGTCAATAGACTATGCTGATTGGATATCCAATATTGTTCCTGTTACAAAGCCAAATGGACAAATCCGTATCTGCACGGATTTCAGGGATCTGAACAAGGCTTGCCCAAAGGATGACTTCCCCCTACCAAACATAGACATGATCGTTGATCTCACAGCAGGATACGAGATGCTATCCCTCATGGATGGTTTCTCGGGATATAACCAAATTCGAATTGCCACAGAAGATCAACATAAAATGGCGTTCACCTGCCCATGGGGAACGTACTGTTGGAACGTCATGCCTTTTGGCCTAAAAAATGCAGGCGCCACATACCAGAGGGCTATGACAACAATCTTCCATGACATGATGCATATCTTAATGGAAGATTATGTAGATGACCTATTGGCAAAATCTTTGACAAGGAAGGATCATCTCAAGGTCTTGGACAAAATTTTTAGACGGCTTGAAGATTACAAGGTTAGATTGAACCCAAAGAAATGTGTCTTTGGAGTCACTTCAGGTAAGCTGTTGGGATACATAGTTTCAAGACGAGGCATTGAGGTTGATCCAGAAAAAGTAAAAGCAATTCTAGATATGCCTCCGCCAAAAGGGATTAGTGAGTTGCGATCACTTCAGGGCAGATTACAGTCTATTCGTCGCTTCATTGCACAGTTGGCAGACAAGTGTCAACCATTCCAATATCTGCTATGTAAAAGCAATCCTTTTGTATGGACGGATAAATGCCACATAGCCTTTGACCAAATTAATGAATATCTATTAACACCACCAGTGTTAATGCCGCCTATTGAGGGAAAATCGTTGATCCTTTATGTCTCTGCAACGACAAATGCATTAGGGGCATTATTGGCACGAAATGACCATGAAGAAAAAGAAAGAGCCATATACTACATCAGCCGCACATTGATTGGATATGAGCTCAACTACACAACCATTGAAAGGGCATGCCTTGCAGTTGTCTTTGCGGTGCAAAAACTAAGACACTATATGTTGAGCCATCAAACACATTTGATAGCAAAGATTGACCCATTAAAATATCTCCTGAGTCGTGCGGCATTGACAGGTCGCTTGGCGAAGTGGGTCATGATTTTAAGTGAGTATGACATACAGTATGTGGAGTGCAAGGCTATAAAAGGTCAAGTAATAGCCGATCAACTTGCAGACGCACCAATCCAGGCTACCCACCCTTTGGTAGTTGATTTTCCTGATGAGTCTATTTTTCACGTCGAACCTGCATTACCATGGAAACTATAATTTGATGGGTCCCACACTGGTCATGGCTCAGGAGCTGGCATATTATTTATTACACCACAAGGGGATTCAATTCCTAAATCATTTCGGATTGCTTTCCCTTGTACAAATAATATGGCAGAATACGAGGCATTGGTCACAGGTCTCAAGATAGCAATCAAATGGAAAATTCAGACATTGCTCGTATTCGGAGATTCTCAGTTGGTCATCAATCAAGTGAATGATGACTACGACACAAAAGATGAGAAGTTGCTGCCCTACAAGAGAATGGTGGATAGTTTCCTAATGTATTTCAAAATGATTGCATTTGAGCAAATCCCGAGAACACAAAATAAGGCGGCCGATGCAATGGCTACTATTGGATCTCTCCTAGATATCCCTAAGAATGTGTCACAATTTGAATTCTTAGTGGAACAACTGCTGATGCCTGCATATGATATTCCAGAGTCAGAAATGGTGTGCGAGATTGTTGGTCCCAGTTCGCCTTGGTATCAGGACATATACGACTATCTTAAAACCCAAACCCTTCCACCCAACTTGTCCAACAACCAACGAAAATCCTTTATCCGAAAAGTGGCTAGACATACCATCGTCAGTGATACCTTATACCGTCGTGGATTTGACAACACCCTTCTTCGCTGTCTTGACACTGATGAAGCCCAAATGACTTTACGAGAAGTACACGAGGGTATATGCGGATCTCATTCGAGTGGTCCAACCTTAGCTAGGAAAGTCACCAGACTTGGGTACTACTGGCCGACATTGGAAAAAGATGCTCTCCAATTTGTCAGAACATGTCATAAATGCCAGGTGCACAGTGATCTGATTCATGCACCTGCATAGGAATTGAGACCAATCACTTCTCCATGGCCCTTCGTATAATGGGGACTCGACCTCGTGGGTAAGATTCATCCATCCTCTTCAAATGGCCATAAATTCATAATCACCGCCACTGAGTATTTTACTAAGTGGATTGAAGCCGTCCCTCTCACTTACATCACCGGTAAGCAAATATCCAAGTTTATTTTGAATTACATCATCTGTCGGTATGGTGTTCCGCAATCCATCATCACAGATAATGGGAGTCCATTTAAAAATCAGGACGTTCGTGAACTCTATTCGCAATTCCACATCCAACATCATTTCTCCACCCCATATTACCCACAAGGTAACGGTCAAGCTGAGGCATCAAATAAAACAATTCTTCGCATTCTGAAGAAGACCGTCAATGACGCTGGCCGAGATTGGCACTTACAACTCAATCCTGCTTTATGGGCCTACCGAACCAGCATTCGCACACCCACTGGAGCCACTCCATTTTCTCTTGTCTACGGATCTGAGGCCATATTTCCCATCGAGGTTGAAATTCCTTCTCTTCGGGTCTCTTTGAAAGGAATGATCGATGATGAAGAGTATAGACAGTCTCGCCTGCATGAGCTAGAAATGTTACAGGAAAGACGACAAAATGCCTTAAATCATTTGCAGGCATATCAAAATCGTCTTTGCCGAAGTTATAACAAAAGAGTGATGGTAAGAAAGTTTGAAATCGGTGACTTAGTCCTAATGCAGAACCCAAGAAATCAGGCTGACCGTGAAAAGCCTGGCAAATTTGAGGCTAATTGGCTTGGTCCTTACATTATTACTGTCGCATTTGGTTCTGGAGCTTATCAGTTGGCCACACCTGATGGAGAACAGTTGACAGAACCTATCAACAGCTTACATTTGAGAAAGTTCTACACATAGCATCAAAGAGCTTGGCTAAAAAACCCAAAATACAAAAAAATTAAAAAAATAGAAAAATCGTCCCTTGATGAAAACCTGGCAAACAGGCATCCTGGTGACACCAAAAAAGTTAAAAAATGGCAAAAATAGTAAAAAGAAATAAATTCATCCAATAGTGAAAACCTGGCAAACAGGCGCTTTGGATAAGTACCATGGTGAAAACTTGGCAAACAGGCGCCATGCGTAGTCGATCATTGCTTCGCCATCTACTGTCACTCAAATCGACCTTTACCCATTTGTCATAATCACAAAGGCCTGACACATTCACGACATGCATTCTAAGTCCTGTCAATTCCAACCATGGTTAAAATTTGGTTGACATCATTCCTTGCATATCCTTGCCTTTACGTTGCGTCTACCTATCTCCATATCATTAGACTCGGTTAATCCCTGCTCTGTCTGGGGGCAAGAACTTTATTATGTAATTGCAGTGGGTACTGCACAGGATCTTGCATTCTCAAAAGTCTTGAAAAAATCCTAAAAATATGAAAAAGTCCTGAAAAAATCCTAAAGATCTGAAAAAGTCCTGAAAAAATCCTAAAAATCTGAAAAAGTCCTGAAAAAAGACCTAAAAATCAAAAAGCGTCCTGAGAAAATACAAAAACATCCAAATCAATGTCAAAATTCCAAAAACAGAGTCAGAATCAATGCTTGTCCCGTCAATCTAGTCAGTTGCGTCAGTCAGTCTTTGTCCATGTCCGAACTACGTTGTCTCTGCGCATTTGCTACGTAGGCAAGATTCATCTTTGAATCCCCGAGACATTAGGTCAGTCTTTCTAGGTTTGTCAAAATAAAATCATGATTCAAACTTTTGTCCTTTGGACAAGGTCATTGCTTGTGTCGAACTACGAGGTCTCTGAGTGCACGACGTAGGCAAGGCCATCAATCGATGAGCCCCCGAGGCCGCACTAGGTCAGTCCATTAGGGGTCATGGCACAACACTTTCACACACGTCAAACAATCTTCAAATCAAACAAATCGCCTATCAAATCTCAAGCGAACTTTCTATCAGCAATCAGTTTTATCAACTTTTTTTAGCATGTCAGCGAGAACATGTAATCAAATTCTATCAAGACATTTAATCTGGCAAACATTGGGCTTTTCTTCAGATGTGTCCTCCTGAAGAGAAACTCTTGTCATTTCTTTATGCTTTTGGATGTGTCCTTCCTAAGCATTGTCCTCATCATTTGGCATTTTGATGGATTCTCCTCGGTATCAATGTCATTTAGGATGTGTCCTTCCTGAATTCGATATTGCTCGACAGTTGGCAACCTTGATCTTAAAACACTTGGCAAATACTTGGCACTTGTCTTTGGCCTTTTCATCATGTTACTAGTTTTTCAACGAGATCTCGACAACAGGATTTAGAGAAACAACGATGTCTCATGATGTTTGTCTTATCTTTTGACACTCATGTTACTAGTTTCTCAACAATGTCCTGACTATGAGATTTAGAAAAACAACGATGTCTCATGATGGTGGCATTATTTTTGTTCTTTTGACAATCATGTTGCTAGTTTCTTGAGGATGTCCTGGAAACAAGATTTAGAGAAGCAACGACATTTCATGGTTTGTCCTTGTCTTTTTCTACTTGCGGTTGGTTATGACAAAAGGACTGGGGCAATTGCGCTCTTAGTATGCATCATGATCATCCTTGTCTGTGATTGCTTGTCTTACGTGATGGTTCGACCTTGCACACCTTGATTTATGTCATATCATAGTGTTTGTCGGCCATCATGACATTTTCGCCCAATGATGATTAAAGAGCAACAAATATTAAAGTCCTATGGTAAACATTGAAGGATTTAATCTAGGAACTAACATGCATCTCATATAGGCAATGCATTCATATCATCATCCATATGTTTTTCACTAACATTTCTTTGTCTCTCCATATTCTATTCTTCTCATTCCATTTCGAGAGCACACTCGTATTCTCGGAACCCGTCTGTCCTCCCGAGGGGGCATACCGCAATCCTCCTCATCATTCTTCCTCATCTTATCTTGCACTGGGGCATATGTTTGACTTATTTTTCTTTGCCACAATGCGACAGGCTGCATTATGACAAAGAGGGGCAAATGTAGACACATAAAACTAACCTAGGCTTGCAAGCTCCATTTCTAATCATTTTCTTCCTAACATACTTGACTCACTTTCAACTATTAATTAAGTAATTCATAATTATTTAATTAATTCATATCTTTTCATTCTTCATGATTATTAAATAAATAAATTATTTATTTATTTAATGCGTCACTAATAGTCTAATGTCTTCCTATAATCAAATAAATTTCTTAATTTATTTAATTATTCCTGCCCTTTATGTCTTTCTAATTATTAAATAAATAACTTTATTTATTTATTTAATTACATCACTAATTAAGTCCTCCTTCCCTTAAAATTAAATAAATTCTTATTTATTTATCTAATCCACCTTCCACTATAATTAAATAATTATGTTTAATTATCTAATTATTCATTAACCTTTTCTCTTCTAAATTAAATAAATTTCATTTATTTAATTTGATCCACTTCCCTAATTTTGAATTAAATCTTTATATTTAATTTAAAAGGTTCCATTTTGTCACATTCCTCTAAATTAAATAATATCTTTATTATTTAACCCTCTCACCAAAATTAAATAATTCTTATTATTTAATTTCTTCTAAATCTTATTTATTTAAAATAAGTCCCAACACCTAAATTAAATAAATTTATTTATTTAATCTCTCCTATTTTATTGTGCTCATTTTAAATAAATATTTATTTATTTAAAATAAGTCCCCTTTTTAATTCCCTCTTTTAGTAAATAATTTAAATTAAATTATTTACTGTCACATGACCCCACCCTTTTTGAATTAAAATAGTTTTTAATTTAAAAAGTCAACATCCCCTCTTAAATCAAATAATTTTAAATTATTATTTGATTCCCCAATGACTCCGTTTTTCGTGCCCAAGGAATCTCTTGTCACATGCATTGTCAACCATTGATTTGATTTTCTAAAAGGCAATCTTGACCCTTCATTTCAAATTCGACCTAATGTTGCCCTAACCCTAATTGTGGGTTGTTATATGGAATCTCGTCCATTGATTCTAGGGCATCTCTAACTTTCAATCTTGGCCATTCACACAAAATTGCCTCTTCTATAAAAGAGCAATTTTGGTCACATCTTGCATCTCTTACATCTCTGGTTCTTTGCATTTTTAGAATTGTTTGCATTTCATAGCATTATTATTCTCATTTAGCATAGCATAATTTAGATTTCATTTGATATTTAGAAATGTTAGATGCTTACTAATTGCATTAGGGCATAGTATAGCATATAGTTTATCAAATCCTTCAATGTTTGCTTAGGGCTTGTCATTTCTATTGACTTGCTCTTTGTAATCTGAGGGCAAGTTATTTATTTCAGCAAATTTAGAAGGTGTAATGGAGGTTAGTCATGGAGGATGAAGACAACCTTTGAGGTTGTTCATCTATTCCAATGCACTCCATTACCATACTTTGGGTTTTTATGTTCTGCATATTACATTGCTAAGCATAGAAATTTCCCTTTGTTACACCCACAACCCCCATTATCATCAATTGAACAATACCTTATGTATCAACATTAACTAATGTAATTGCAAGGTTGAGACACGTTTCTCAACAAGTACTATTTCACACATATCCTCATCCTTGCATAGAAATAATTTTTTTTAGATTCACACTTTGACTTGATTCACCTTAAGGTTGACAGTCCTTTCACTATGTGGATCTCATTTCCTAATGAAATAAAGGATAATAGGTCTATGTACTATCATTTTGGTGAATCCCCTTTTTCTTTCAATAAACCCAACCTATTTTTCTTTGTTTCACGTCAGAATGGAATATCTTTCGATTGCTAATGGAAATTTAAATCCTAGCTTATGGGATTCCATTTATTTACTATGCACCACAGTAATTTGCGTGCATAACTCCATTAGAACAATATTATTTTTAGGATAACGTGGAAGCATATATGGATAGCTAGAAAATCCTCCAACTCTTAAATAAGTAAAAGTTGGAAATTGTAGATAAAGGCAACCATATTTGTTGACAATCTTCCATCATATACTCTTTTATTATCTAGTTTAGGATCAAAGGCACACATGAGTGGTGCAAATAAGGCATCATTTACCTTTCTAAAATGTTTGATACTTCCCTTGAGAGTGACCTACGGGAAATAGTTGTAAACCTATGTAACCTTCTTGTCTCCCTCAATAGTCAATCTTGGAAAATTCCTCATCGATGTTGCAACATAAAACCAATATGAAGTCATGTAAAACTTGTGCATTGTAAGTACTTGGGTCGATTGCTCATGGAGGGAATTGTTGATTTCCTTTCCCCAAAAGATCTACTACTTTCCTTTTAGAATAATCTCGATGTACACGTACATCCAGTCCTCAAATGTAAAAGAAGTAGGAAAACCATGTACTCTACTGAGAAGAGTAATGAGGTCCTTCACCTCTTCTATGTAATCACTATGAGGAGGATGTTTTGGCCACCTTGTGACACTTGGTCTAGGGGCCTTCAACCATTTACTGTTGATCATCCTTATCACAAAATTAGGATCCTTATCATATTTTTCCTATGTGTTAGATTCTTTAGAAATCTCCACATGCATGTTAGAACTTGGGCACATGAATACTTTGTCAAAGAAATCTACATCTAATTCCATTACCACATTCCTATTTGATTCACTGACCTTCCTATCATCCTTGTTGTAGTGAGAGGCCACTGCTAGTATAAACTCGGGATTCTGAGAAGCTACCAGAAATGAGGCCACAAGATTTATGTTATTATGAACAATTGATTTCATTCTCTTTTCCAAGGATTGTTTCCTAGTTCTTTCAACAAATTCGGACATGTCCACATGATCGATCTTTGTTTCCTTGATTTCTTTGACATTAAATGAAACCATTGTAGGAGGAAACACACCTTGGTATTTGTACTTCATAGCTTTCCCCTTGTAAGGATATGGATTTGACATTGGCAAAAGAATAGCCTTGTAGGAGTTCAAAAGACAACCTCAGAAAATGTGCACAAAGAGTTGCATGACACAATTAACATTTCATGGATGTTAGAAAAAAATTGCATTCAGGAAATAGTAGCAAGGGTGAAACAGAATGATTGCACAAAAAATTAAGGTTTGAGCTTAGTGAGTACAGAAAACGGAGCGCAAAGGATCGACTTGGCAAAGCTGGAAAATTTCCAATGTTAAGAAAATTTTAGTGAAAATGTACATATGCGTTGCAAAATGGTGAAACTACAAGTGGAAATTTCCTTTGTAAAAAAAGTTGCAAAAACAACATTGCAAGTGGGAAGTTTGCTTTGTTGCATTACCGATTTCGTAAGTGGGTAGAATTTTTTTTTTTGCAAATTCATTAAAAATTGCCGACTTTACAACCTAGGAAAATCACTTGTTGGTTTTTTGTCAAATCATTAAAATTAAATGATTATACAAGTAAACCTATGTTTTTATTTGTCAGGTCGGGGAAAAACCCCTACCCTGCAAATTGGGTAGAACACAAACTTTGCTAAGTCAATAAAAATTAACAACTCTACAAAGATATTTCAATTTGTTTGTTGGGTCGGGGAAAAACCCTGACCCTACAAATGGGGTAATACTTTTGCACTTGTAAGTTTAGAAAAAATTGCTGACTATGCAAACTTGGTAAGTCTTGATGACCTTGTATGGGTGGGATCTTAAGTCGCACATACAAATGTTGTTGGGTCGAGGAAAATCCCTGACCATACAACTCAAAGGATGGCTATAATATGATTTGCATCATTGGTGAATTTCGTCGATGGTGCAAACCAAAGTATTTTTTAATGCAAAGTCAGGGATAAAACCCGATAGTGCAAATTGGAAATGGACTTCATTTGCATCATCGACAAAAAAATAACATAGGCTCATCCCTTTGTTTGGTCAAGGATAATACTTGACTATACATTGAAGAGTAAGAGCATTTTCAATGTCTGAGTGATATACTTGGCTATTGGATGTGAAAACCCTTGTTATGTCAATGATTCAAGGCATGCCAATATGGTGAGTTCATATGTAGAGGTGTGGAATTTTTTTGCCTTTGCATGCATATTTTTAAGAACATTAAATCTCTGCACAAAACGGGGTTTTAAACCAACTTCAAATCAAAGGAATAACAACACATATGAAAAGGTTTTCGTTCAAATAAGGGATCCATCGAAAGAAATGAAAGTTTGAGAAAAAATGAAACAAATCCAAAATGAAAGATAGAAACAAGACAATCCTAGGGTTTACAGGCATACACATAGGATGTATGGTGAAACGACATATAAATTAAACCAAAACCCAAATAAAACCATTTATAAACTACAATGATATATAATAAAAAACAAAAAACCCTAAACATTAACAACGATATCAAAATAAAAAGGAAAGGCGAAAAAGGATGAACATACTAGAGGACAAAGAAAAAACCCTAGGTCAAGATCCTGCTGAAATATGTTCCAAATCTGCTCGAACTCCAAATACAAATGATCAAATGGGGTTTCAATTGACTTGCGAAAGGTAGAGGAAGAAGAATGCTCGATGAAATGAGGAAAGAAATGAGACAAAACCGATTATAAAACAATTTAAAGGGACATTTAAAACAACAATAACTGCATGCGTGTGAAGCCATTATTGTAGGAGTGGACTTTTTTGGTGCGCTTACAAATTTGATTTGTCATAACTTGTAAAATCGACATTTTTTGATGATTATGCAAGTAAAACCTATATAACTTGCAAATTCGGGGAAAAACCTCGACTATACAAATCATTGTTCATTTTGCACTCTTGATTTACAGGGTTGAGAAAAAAGCCCAACCTTGCAAGTATAATTTTTTTTTAACTCCTGAAGATTGATTTTTGCAACTTGAGCAAAAGGATGAATTTTGATGAACTAAGAAAGATTAATGATTGAAAGGCATACTGAGATTTAGGCCCACGCATGAGGGAAAATTGAGATTCACCTCATTTTACATGCTTAGAGTGCTCGAGCTATGAAACAAACAAGTTTCGTAGGGGTTATCTCGTCAATCAAGCACAACTAGATTCAAGGATAACAACTAGCTCTAGTTGGGGAGCTTCCTTCGATCATTATTTGAAATGATTGAAGGGAGAATAATTCTAGACCCTAAGTGCCTTCATCCATCCATTGGGCGTAGAGTTAGGTGACAAAAACAAAAATACTCAAAAATAAAAAGATGCAAAGACTATAATTATTTACAAAAATCATCTATCGCCTCACTAAGTGAAGAGCTTCATATGTTGTCCACTGTGTGGAAGTGAAAATGGAGTACCATCTTTGTATGCAAGCAAAAAACTATTTTCACCGCAAAGTTGATGAATCTCGAATGGTCCTCTCCATAGTGAATCAAATTTCCCGTGTATACCTTTTGGCTCTCCTCTCTTGTCCCACAAGAGAACTAGATCTCCAACTTGGAAATCTTGAGACTTTTCCTTCTTGTCTAAATTATTCTTTACCTATTCTTGGTGTTCTATAATATGCTTCACCACTTGAACACTCTTCTCCTCCAATTCAAAGAGACACATAATACGCTTGTGGATAAAACTGTCAAATGTCTCATCCTCAATGGCCTTGGCCAACTTGAGGGCGGGAAATTCCAATTTAATCAAAATATCTGCATTCAACCCATACAAAAGTTGAAATGGTGACATGCCTATCGCTCACTTGGGGGTAATTTTGTTAGCCCAAAAAGCATTGTACAATGCCTTATGCCATGACCTTTGATTCTTGTCAACTAACTTACGGATAATAGTGACTAGGTTCTTGTTGCTAGATTCTTCCTAACCATTACCTTGGGGATAATAATATGATGAATGAGATAATATGATTCCATTCTCAAAATAGAACTTTTTAATTTCACTTGATGAGAATGCAATAGCATTATTTGCTACGATTTTATTTGGAACACCAGACTTGGAAATGATATTCTCTTTCAAGAATTTGCAAACTACCTCTGAAGTAGCATGTTTCATTGGCACAACCTCCACCCACTTGGTGAAGTAATCAGTGGCAATGAGAACATAAAAATGTCCTACACTTGAAGGTGGATTTATTGTGCCAATGAAATCAATGCCCCATTGCTGAAAAGGCTCTTTAATTACAACTGGCTTGAGTGGAAGAGCAACCAACTTAGGCTTTCCTACGAACTGTTGACATAGTTCACATCTATGCACCCAATTGTACACATCTTGAAATAAGGTAGGCCAATAATAATTATCTCAAAAAATCTTGTGAGTTGTAATTGGTGTAGAAAAATGTCCTCCACATGATAATTTATGGAAAGATTCCAACAACTTGCTCTATTGTGCCTTGTCAATGCAACGTAGAAAAGTACCATCCAAGCTCCTTTTGTACAAATCATTATCCCATAAGACAAAATTTGTCATTGTCCTTTTCTCCTTATATGTCAAATTCTCTTTACATTTCCCATATGTTAGAAAGTAAGAAATATTGGAATACAATTCATCAATAGTACTAACGAATAGAACAATAGGAATATCTTCAAAACTTACCTCCTCAGAATCAAAAACTTGATCAGGATTGTTGTCAGCAATAAGTTGGCACAAACCTTTCCCATGCACCAACTTGGTGGGATTTATGTCCATATCATACTCTTGAATTTTGGCAATCCAATTGCCTCTTTTTGTACCAAACTCTTGTTGCGTCAAGATGGACTTAAAGGTAGAATCGGGCACTAGTGTAATGACATGATTGTTAAGTATGTAGAACCGAAAATGCTTCACTGTTTTAACCATAGAAAATGCATGCTTTCCCATTTGATAATACTTCAATTCATGATATTTTAATGGAAAACTCATGAATTCAATAGGGGACTCAAACCCCTCACTATTTTTTTGCACCAAAATGGTTGAAAGTGTATGCTTGGAAGCATAAATGCGCATAATGAACTCTTTAGTGTAATCTAGGCAAAGTAACACTGGTGCATGCACAATAGATTCTTTAATATCATTGAACGCAACTTTACCTTCTGTAGACCAATGAAAAGTAGTATTTCCCTTCACCGTATTCACAATATGATGTGTCTTTGCGAATTTAGGGGCAAACCTTCACAGGAAAGTCACCTTACTGAAGAAAGAGTGAGTTCCTTTCTTACTCACTGGCAGAGTAAGAGCTTGTATTGCTTTGACCCATTCAAGATCAATTTTGTACCCTCCTTGTACACAATGTGACCAAGAAGTTTACCCTATGTAACCCCAAAAAATGACTTCTTGGGATTCAAAGAAATTCCATGTTGTCGGCACCTCTCTAAGACTTGTCTCAAATGATTGAAATTATCTTGAATACTTTTGAAAAATATTGTTAGATCATTAAGATAAACTACAATGAAGTTACCCATGACATCAAAAAAATCCATGTCCATAGCTCGTTGAAACGTAGCATCGACATTAATGATACTAAAAGGCATTCTGCGGTAGGCAAAGGTACCCCAAGGTGTGTTAAAAGAGGTCTTATGTTGATCGTCTGGGCTGACCTCCACTTGGTTGTAACTCAAAAAAACATCCAACACAGATAGCATCTCAGATGTAGTTGTCATTTAAAAAACCTAATCCATCACTGGTAAAGGATAATTGTCTTTCAATGATAATGATTTAAATTATTGAAATCCACACATATGTGAATTTATCCACTCTTATGAACTGGAACGATATTGGCTATCCACATTGAATGGTGGATAGGAAATATGATCCGAACGCTCAACATCTTTTGGATCTCTGAAAGAATGGCTCCAAAAATCTTAGGATTGTACTACTTCTGCTTCTGTTTATAAGGCAATGATCTCGCCTTCAATGGAATTTTGTATTGAACTTCCTTTCGACGAAAAGACTTCAAATCCTCATATGATTATGCAAGTACATCAATGTGTTGCCATAACAATTCAACAAATTGGCCTTTCTCTTTAGGAGTACAAATTTTTTTGATGTTCACCATTTTAGGATCCACTTCAGTTCTCAAGTTAATTTTCTCAACCTCATTAGATGATTCAGAATTGGACTGTTGTTTCTTTTTGACATAACAATCATGTTTTTCAAAAAGTTTTTCTAGGGATACCAACCCCTTGGGAATCTTATTCACTTTGAGATACAAAAAATCTGACTCACCATTAATTGAATCAATTTCAGAAATAGATTCTCGGGGTGGAGAATCACTACCTTCAAAGTACAGTTCATCAAAATTGTCTGCCTTCTCTAAAAATGCCACGATCTGGTGATCATCGTTGAAAATTTTCCAGTTGTTTGAATTTTTTCGAACACTCAAATGAAAAACCAACTTAATGGTGTAGGTAGAACCGTGTAAATATTTGTGTGGAATCAAGAGCATAGCTGAAATTGCCAACGAATCAACTCTATCATTGTACTCTCTTGGGACAACATAAATATTAAAAGCTTCAAACTCTTCTATATCGTCCCAAACCAAGTTATGATAATACCTTAGTCATTCATGCTTAGCTTGATACAAGTTTCTCACTTGGAAAATGACTAATTCAACATCACCTTGAATGTGAAATTTTCTTATCCCTTGCCTTTGTGCAACTTCCATTCTCAACAACAATGCCACATACTCTACAATATTGTTAGTATTGTCAAACTAGAGTTTAAAAGAAAAATGAAAGAATTTTCCTTGTGGAGAAATGAAAACAATCCTCGCTCCTAAGCTTGTGGATTAGCAATTGTCATCAAACTCAAATGTCCAAATGTCATTTGGATCACCAAGACTAGCAGTTTCAAAATCTGAAAGTTCTTCTTCAGATGCAATTTCACCATCTGTGAATAACATATCATCCAAAGACAATTCTTTTGAAGAAGATGATTTTGTCTCTTAAATAGATGAGCCATCAATTTCTGACTCATTATTTGTCTTTTTTTCTGGAAGATTCAACATCTTCATTTTGTAAGAGAGGGGGACCAACCATGTTCAAGGCCCCAAGTCACGAAGGGCCAAGAGTGGAAGGCTACCCTAACTTACTTCAGTCTAAAGGGATGTTTCAAATAAGGGTCGAGAGTGATGAGGATTATAAGGTCCTGCAACCACTTTGTAGGCCTAAAACCAGTTTTGGGGCTAGGCGAGCCAGTTTTTAGGTTCAACATTGTGCCTCAAGTAGCTCTCTGCCCAAGGACGAAAGCGTGGTTCCAAGACGAAAACATGACGTGTTGGCGTCCGTATGACCAAAGGATCGAAAGTACAATGACAACTGCCAAAAAATGAGCTGACAGCCTAGCTAATGGTTTTTAGGGGAACAAACCAACACTACAAAATAAGAGATATACAATCGAATATGATAAAGAAAATAGATTAAAGCTAGGGTGAAAAAAACATCCTCACAAAAGAGCCAGTTCACCAGCTAGCTCCAAATGCACACCCACCTACACACAAGAAACATTAATTTTTTTGGGGGCTATATAGGTGTCTACCTTAGTCAGACCCCCATTTTGGTGTTTCCACCTCCACAAACAACCAAGATAGCATCTATAGAGAAAAGTATGATAAAAGAAGAATGAAAGTAAAGAACACAATAACACTACAAAACAGTATTGTGCTACTCAACCAAATCATAGAGGAGAGAAGTGAAAATGCTTACCACCTCCACCAAGAGCTCACTAGCTAATGGGGGAGAAAATGAGAGGACTCAAGCCCTTGCTGCAATGGTGTTGTTCCACACTTTCTCTACGAAGTTGGAGTGTTGTTGTTTCTGCTGTGGAGTGCCAAAATGCTGCTTGAAGTCATGAAAGTGAGATGAAAGCTTGAAGATTTCTCAAGAGGATGGATTGAATGCTTGGAGAGAGGAAACAAAGGAATGAAGAGTATTTTTGAAGGGAGAATGAGAAAAATGGCCATATTTGGGTTGGTTGGTCGAAGAGGGGCATTACAAATCGACCCCAATAGGAAGTGTAATGCCTTTGCTGGCTTCAAACGCAGGAATTTGGTAGGGACGTAAGCACGCCTCACAGGTGTCCCCGATAGATATTCTTCTACTGACACAAAAGACGAATGCCAAGTGGAATGAAGGCAACATGCTAATGTGGAATTTCACCTTCGAATTTGGTTTTCTAAGGTGAGGGAGTGTAAAAGGGGAATTCGTGTAAGGGGTGAAAATTTGCTCCTAAACATTTTCCCCCACTTTAGCGAGCATGAATATTGATGAGTACCTTGGTAAAGTAGATCGAAAAGGTATTAGGGTTAGGAATGCATACTTGAACCATTGAGGAAGTAGACCACGATCTGGAGAGCTCAAAAGCACAGGATAAAACAAAAGACTCCATAGTCTCGCAGTACCATGAAGCTATAGAACGAAAGTGTCTTACAGGTTCATAGACCTGCAGGGAGGTGACCCCCAAGATCTCTCACATGAAGGAAGCCCTAAGAAGTAAGAGCCTCATAAGCCCGCAAAACTATAAGGAAGGTATCCTCCAAGATCTCTCACATGAAGGAAACTGAGAAAAGTGCCTTACAAACCCACAGACCTGTAAGGAAGGTATCCTCCAAGATCTCTCACATGAAAGAAACCGAAAAAAGTGCCTTATAGACCTGCAGACCTATAAGGAAGGTCTCCTCTAAGATCTCTCACATGAAGGAATCGAGAAAAGTGCCCTATAGACCTGCAGACCTATAGGGGAGTGACCCCCAAGGTCTCTTGCATGGAGGAAGCTCAAAAAGAAGCACCCTACAAGTCCGTAAACCTGCAGGGAGGTATCCCCCAATATCTCTCACATGGAGGAAACCAAAGGAAGGGGACTCTATAGATTCAAGAAGCGACTTTATAGGCACACCTGCAAAGTGACATGTTTACCAATAGATATAACATGTCAAAAAGCGACCACACAGGCAAGTAAGCGGATAATCATTCAGACTGTCGACAAGTTGGAAAACTTTCAAAGGGGTCCCTCGGGAACCTGACTTGAGGAGGAGGTCCACTCAAGGGATGGACTGTTTGAAAGTACAAGAAGGACATTCCTTCTCTAATCGATTCATCTTCAAGGAATCCTTTTGAAAGATGTTCACTTCATTAAGGAATTTGAAAGGAAGAAAAATTCCCCCTTGCAAGGGGAATGTCAAAGCGGTTCCCACTTCAAAGGAAGGTTCTCAAGTTCTTTCTTTACAGACCCATGATGAAGGCAACATGCTCCATAAGGGGTCCAAGTCGTGAATGCAGTTTTCAAAAGAAGTGCTTATGAAGACTTTTGAGAAAAGATTCGTTGGCAACGAATGTGTTTTCTAAAAATCGAAGCATTATAGAGATGGTGTTATCACACATGAGAGGGAAAAATCAAGCAAAGAAGAGAAAGAGAAAGGAAGAAGAATGAGAAAGAGGCAAACACAAACAAATGGCATAGGGGGATTTGGTTTCACGGGGTCAAATCTGTGCATGCTTATATAAATAGTAGGTAACCATGGTGCAAGGCGAAAGATCACCAATCCCTAACTAGATTAGGAAGAATGCATAGAAAACAAAGTAAAAATAAAATTTGGTTCAACATGCAAGGGAATCCTAAATGCCCCCAACGCTTTGCATCATCCCCAATTTACCGAAAATCAAGTCACAAACATGGAAGAATGATGAAACAAATAGAAGAAGGTTTACGACACAAAAATCACTCTTGTATCCAAGAACTAACAAGGGTGACAAAGGTCATCTAGGAACACATAGCATGATCATGGGGAAACACACACATTTCTAATCTAAAGATAAAGAAAGGGCCTCCCCCTAACACTAATCGACCAAGAGGTCATTCGCTTCCCACTCTAGATCATTGTAGGGGGAAGGAGGATGAGCCTGAAGTGGTGGAATGTTAATGGGAGGAGCTTTTGACCCTCTTGCAACAAGGGCTAAGGAAGAGGGCCCCGCATGGTCACCTCCACTAAGCTTTTGTGGAGCTAGGGTTAGCGATTTTGCGAAGATTGTTGACAAGGCCAAAACTTCATCCAGAGAGTTAAACAAGCACTTTATTGGAGTGACATATCTTACCTCGACGAACGGGGAAGGTTGCGCCTGAGATTCACTGCTAGGCTCATCAAATGATTCAAGAGCAATGATGAACTCAGGGGAAGCCGAGACTAGTTTCGTTACTAGGATGAAATAAGTCAACACAGGACCACCCTTCGGAGAGGATGGGCTCCTCTTGCATCCTCCATTCCTAAAAGAACCAACCTCTACCTACTACTTCATCGTGGGGTGTGAACTCCCTAAAAACGAGGCGAGATGCGTAGAGGAAGAGGAGGAGAAAACTGCAATAGATACCACTGAAGTGTTTAACATATCTATGGGTTTTGAAAAAGGAGCGACATCTTGAAGGGACATTAGTAAGGGCAGATCCACTGAAGGAGTGATAAACACCTGCACCATTTTGGGGTTAGGCGCACTCACAGCGGGAGCCAGAGGGGAGACTGAACTAGGTTTAATGAGAGTAGGAGAAAGGAGAGGGGAAGACACCGTAGGAGGCCCTAACATAGGGGTGGTCATCTCTTCATCCTTTTTTTGCAAAGTGGCCTGTTCATCTGCAAGATCCTTTCATCGACGCTTATGCTCACGCGCAAGATAGTTTCTTCAGCTCTTTGAGCTAGAGTAAGGAGGCTACGAAGGAACATAAGGCTCCTGCTCAGCCATGGGAGTGTCCACTACAACCATTTCTGATGGAGGAAAAAAATCCTGAATGGGAGTAGGAGGGACAGTTTGAGAAGCAATAGGGGGAGTCGGCTCAAGTGCTTCAGCATCGAGCCTCTTCCCGTTTACTGCTTTGGGAGCAGAAGTGGTGGGAGGCCATGGATAAAATTCTCTTCGAGAGCCTTTCTTTCCACCATACAAATAGTACCAAGGTCTAGGGGACATAGTAGGGAGATCCGATATCTTGATCTCAGGTCTACGCCAAGCAGGGACCATCAGACTCAGCAAGTAAAGGCCAAGCTTATTCAACCAATACTCCTCCTAAGAAAGGGGAGCGAATGAGGAAATTTGAGAAGGGGCAAGCTTCTCCTTTCCCTTTCAAGAAGAGGAGGCAACTGGATGCTGTGCTACACAAAGGGTCAATTTCGGCTATCCCTTGCCCTCGGTCTTATACTTGTAATTCTTATAAAGTAAGTTCGTTCTTGGAGGAAGCAAACCAACTGGGGCGGGCCAAAAATGATCCAATGAATATCCCCCACGGGACACCACAAGCTGGTATCCAGTGTCATGCACTACATGCATGACACCTTCATGGGAAAACTTTAAACATTTATGAATTATGGAGGCAATCCCATTCATGGAAGCTAGCCAAGGTATGCCTAGCTTCAACCTGAATAGATCTGACTTTGGAATAACATCAAAAATTGTGTCAACAACCCTAGGTCCAACTAGGATGGACAAGGTTATTGATCCATATGGTTTGAGACAAATACCATCACGTGTACAGATGGTGGATTTTGTTTCTTCATAATTCTCCTTCTATAATGAATTCAGTAACAATGTTTCTTCTGTAAACATTCACATGGCTCGCGGGGTCGACCAAAACCCCCATCACAATGTTGCCATTGAGGCGAGCGGGAATGTAGAGGGGAGAAGGCTTATTTTTCACAAGCATATCCTGTGAAGTGAACATCACGTCCGATGAACTAGTCGTAGGTTGCTGAGTGGGACTAACTGTGACCATGTTAACATAGGCCTCGGGTTGAGTAACATGCTCGGAAGGATCGACAATCATGTTGGCAAAATGCGACGAAAATGGGTCCATGTATATTTGCAACTTACTGTTTGCTTTTTCCACCAATTTATTCCTATTTTATTTTCTTCCATCGAGATGAATAGTACCATCCTCGATGTGATCTTTTATCTCATGATGCAAGTGCATACAATGTTCGGTATCATGTTTGTTGACTCAATGGTATTGGTAGTAGGTACTTGCACCGTACCATCTAGGGTAAGGTTCCTTAAGAGGCTTGGGATTCTGCAAGGTTATGACCTTATCCTTCACCAAATTTTGCAAGATGGAAGAATAGGATTCTTCCAACTTTGTGAACTTTCAGTTGCGTCTAAGGCTATTGTCATTCGCAATAGATATTACATTCACAACAACCTTACCTTTCCTAGAGATTGATACGATGGATCTTCTTTCAAAATGGGAGCGCGAGGAGGATCCCCCAAATTGAACTACCATTTGTTGATACTCCCATAGTGGTGCACACAAATACGCGAAAGAAGGGTACTTCATAAGGGAAAACTTCTCTTGCCAAGGCCTTTGCAAGTTCCTTATGAATACCTTCTGCATGTCCGAATCGGGTAGCGGGTATGAGATTTGTGAGAAGAGTGCTTGATACCACATGATGAAGTCAGTAATCTTTTCATTATCTCCCTATTTTCATTGGACAAGATCCGAAAAGGTCATCTTCAGTCTGATGTTGGCTTGAAACTATCAAAGAAACTGGTTCACCAGCTGATCGAATGATAAAATGGAATTATTGGGGAAGGAACAATACCATTTGAACGTTGTATCCTTGAGAGATCGAAGAAATAGTTTTTCCATCAATGCGTCATGATGGAAGAAATCTGTAAAGATGGCATTAAATGCAGATACATGTGTCTGTGGATCCACTTTATCGCCATACTTTTTGAACTTTGGGATCTCCATTCCTTATGGGAAGGGAGTGTTTAAAATTGCTACTGAGAGTAGGCTATGTTGGATGAAGGGTTGGAAGATAGGTTGGGCAGAGGCTTGGGAGAGACTCGCCAACTAGATTTGCATCTTACCCATATTATGAAGGAGAGTATTCAGAATAGGTTCATTGGATGACATAGGACCAACAAAACCTCCTCCAAAACCGCCACTAGAACCGCCTCTGAAACCGTCACCGTGGCCACCACTAGAACCACTATCGAAGCCACCACCATGAGCAGGGCCTCCACCAGAGCTACTTCCATTTCTGAAACTACCACCATGACCTCCACCAAAACTATTTCCACCAGTGTTGCCCCTACCGTAGAAGCCACCACCACTACCAAAGCCTCCACTACTCATCCCACCAAAACCTCCACTGCTAGAGGTGACAAAAGGGGTGAATTTGAAACCCAAGGGTATTTGCTTTGATAGTTTCAAATCCTTCAGAGACGAAATGGATGTTGATTGAAGGGACTACGTCAGCCATGTATACAAATGTGGGAGGCATTGACACACCCAATTGTCTCTCATGTTCTTCAAAAGTGGCCCCTTGTATAATGTTAGCATTATTCAAAGGGGCACACACTTCAATTTTACTAGAGAGGCTATCTAGGAGTTCTATGCCTGTTCGGTCTTTTCCCACCATATACTTTAATTCGCTAATAACCTAAGCAACCCTAGCCATCTTCAGGTTTCTTTCCAAATGATTCTCTAAGTCACCCAACTCTTTGCTAAGGTTAGAGACATATTTTGAAGGATTATGAACAACCTTATGCTCATCTACCAATGAAGGTGTGGGAGATACAGGAGGAGTGGGGACATGATCGATTTCATCAGGGATTTTTACCTCACCCCTTGACAACTGCTCCTAAGCTAAAAGACCCATCGCAGGTCCGGAGAAAAGGCCTATAGAGAAACTAGAGGTGACCTTCATCTTATCCATTGGAAGGTGTCATATAATTTTCCTAACAACGTACCTAAAGGTTGTGGACTGGGTTGTGATGCTCATAAACCTTCACAACGCTCAGGGACACAATGATCACATGACACATGGGATAAGTTTCAACAACAAGAAATGAATAAACGCAAGTTCACCAAAAATGTGAGAGAGGGGGACCAACCATGTTCAAGGCCCCGAGTCATGAAGGGCCAGGAGCGAAAGGCTACCCTAACTTACCTTAGTCTAAAGGGATGTTTCAAATGAGGGTCTATAGTGATGAGGATTATAAGGTACTGCAACCATACTACAAGCCTAAAACTAGTTTTGGGGCTAGGCAAGTTGGTTTTCGAGTTCAACAATGTGCCCTAGGTAGCTCTCTACCCAAGGATGAAAGTGTGGTTTTGTGATGACAATGCGATGCACTAGCATCTCTTAGGTGCACTGGCGTCCATATGACCAGAGGACTGAAAGTACAATGAGAACTACCAAAAAATGTGATGATAGCCTAGCTAATGGTTTTTAGGGGAACAAAACAATGCTATAAAATAGGAGATATACAATCGAATATGATAAATCAAATAGATTAAAGCTAGGGTGACAAAAATGATCTAACAAAAGAGCGTGTTCGCCAGCTAGCTCCAAATGCACACCCACCTACACACAAGAAAGAGGAAAATTGTTGGGGGTTGTATAGGGTTATGCCTTAGTCAGACCCCCATTTTGATGTTTCCACCTCCACGGACAACCAAGATAGCAATTGTAGAGAAAAGTATGATAAAGGAAGAATGAAAGTAAAGAATATAATAACACTACAAAATAATATTGTGCTACTCAACAAAATCGTAGAGGAGAGGAGTGAAAATGCTTACTACCTCTACCAAGAGCTCACTAGCTAATGGGGGAGAAAATGAGAGGAGTCAAGCCCCTACTGCAAGGGTGTTGTTCTACACTTGCTCTACGAAGTTGATGGAGTGTTGTTGTTGCTGCTATGAAGTGCCAAAGTGTTGCTTGAAGTGATAGAAGTGAGATGAAAGCTTGGAGATTGTTCAAGAGGATGGATTGAATTCTTGGAGAAATGAAACAAAGGAATGAAGAGTATTTTTGAAGGGAGAATGAGAAAAATGACCATATTCAGGTCGGTTGGTCGAAGAGGGGTGTTACAAATCGACCCCAATAGGAAGTGTAATGCCTCTGCTAGTTTCAAACGCAATAATCCATCAAGGATGTAAGCGCACCACATGGGCGCCCCTGACAATTATTCTTCTACCGACACAAAAGATGAATGCCAAGTGGAACGAAGGCAGCATGTTGATGTGGAATTTGACCTTTGGATTTGGTTTTCTAAGGTGAGGGAGTGTAAAAGGGGAATTTGCGTAAGAGGTGAAATTAACTCCTATACACATCTATCTTTAAATGTATGTTCCCATATGTGAAGACTCAAACAAGATTTGAGATCTTGGATCATCTAACTTGGTCACAATTTTTTTTGATTTCCTTTTAGGATGTAATTTTTGAATAAAACCCTTGATGGGTATTCGGGCTTCAGACATATCCATACTCAACTCACCTCCTACATCTTGCAATTGTTTTGCTAAAGTAAAATACCATAGGACAAAGGAACATCTACAACTAAGACCATCATCTTGATCTTCTTATCTGGGAATGCAACAAATGTAAATTGTGCATCCTTGATTTTCCCGATCAAAGGCACTTGTTTATTCTCCATGGAGAAGCAATGGCCAAAAGTCTGTAAGATTCAAACCCAAAGCAGTAGCTACCTTGGAAATCATGACATTATCAGATGCATCAGAATCTATTATATAGTTACTAAAATTAAACCCATTAACAAGCAAAGAGATGTAGAATGGGTCTATTCTTCCAAGAATGGATGAAGGGATATAAACCAAGTTACCCAGAGGAAAATTAAATTTTGAAACAATAGGAATATCTAAAGATGAATCTTTACTAGGGTGGGTTTTCTTATCTTTAACATATTCAACCAGTCTATCAAACTGGTTAGAATTCACCTTGAGATATTTTGCTTTAGACATTTGTATTTTTGTCCTCTTTGCATGATCAATTATGTCAAAGGATTGAAATGAGCTGATCAAAGAGGTACTTACTTGCTTATTAGCTGTCGTATCTTTGGGTTGTAATGTAAAATGAGTTCCTCCTCTTTTAGCAATAGTCACTAGTGGTCCTGAACCATCTTTTGCTTTTGTCACATCAACTTGAGGGTGATCAAGTTGATTTTATTGCGAACATGTGAAGACAACATAAGCATTAGTCACAAGATCCTCTTCGTCATATTCATTCTCAACATGTAAATAGCCAATATTTGAGTCGCCAGTTGAATCTACTTTCTCCTCTTGAAATTGATCAACATTTTCCTCAGTAGGCTATTCCAGTTGTGCATAATCAGTTTGCTCTGACTCATAGTACCCAACTGTCGCATTGGTGGTAGGAGCTTCAAGAGCAAGTATTCCTTGTGGTGCAGGAAGTCTATTATGATTTCTATTACTGAAATAGTTGGAATAATTTGGAAAGTTTCTCCTTGGAACATCTTTGTATGGAGGATTAGATGAACCTTGAGAAACCTGTTTCTTTAATGCTAGCAATTATTTTGCTAGTTTTTGCATCATAGGATCGACGCTTGTATTGGTAGACGAAGATGAAGACACTTGGCCTTTATTTTTGTTTGTTTCTTTTATAATTTTACCAACAAGAATCAAATAATCTTCGAAGCTAGTAGCCAACTATTTTGCTACTTCAAGATTAGTTGGAACTGCCCTCTGTAACAAGAAACTTACCTTTGGTATATGCGTGTTAATGAAGAAAAATTTGAGATTATGTGTCATTGGCTTAGCCTCAAAAGGAATCCTTATTATCAAATTATTAAACTTGGCCACAAAATCACGCATGAGTTCATGTGCTTCTTTTCTTATTGTTGTAAGTTGTGCCAACAAGGATGTGCATCTTTTGTAGGCTTAAAATGTTCTTCAAATTTAGTATGGAGAGTAGCCCAATTGGTAACAGTACTAGGAGCAAGAGTGTAAAACCTTTCCACATGTACTCCTTGTAAGGTCTCAATGAACAACCTTACAGAAAAATCCTCGTGATCAATGCCAAGAACACCACATACAATATAGAAAGCAATAATATGTTTATTTGGATGCTACTTACCATCACCATAGAATTTGGGGATATTCTTGCATGAAATGTGAGGAAGTTCGTGCAAAGGGGATACCAAATTTAAAGGGCCAAAATAATTACCCCAAGGTCTAGTAGGTGGTTGATCTACCATAATGCCTTGAACAACAACCACTTGAATTGGTGTGATAGGTAAAAATCCCACAAAATTGGAAGATTCGCTTGGAAATGGTGATCTGAATATTCAAGCTTGATAAATTCCTATACACTATAATGATGACCTTGCTCATGAAGGAGAAGGAATAATATTATGGAATTGCACCAACTTGAAAAATGGATCAACTTGGCCTTGTGCCCTTTAATTGCAAATATATCTTTTATATGCTAGGATGTAGTCCTTTGAAACAAAATGAAAATCAATAATAAAAGATATTTACAAAATTGCAATAAGACACTAGAATACTTGTCTAATTAAACCAAAAGCATGAGGCTTTGGTTGCATGCTCGTATCCCCAATGGAGTCGCCAAAAAACTATTGGGTGAATATTTCGTAATCCCTTTACAAATTATCAAATAGTGATTTCAGCCATAGTTATTATGAGATAAATCTCTCCTCTTAGAAAGGGGAGGCACCCTTCTTACTGCTCACTACAATTAACTAGAAACTAAACTAAGATATATACATTATAATTATCCATGGGGGGTGTCTCCATTAGCATATCCTCTTGTTTCAAGATAAGAGAAACAAATAACAATGATATTCTCAAAAACAACTAGTTAGAGTAATAATAACCGATACTTGCTAGTACCAACAAATTGAAGTAACATGAAAACACAATGTCTTTTTGTTGTCTTCAATGTGAGTTATGTACTAACCAATGACGTAAGTTGGAGCACAAAGTCTTTCAACTCACTTCACAAAAAGATTCACGTATCAAGTGAGTAATCCCAAGCACAAAGTATTCAAATCATCCTCCAAAAAAAAATTAAAATAACTGTATCACCAGTTGGAGCACAAAGTCTGTTGACTAAGAATACCACCAATCCACAAAATGAATAATCATAAGCTCAAAATATTGATAATTCTCCACCAATAGATGCTTTCAATACACATAATTTCATGTAAATGATATAACACAAAGTTCATATAACTTATCTTGAAAGTCCTCCAATCGTAATAAAGAAACACCACTTATCCAATCAACATAAAATAAATCAATAAGAATGACATAACAACATCCTTATTTATACAAATTTAATTCAACACAAATTTTGATACCAAAATTTCCTTCTTTATTAATTGGAATTGATTTTTCAATTTGAACTCAAAGTCTCAAAGTTGATTTTCAATTTGGGAAACACTTCGTTGCAATAGATTAAAGGTAAAAATTATAAATGAGCTCTCTCATATTTATAGATGAGAGCCGAGAGCTAATCTAGGAAAAATTATAACTACTTTGACTTATTCAACATTGGACTCTAAAATTATTGAAGGACTTCATTGTTGCTACATGTATTTACAATTTTACAAATGACATGTAAATTGTCTTCGACTAACTACAAATACTTGTGAATGAAGAAAAACTTGTAATCTAAACTAAGGCATGATCAACCTTCTTCAACATTCTTCATTACAAAATCATCATGTTTCTTTGGGATCGTCTGTACTTCATTATCTGGAACTGACATATGTTTTATGATGTCACAAGCTCTTGATATTGTGTTACATCCCTAACTTTAACTATGTTTCACTTTTTACTTTTGAAGTAATTAGTAGATGATTACATATGATTTAATGATTCGATGTTTAGTAAAAATGTCTGGAGAAATCAATGTTTTCATGAGTTATGTTTATTTGACTAAAATTGTCATGGGTTTATAAGTTGTCAAGATGTGATGATTTCATAAGGATTATGAAATGATTAGTACACATTAATCTTGAGTTGGTGTTTGCAGAGCGTTGTCTCAGGGTTGCATTCAGCAAATAGGTTTTCACCCTCCGAGAAAGGGAGGGAGAGCATCATCAAAGAGAAGAGTATAGATACAAGGAAAAGAAAAGGTTATCGCCATCTTAGGTCTAGTGTTGGTGTATATATGTTCATTTACGTATATAAATGTGTGTATAATAATACAAACAGAGTAGTACATTTACTCTTTCTTTTATATATCCGATATATATATTAATGAGTGATAATGAATAATATCATCTTAATGTTGTATGTGACAAAAGTGTGCTGAGAGGTGGATGGAAGTCAAATATATGCCTCTTACATAGGCCACTAACTCCTCACACTTTCCTCAATGTGTGACGTGTGATCTTTAAATGCTTTTACTTGTTGGTTAGACTCATATTGCAAGTAGACGTCAAGATCATTTTGGAGCATCGTTGAGTTCATTCGTCTGCTCAACGAATACGTTTGTTTGACGACGTAACGACCTATGTTGTCAAACTTACCTTTGGTACTAATACTTCTTAAATGATTATTATGTTAAACTAAATGTTGAAAATTTAAATATGCCAAGAGTTAACAATGGATCAACTCTTAGTAAAGTGGGGAAAGTTATATTTGAATTGCTCAACACGTTAATGAGGATCTTAATAGAATATTATGGTAGTAAGTATATATATATAAAAATATATACATGTACTAATGTCTAAAATTCCAACGTAAAGCCCTTTTAGCGACTTCTTAATATTTGAAGGTGAAAGAAGTTTCAATTCAATGGAAATGCTTTTGAAAATCTTTTACAAGGCCACGATATAATGCTTGAGGGTGGTGCATGCTTAAGCCATGTGCAAGTCAAGTGTTACCATGATTGGCATCGTGGCTATCTCCACAATTTGTGGAAGTGTTAAATGATTGATTTTAACTGTTCTAAAACTAATTTTGAACTTTTTTTCTTGCTCGGGCATTAGAGAGGATGTATTTTGAATTCCAAGAATATTTTTTATCGAGGGGTCGGGGGGCGAGGGAAGAACAGTTGGGAAATACCGGAAACCATTTTCGTAAAGGAGATATAACCGCCATGGGGGAGCTATTGCTCGACACAGGAAAGACTCCTGGGAAATACTTGGAGGAAAGGACAACGAAGCTTGAGTGAAGAATACTTCGTTTGTGAAGGACTGTACTCAGGTAATGAAAGCTATTTTATGTGCATTAAGGGTAAAAATATGTTGTTATATCGAGCTTCCATACATGCATTTCATACGGAGCCATACTGTTTTGACTAACGCTATGGAATCTTACATCTGTTATATGCTTAGAAATAGCTCGAGACCTTAAGGTCGAGCTTGTAACTTTAAATGTACTTTTTCTCTGTTGAGGCTCGTGGCCAAGGCTGAGCCATTTTGCAATGGATATTTTGACTAAATCTGTGCTCAAGGCCTACGGCCGAGCCAAATCCATATTAAGTCACTTCTTGTGACATTGCTCAAGGCCATGGAGGCCGAGCGACCTTACAATGCAATCTTTATCATAGCCCGAGGCCATGCAAGCCGAGTGACATTTCTATATTCCTTATTGCAATCTTTATCACCGTTAGAGGCCATACAGGTAGAGCGACATTAAACCTTATCCTTTATTGCACCTCTAGCTTGAGGCTTAGATGGTTGAACGACATTGTATGACAATATTTTTTATGCTACAGCTTGAGGCTAGGGTGGCCGAGTTTTTAATCTTTGTGCTTCTTAACTGTGCTAAGAGCTCATGACTATGAAAGTTGAGTTATTTAGCATTGTTTAAAAAGTTATATTTTTACCTCGTGACCACAAGGGCCAAGCTAAACACTTGAAACACATCCGCACTGAGGCTCAAAGCCATCATGGCCGAGCCCTTGCATTATCTTCAACATGTATTCGTCGATTAATAAAGACTGCGGTTATGGTCGATATGGCCTTAACAAACCAATGCTTAAGGTACTAAACTAAAAGATGGCTCAACTTGTATAAAGTTTGAATGTGATTTATAAGGGTTTAATTATTAAGACTACTATTATATTAAGTGGCAGGTTGCATGCTAGCCAAGCAACTAGAAATGAATTGATCTATTAACGATAACTATCACACTAATTAAATAAGGCAGGAAATGCCTAGGATAGTATGAATATGATTTTATCTTATATGATAATTTATTTGGATGTTGTGAACCATGATAGACCTAGAATGATAATGTGGTTCAGATCGTGTAATCACTAAGAGTGGAAGGAGGTGGCGAGGAGTCACAAGTTCCTCGTTACAAAGGTAACCTAATTGGTTGAAACAAACCTAAGATGGGAGTCGATTGTCCTAGTATGGACTATGAATCAAATGGATTCCACATAATTTTGACCTAGTGTAAAAGGTCAATTTAAACTTATTGTAGGACATGACAACTTATAAGTTGAGTCAAGGTGGTGGACATTCAACAACGTTTAATGCATAATGTTATACATGAAAATATTTGGCCAAAGTAGTGCATCCATCTCTCCATGCATTATCAGCCCACATTGCTCTAGATGGCCTAGTGTCTCTAGTAGTGTCATACATAGCTAGAGAGGATCTACAGTGGTGTGATTGTGAGGCATTAGGATGGAAATAACACTTGATACTTAGAGGACTAACCTAAGGGTTCCTTATATCTAACCTTGAGCATTATGGAATGATAGTATTACTTTAGATATTATATTGGTGAGTAAATACCTTGAATACTATGTTTATTCATATTACGTAAAATGTGAATTCATGCAATGCCTTGTGGTCTAGGAAGGACTAGAATTATTTGTTCTTATGTTTTGTTACGCTTATGCTATTACCTTTGGAAAACAAGGATGTTTGATAATTCTATGCATTGGGTTAGAGAAGCTAAACCCTAGTATAGAAACAAGGAGGATATAGGAAATCTATAACTCTTATGTCAGATAAGACATTGTATATATATATATACATATTGATTGATGTTGAAAGGTCAAGAAAACCACATAGCAAGAAAGGAAGTCTTTATAATACCTTAAGAGATTCCATGATAATGTCAGACTCGGTTTAAGGCATCAAAGATATTTGGTATTTGAATCTTGAGTGTAAAATTCTGAAGGTCATAAACCCTAGAAAATTGCACGAATGCGATAAGGGACTTTTTAAAGATTAGAAAACCTAAATCTTTACATTACATGTATATCCTGGGTTATGGATTAGTTCTAAGATAAATTGGCTAGAATGGATTTTCTGTACAAACTAGTTTGTGTCTAAAATACCAAGTAAAGTAAGTAAAACTATAGGATGAGATAAATTCTAAGATGAGCTAGGAGTGTGTGTCTAGAAGGCATGATAAATTAGGATGATCATACTTAGCTAGAAGGGATCTAGAGTTGTATGGTCGATTGAGCTTTGTAGGACACATCACCAGGACTCAGATGGAGAAACTTGATAGTTCCTTATATTATACTCTTTGTGAAGGGACGGGTTTCTTCAGTTGAAGAAACACGGGAGACCAGCAGGTCTTTGGTTGGGAGGAAAAGCACTCGGATGATGCTCTCCCTCTGTAGTAGAAGACTCATCGAGGATCATGAAGATAGTTAACCATATTCCAGATGCAGTGAACTCCATGGTATGACTTCTGGCAGTGAAAATTATGAGGTAAAACTATTCTTTTGTCAATTGTATTTTATGCAATATAATAGAAAAGTGTAAGAACTTCTCTTTGATTCTAGTTGTGATTATATATGATTTCAAGTTTGAAATTAACTAGAAATGTTGTACTCAATTTCTTGTGCTTATGCAAATGTTATCTTAAAAAAAATAAAAATCTCTCTCATGTTACTAAGTTCATTTACCCTCTAGTAAATTCTTGTGTTTACTCGAGTATTAAGAGGAGGGATGTTACATATTGAATCTCTAGTTCAGTGTTGTAGGATTTTTCATATCGCTTAAAGTACTGCTTCAGGTTCTCTAAAGTTAATTGAAGATCAAAGATTTAATCCATTAGAGGCACTAAAAACGCATGATCTTCAAATTCCTTTTGAATCATGTTGACAAATTGCTAAACCACATTATCTAGGGGAAGTAGTTTCTGACTATCATCTCGTAGCTTACATGGAATTTCTTTAATTTTATTAATAATTTGCAAATCATTTTCTTCACCAAGTTCATGTGCAAATTGTAGATCATTGAGTAAGTTAGTGAGAATAGTGTCTCTATGAATCAAATACTTCAATTTCCACATACATGTCTTAGTTAGGAATGACCACAAATTCCTCTAGTTTATCTATTTTGAGTTTCCTCATTTGGATCCAAGACTGTACTTTGTTTTACATATCCTCTTTCTCTTGAGAGAAAGCGTTTATAGTGTCATCTAATTTTGATTTTATGCCTTCCATCTTTTCCAGCTTCCCCATGGTGGACCCTAGCATTTCTGTTCCCAATGCAATTAAGTGGTCAAGATACTCACCGAACACTTTGCCCCTAGTATGTATCTTTTCCACCTTTTGGATGATAGGATTCTTAGCACCAATTGTAATTTCCTCGGGCTCTCAATGGATTTAGAAGATCGAGTGATCTTCTGTAGCACGACCATAAGTTATTCTATCTTAGCCTTATAGTGATCCTTCATCTTCTTCTCCTTGTCAAATTTCTCTATGAGAGAATCCAGCAGATTGAACAATTGCCAAGTCGCACTATCATGAGTTACCTTGCCCAATTCTACCCTTGTGATAGAGTAGTCTACAATATTCACTTCTTGATAAGTTTTATTAGAGGGAGGATGAGCTATCTCTGCATACTCATTACCCTCTTTACAACATCTTGGAAAGAGTTTTTTCTTTCTTCTTCGTTGTTGTCTTGGCATATGTATGTTGTGCAAAGTCAAACTCATTTGGAGAAGTGGTTTCTTTCCTCCTCTTTGGTGCTTGTGATGACAACCATGGTGGTAACAATGAACTCTTCTCAGGTTGTGTAGTCATCGTATGGGATGTAGTAACAAAATTCACGCATGTGGTAGTCATGATGGGATGAGTGTGAGTTAAAATAACCTTGGGAATTTCAGCCCTAGACACTTTCACAGAATCATTCAAGAACTTCTCTAAATTAGAATGTGACGTGAGGTTAAAACATGGTGAGGACAAACTTGGTAAAGACATAGGAGAACCAGTCACATTATCTAACCCTTTTTTTGGGCTTTCAAATGGCAACCCTAAGATGGGATAAGAATGCATAGATTGTATAGATATGGTAGGAGTAACCTCAACTATAACAATAGGAGCAACAGTGACATTAGGAATATTAAAAATGGGTGAAGATACAAGGGGAGGAATAGGAGAATATACAATATTGGCAATGGGGGATGAGGTGATAGGTGGTTCCTCATGAATATTTTCATGAGGGGTCATCTTTGTTTCCTAATGATCCTCTTCCTCAATTTTCCCCTCTTCTTGCACATTCTCCTCTTGGGCCTCTATGGTTGGTCCCTTTGCATATTTCTCGGTCTTTTTATTTCCACCCTTGACCACAAACTTGATCTTAGGCTTTGAAGAGCTGCTAGAGTTTGGAGAATCATTTCTACTTTTGGTCCTTAGCTCTGATTTCTCACCTGTTTATACTTGGAACTCATCTTCTAATCCAATGAAGAAAGGTTTCAATTGTATATCCATTTCGTCTAACCAAACATTTGTATTGGCCAAGATGGGTTCAAACCTTTCTTAGATTGATATTACTTCTTTTCAAGACCACTGGATGGAAGGGAGAGGAGAAGTTGCAACTCTGTTTCTCGCATATGCAGGATCCAAAATAATATCCTCATCCTCCATATCCTTTGGTATATCAGCAAGGTTCAATTCCCTTATTTGATCCAAAGTTCATTTTCAATAGTCCATTCTCCCGATGTCTCGCTCTGTCCTAATGTTAGCCCAAATTTCTTTGACTTGATGTACATGAGAGAAAGCCATTTTGATTCAAGACTTCATGCATCTGTAATCAAAGTCAGATCTTGATTTGTATAATTTTATTGTCACCTGCTAGATTTCTGATTCAACAACCTTGGCCTTATGTGAAGTATGAATGGACTATATTTTGATTGCTAATGGAAATTTGAATCTTGGCTTATGGGATTCCAATTCTTCACTATGCACCACAATAATCTACCTACATAACTCCATTAGAATAATTTTATCGCTAGGATAATGTGGAAGCATATATGGATAGCTAGCAAAGAATCCAACTCTTAAATAAGTAAAAGTTAGGAATTGTAGATAAAGGCAACCATATTTGTCAACAATCTTCCATGCATCATCATATACTCTTTTATTCTCCATTTCAGGATCAAAGGCACACATGAATGGTGCAAAGAAGGCATCATTTATCCTTCTAAAATGTTTGATACTTCCCTTGAGAGTGATTTGTGAGAAATAGTTATAAACCAATGTAACCTTCTTGTCTCCCTCTATAGTTAGTTATGGAATATTCCTCATCAATGCTTCAGCATAGACCAAATATGAAGTCATGTAAAAATTGTGCGTTGTAAGTACTTTGTTCAATTGACCATGGAGGGCATTGTTGATTTCCTTGCCCCAAAAGATCTACTGCTTTCCTTTCAAAATAATCTTGATGTACATGCACATCCAATCCTCAAAGGTAAATGAAGTAAGAAAACCATGTACTCTATTGAGAAGAGTAATGAGGCCATTCACCTCTTCTATGAAATCACTATGAGGAGGATTTTTAGGCCACCTTGTGACATTTGGTCTAAGGGCCTTCAACCATTTACTGTTGATCATCCTTTTCACAGAATTAGGATCCTTATCATATTTTTCTTGTGTAGATTCTTTGGACATATCCACATGCGTGTTAGGACTTGGGCACATGAATAATTTTCAAATAAATCTACATCTAATTCCATTACCAGATTCTCGTTTGAATCACAGACCTTCCTATCATCCATGTTATAGTGGGAGGCCACTGTTAGTACAAACTCAAGATTTTGAGCAGCTACCAGATATGAGGCCACAATATGTATGTTACTATGAATAATTGATTTCATTCCATTTTCCAATGGTTGTTTCCTATTTCTTTCAAGAAATTCACACATGTCCACATGATTGATCACTCTATATCCTTGATTTCATCGATATTTGATGAAACCACTGTAGGAGGAAACACACCTTGGTATTTGTACTTCATAGTTTTTCCCTTGGAAGGAGACATATCTGCCATTGGTAGAAGAATAGCCTTGCGGTAATGTAGAAGAAAACCTTGAAAAATATGCACAAAGGGTTGCGTGACACGATTAGCATTTCATAGATGTTAGGGAAAAATTGCATTTATGAAATAGCAACAAGGGTGAAACAAAATGATTGCATGAAAATTAGGGTTTGAGCGCGGTGAATGTGAAAAACGGAGCGCAAAGGATTGACTTGGTAAAGCAGGAAAATTTCCAGTGTTTAGAAAATTTTGGTAAAAAATGTGCATATGTGCTCCAAAATGACAAAACTGCAAGTGGAAAATGCCTTTGTAAAAAAAAGTTGCAAAAATGACATTGCAAGTGGGAAGTTTGCTTTGTTGCAAAGTCAGCAAAAATTACCGATTTTGCAAGTGGGTGGAATTTTTTTGTTTGTTTGCAAATTCGGCGAAAAATTGCCTACTTTACAGCCTGGGAAGATCACTTGTTGGTTTTTGTCAAATCATTAAAATTAGACGATTATACAAGTAAACCTATGTTTTTATTTGTTGGGTCGTGAAAAACCCCGACCTTACAAATGGGGTAGAACACAAACTTTGCTAAGTCGTTAAAAATTAACGACTACAAAGACATTTCAAAATGTTTGTTGGGTCAGGGAAAAACCTCAACCCTACAAATGGGGTAGTATTTTTGTACTTGTAAGTTTGACAAAAATTGTTGACTATGCAAACTTGGTAAGTCTTGATGACCTTGTATGGGCGGGGTCTTAAGCTGCACATACAAGTGTCACATGGAAATGTTGTTGGGTCAAGGAAAATCCCTGACCATACAACTAAAAGGATTGCATCATCGATGAATTTCACCGATGTTGCAAACCAAAGGATTTTTTTCATGCATAGTCGAGGATAAAACCCGATAGTACAAATTGGAAGTGGACTTCATTTGCATCATTAGCAGAAAAACACCATAGGCTCATCCCTTTGTTTGGTTGGGGATAATACCCGACCATACATTGAAGAGTAAGACTATTTTCAATGTCTGAGTGATATACTTGGCTATCGGATGTGAAAAACTTGTTATGTCAGTGATTCAAGGGATGCCAATATGGTGAGTTCATATGTAGAGGCATGGAATTTTTTTGCCTTTGCATGTGGTGTTTAAGAACATTGAATCTCTGCATAAAACAAGGTTTTAAATGCACTTCGAATCAAAGGAATAACAACACATATGAAAGGGTTTTCATTCAAATAAGGGATCCATCGAAAGAAATGAAAATTTGAGAAAAAATGAAACAAATCCAAAATTAAAGATAGAAACAAGACAATCCTAGGGTTTATGGGCATACACGTAGGATGTATGGTGAAACAACATACAAATTAAACCAAAACAAAAATAAAACCGTTTATAAAATACAATGATATACAATCACAAATAACAAACCCTAAACATTAACGACGATATCAAAAGCAAAAGGAAATACCAAAAAGGATGAACATATACCCGAGGAAAAAGACAAAACCCTAGGCCAAGATCTGTTGAAATATGTTCCAAATCCGCTCGAACTCCAAATACAAATGATCAAACGGGGTTTCAACTGAATCGTAGAAGGTAGAGGAAGAAGAATGATCGATGAAATAAGGAAAGAAATGAGACATAACCGATTATAAACCAATTTAAAAGGACATTTAAAACAACAATAAATGCATGCGTGCAAAGCCAAAATTGCAGGAGCAAACTTTTTTGGTGCTCTTAGAAATTTAATTTGTCATAACTTGTAAAATTGACATTTTTAAAGATTATTCAAGTAAAAGCTATATAACTTGTGAAGTCGGGGAAAATCCCTGACCATATAAATCATTGTTCATTTTTCACTCTTGACTTGCAGGGTTGGGGAAAAACCTTGACCTTGCAAGTATAATTTTTTTTCTGACTCTTGAAGATTGATTTTTGCAACTTGAGCAAAGGGATGAGTTTTGATGTACTAACAAAGATTAACGCTCGAAAGGCGTTACGAGACTTAAGACCACACACGAGGGAAAATTGAGATTCACCTCATTTTGCATGCTTAGAGTGCACAGGCTACAAAACAAACAGTTTCATAAGGGTTATCCCATGAATCAAGGGAAAATAGATTCAAGGATAACACCTTCAAACCCTTATTAAGCAAATGTAAACAAATGAAACATCAACACATCAATAACCATACATAATAGAACATTAGATTTTATTTGGAAAACCCTAATCAATAAATAAGCATGGTGTTGATTAACTCACATATATATGAATAACATTGATTACAAAAGGCTCACTTTCAGAAGGGCTCACTACCCAAATGACTCACTATCCAAAAGAAAGAATGAAAGGCTCACTGCTAAGGGCTCACTACTTGGATAGAAAGAGAATAGAAAGAGATTTCTACATGGAGGTTCACTACCTCAGATCAATAGGAGAATCCACCACAAAAACTCTACACCATCCGCAACCTTCGACTCATTGCCTCCAACAACTTCAAGTATACTAAAATGTAGAGACTTTCTCCTCACTAGTTCTGGTAATCATAGGAATTCATGCTCACACTCATATCACAACACTTGATCACTTACACATAATTTTGTACCACACATCACACCACCAATTGACCTTGCATATATCCTCCACGACCTCAAACAACCTTCTCTAGGTTGGCTTCAATGAAACATATGCACCTCAAACATGCAACCACCAAATAGGTCAGCACCAAACACTTCACAGTAGAAAGAAGTGAAGGTAGACCACTTCAAGGGTTAACTAGGAACCAAATCTACACTAACACATTTGTAAAGCTTCCACAATCCACAAAGCACATCCACAAGTAAGAGTAACATACCAGGTTGGTCAAACCGACATTAAAGCTACTGAGCAACCACATACACACTTCACTAGGTCTGAAAACATCCTATGGACCACATAGAAACATCACACAACATCCTAGAATATTCCAACACCAACATAATATTTAAAGACACTGGTGCAAACACCTACAATTGAAAATACTATAATCTTGTGCAACTAGTCAAACTATCACCGAGACACAACACATGAACCAAGCTTGCAAAACAACTGAACACCAATCCATCAAATTGAAGATAGATACAATTGCTATTAGCACATTCCAAAATCTGCAAGACAAGAAAATTAAACACGAAGAAATTCAAAGCAATTCCATTTCTCCTAGACAACCTTCTTCACAATCCAACACACTATCAAACACATCTTCTACTACCGCACAATCCATAACTTGAAACTCTGAATATAACAACCCTGAACACTTCTGAACATCACATCCAAACTACACAAGCACATCTTCAAGCATGAAGAAATGCAGAGCACAATACAAAACACACCCCTCTCACCTTGTACACTCTTTATGCAATTTTTCTCAAAAGCACTTGGAAACCAAGTGACCATGCTGCACCTGCAACACTTGCTCAACACCACAGACACCTCATCATAACCACACTAGAGGTTGATATCCATGAAAAAACTAATGACAACTTAGTGCAACAAAGGATTTTGGTAGAAAAAGCTTATAGTTCCTTGAGAGGAAGAGATAACTTAGCTTGGGGCCCAGATCCTAGGGAGTATATTTAATGGCCTTTGGATTTCAAGAGTTGAATTTTCCGAAATATGGGGGGATTGAATTCATGTTGTGGAAGAATGTGTGGAATAATTTTTCGTGGCCTAAATGCAACTTATTCTTGTGGCTGGTAGCTTGGAATGTGTCTCACTTGGGATAACCTCTGGAAGAGAGGATTTCAGGGGTTCTCTATTTGTGTCCTATGTGGCTATAGTGAGGAATTCTCTTCTCATTTTTTCAGTGTTCCCTTTCTAGAGACATCTAGAACTTATGGTGGGGAGTCTAGAAGCAGGCTCATGTTCATGCTTCCTCTCTTATCAATTTTTGGAGGAGTTTGGGGAGGCCTTTGGCTAAGGCATTCTTTCTTCAAGTGGCCAAGGTTTTTGTTGAGTCTTGTCTTATTGTGATCACATTATTTTGGGATGTGGTCAAAGATGATAATTCCACTAGTGAATATGCTACCAAATGTTAGTTTTTGTGAAGGTGTGACTCTATAGCAAAATATGCTACTTGCCAATTTGCTAATTGTAAAGATGACGATTCTTTGAGAATATTCATTTTTGGGAGATTAAATAGAAAATGTTGATTATTGTTGGACACTAGTTAAAGAAATTTTAACTTTTGTCTACTTCATGGTTTCCTCTCACATTTAGTGAAATAATTTATTTATCTTTGTAAGGACTTGTAAATTTGAGGCCAACTTAAGGTCATTATGTGATTGTAACTTGTCATAATATTGAAAGATCAAATTGCTAAGCTGAAATTCAGGTGTGTTTGAGTAATTTCTTTTGTGTTATAAGTTTTCCATTGAATATTTGCATCATTTGTATGTAGCTATGAATAATTTTGGTGAAATACAGAGTGATTTAGGCCTCCATTTGTAATTATTGAAATATTTGTGTTTGATCACTAAAAACCTTATTTTTGTAACCCTTTCTCTCTTTCCCTTATCTTTTTCATTTTCTTTAAAAATGTTTAGATAATTTCAAAATAATTGATCAAATTTATCAATTATTCAAAATAAATTTTGATCTTAGTGAATAAGAGCCAAATATTGAATATTTAGTGGATTATTTTTGTGAATCCATTCTAGTAAGTGAGATTTCCTTATAAGTCTCTTTGTAATTATAGTCTACAACAAACCTCGAGTGAACTTAGTATGTCAATACCTAACCATTGAAACATTGGTATTGTAAATTCAACTTATAATTTGAAGTCTTTCAAGAGGGGATTTCGTTTGTAGAATTCTATTTGTGTTGTGTACACGTGCATACAAACAACATCAACCATAAGGAAGGTAACACAAAAGGAGGGTTTTCATCTAAGTCTCCATGCATTACTTTTAGCAGCACACTTCAATATTTGTTAAAAATAGCTATGCATTTCATGCACAAAAAAATAACAATTTATTCAATTTGTGAAAGCAAATATATAGTTGGTAGGGAAAGTGAAGAATGAGAGGGGAAGTGAGTGAAGGAGCAATAATAAAGTATATAGCGTGTATACAAAAGTTACATATGGTTGTATGAATGCAAACAACTTGAAAACATGTGGTTGCAAGCATGCAAAAATGTAGACATAGTATGTAAGAAAAAATTATAAACATACAATTATGTATTTTAGCAAAAGTTGTAGGCATACAATTACAAACTTCAACAAAATTTACATACATACAATTGTACGTATGTAAAAGTTGTAGATAGACACTTGAATGAGTGTAAAAGTTACTTACAAAAATAAGTATGAATGAGTGAGATTGATAATTAGGTTCAAAGTTCAAATGTAGAAATCAAAGGGCCCACATGTTATATTTTATTCCACCATCATGATACTAAAATAAGCACCACTATTACTAAAATGCAAGCTATTAAACTTTACTATATATACATACATCTATAAACTTTAGTAACCACATATATACATATGAAAATAAGTATAGCGAATAAAAATATATATGAAAAAATGTAAATTTGTATGTTTTAAATTATTTATTAAAAAATACATAAAAATGATATAAAATATTATATCTATGAGCTAAGAAATACACTTAACCAATTATGACAAAATTTATACTAAAAGCTTCTAGAGTGACAAAAGAAGATATGACTCGGGCTTTGAAAATGGATTTATACACACTTTACTTTTCAAAAATTCAATTTGTTTTGATTTATGAGATTATTTAACTACAATTGTTGAATTTGAATTTGAATTGTAGATGAAGGATCTTTATTGTTTTTGAATTTTAGTTGCATTTACTTTTATTAGTTGACTTTGAATTTGGAATGTGTATAAAATCTTAACTAATTTGTGCTAGATTTTTAAGTTGATTTGTATTTAAATATGATGAAGAAGTCTTATCCCACTTAATATTTATGTTGATGCCTTAATTAAATGGAAAATGTCTAGTGAAAATTATTATAGTTTAGATAATTGTGCATTTGAAGCCCCATGTAGTCAAAATGTGCATTTATTTATGATACTTCAGAGACCATTAAGGGTTCATTTATAAATATAACTTGCACCTAATTAATTTGTCTTTGCACATAATGTGAATTTTGTAGAATGTGCACATGTAATTTATTAATTTTTATTTATTCAATTTGAACAAATAGTCCTCTATTTTAACCATATTGTCTTTTGTTATGTAAACTTTTAAAAGTGCAATTATGCATGCACCATGTCTTACTAAATTTTAAGCACAATATGTTTTCTAATTAATAATTCTTTTAATATATTTAAGTAGATGGTTAAATACCATATCATAATAACTATTGATATGCGCTCATCTATAAGTCCTCTACCATATATACTAAAATGTAAATAGAAGATAAAATAGAGTAATGAATATTTGAGATTGTAAAAGGCTTCTTGATCAAGTGGTGAATTTTAGTGCATCTATTTTCTATGAAGTTGGGAATTGCAATTTTCAATTATGATGGAAGGAAAATTAATGTAAAAATATTAGTGTATGTTCCAAAAAAGAAAAGAAAAATACCCTCTAAATTTTTAATTGAGAATTCATATAAGTAAATGATGGATACTGAGGTGAGTTTGAGGTCTTGTGTAGAGGTGAACGAGACATAGGTGAAATATACACATACAAGTATCATTTAATTTTTTAAGTAATGAAATGAAATGAAAGATTTCAATGATGTTTACTGGATCAAACAATTTAAATGATCCAGAGTTGCAGCCTTGAGATATTTTTTCACTCTTTTTTATTTTTATTTTTTTTCTATTTGTAAACTCTTTTTTATTTGAGATCTTCTACTATAGATCTTAATCAAAAAACTTGCAATTTTACTAAATCTTGCTTCTTCAAATATACCACTTAAATTATTCACTTTCTAATTATATTCATATTGAATAAAGATACCATTATAAAATTATATTCATATTGAATACAGATATCATTATAAACTGTACACTAAATAATGAAATTCCATTCTATCTCCACCAATAAATAAATTAGTTCTAAATACTCTATAGACTTTGTAAATGAGAACTATTGCGCACAGGCTAAAAGGAGCACAGATGAATGATAGGGACCCATACAGAGACGAATTGAAGGTTGTGGGTTATAAATCTTCTTACAACTTTTGAAATGAGAGGCCGTATGGCTACCGAGGGCACAGGAGAACGAAGGATACCCAGGTGAATGATAATGGATGCCCTATAACCCATGCAAGAAAATAATAAATGAATATGTGAAATGAGAACCCCCGTAGCTAAACAGGGCACAGGTGAATAATAATGGATACCCTATTGTACAGCCAGGTACGATTTAATTTTTTTAAAACAAGAGCTCTTGTGCACAGGCGAAATGGGCACAGGTGAATAAAGGTTACAACTTTCATCGATGGCTGACTTAGCAGCTGGTTCCAACAGAGATTCATGCTCAGATGAAATTTCTTAAGCAAGCATACGAAACAGAAATTAAAATTTTCAGAACAGAGTACACTCTAGGTTTATGAAAATAAATCAACTAAGTAATGCCATTGAAGTTAAATTAAACCATGACAGTGAATTGAATGAAATGCGACTATTCCCAATTCAATCCATTGCATGATACGTTTCTGTAACTAAAGAGGAGACTTATTTCTTCCCAAGGAGCTCAACGAAGATCGTGAGAGGGCCCTTGCCGGTGTACAATGCCTGAAGTCCGAATATAAGGAAGGCCACCATTGCAAGGCGGGCATGCTTAATCTCTGCCAATTTCAGTCTATCTTTCTTCTCTGGATCCGCCGCCAAACCGAAGGGATCAAAGTACTTTCCTCCTGGGTAGAGTCTCAATTCTGGGTCAAGCTCTGCATTCCTCTGGAATTCAATGTAACCCACCAACAAAACCTCTATCCATATCAGGGTCGTTAAATTGAAAGGCAGCGGCAGTCCGAAGTAGGACGAACCCTCCACCAGCTCCACCTGCGTCGATTTCAATATAGAATAAATAGAAACCAATTCACAATTGCACACATTAATCTAAACTCTGTTATTTAAAAATATTATGTAAATTTAATTGCAATATTTATAATCCTATACGATCTTCTACATGGAACGAAGGATTGGATATAACGTAATAGTGACTACACACTACAGTGACAGGGCAGAAACGAATAAAGGGCCGCATCAAATAGCTTGCTTAAACAGACGAAGAAAGGGCTTAAAATGAAGCAGAATTCATGTTACAGTCTTCCAGCCTTTTGGGTTTCTTGTAAACTACAAGTTGGGGAAGAGGAGTAGAAAAACGTTCTAAATCAGGATAATTTGAGTTTGAACCAAGTTTAACAGGTTTGTTTTTGACAAATTTTATGGTTAGGTTCATTTGAGTTGGAATTGTATTGTTATGGGTGATCTTTCTGAAAGTCCCTTGCTTTGGCTTGTAAACATCACTTAAATGTAACGAGTATAAAGTAAATCATTCATTCTTATAAAAAAATGATTTATGTGAATCATTACTCATGAAATATAAGTTAATGAATTTGATTCAAAAACTACACAATGGAATCCTCATATTAGAACCATAACTTTACTTCTTTGATTCAAAACCCGATCAATGATAATGTGAAAGGGACTTTATAAAGGGCCGCATCAAATAACTTGCTTAAACAGCCGAAGAAAGGGCTTAAAATGAAGCAGATATCATGTTACAGTTTTCCAGGCTTTTGGGTTTCTTGTAAACTACAAGTTGGGGAAGAGAATTGCTGAATAGAAAATCATTTTAACAATTTGAATTTGAGTCAAGTTAAACAGGTTTGTTTTTGGGATAAATTTTGGTTAAGTTAATTTGAGTTGAAATAGTATTGGGATGGGTGATCTTTATAAAAATTTCAATGCTGTTTATAAGCATCATCTAGATATAATGAGTGCTAAGCGAGCCATTCATTCTCATAAAAAATCGGATTGTATAATTCCATTATTCATAAAATATAAATTAATAAATTTGATTCAAAAATTACACAATTGAATCCTAATATAAGTAGCATAACTTTACTTCTTTGATTCAAATTAAGTTCAGAGTCCAGACATCCATTCTCAAGCATGATCAATGATTAATGGAAAAGGGATTTTATTCCAGTCTTGCATGATAACTATTACTTCTACTGTTATTTTCCCCTGTTCTTTGTATCAAAGTTCTGATGTACGCTTCTACAAATACACAAAACAAGCTAAATCTAAAAAGAAAAGAAAAACAAATAAGAAACTAAACTAAATTTGAAAAGAGAAAACACAATTACAGAAAATCTTCTGCCATCACAAGCACGCCAATTCTAACCTTTTTCTTTGAAATTTGCCCGCTGATTTAACACAGTTTGAAAGCATTTAATGCACAGGACCAACCAGAGAAGCAGATGTACAATGCAGGCAGAGCAATTCGACCTGAAATCAACCGGTACGTACCTTTCCGGCGTCCTGCCAGTAAACGCCGGTGAATGCCTCGACGGCGAGGGCGCCGAGGACGCCGAGCATAGCCCACCGACCATGAATGACTTCACACTCCCTGAACCTCTGCAAGTTGAAAGCCTCGCTGTAAGGCTTGAACGCCGTCGGCTGGATTTCCCCGTCGGGGATAAGTGTCCCGATGACGTCGCCGGCCAGGTTCTGGTCCAGGTTCTGGTCGAGAGAATCCAGCTCGTATTGCAGATATTCGGCGGGCTTACCGAGCCCCAGGGGATCGAACCCGTAATCTCCCACCAAAGATCCGTCCAGCCACTCCGGCGGCTTCGAGCCCGGCAGCCACATCGGCCGCCCTACCGATTGACCCTTTTTCGGTGGAGGGGGCGCAGGCTTGGCCTTCTTTTTGCCAAAACTAAACCGCGCCTGCACGCGAGGGACGTATTTGGCGATTCTTGCATTTTTAGTGGATTTTATTTGCCCTGAGAAGAGAGAAGAGGGCAAAGACGCGGTGGTGGCAGCCATTGTTCGCAGTGCTTCTGCACTAATGTGGCAGCTCTTGTAAGTTGTGATATTATCAAGCTTTTCTCATTTGCTCTGTTGGCAATGGATGGTGGGGAAAGCATTATCCTTCACAGTTTTACGTGGCCGCTCTTCGTTCGTTCTTCTCGTTGATCTCGTAGTTCCTTCCGCCTCAGGTCCCCGTCAGATTGTACAGCCTGCTCGACATTCATTCATTTGCAGCCCAGGATAATTCCCGGTACTTTTAACCTCATTTTTAAATTATCGAGTATTTTAGAACTTTTCTAAATTTGACGGTCGACCTTGCTGTGACGATTAACCCATGTTCAGAATTGCAATTCAAATGCTAAGGCAGACTTTGGCCTTAAAATTTTGACGGCTGTCAAAAAGGGCGATAAAGTCTCTCTTTTATTATTATTTTTTTACTCTGAAAATGCATAAATCCGGAGCCGATGATACGAGGTTTATTAATCTTTGGATTTTTATGTGGTTTATGTGGCGTATAATATTTTGGATATACTTGTACACAGTGTTGCTTCTTTTCCCACATTCCTTACGCTTGCTTTAGACAAAACTAAAACCTCGTAATTGGAGCACATAGAATCCTTATCATAAAGTATCAAAATAAAATTTAGATTAAAATATAGGATAAAATATCCAAAATGGCTCATATAAGTCTTCTCTGATGTAGGTACACTCCAATCTTTTGGGAATGAATATTGAATTTTAAGTTGTTCAATTATTTGAGTTCTTTAGTGATTGTGAATTCATTTAATATTTAGAGTTGTTCAATTATTTGAGTTCTTTTAGTGATTGTGAATTCATTTAATATTTAGAAAAAAAATGGGCTTCATTAATTACCACTTTTTGGTAGGGATGAATTATAAAATTGATATTGACTATTTAACTTTGAAGACTATGATGTTTACATAGAGTGTAGAAGGATGAAACACCTCCTGCACAAAACCTCTTTACATAATTTCTTATGCTTGTATCGTGATTGGCACAATAAAATGAAACGGTTAAACAAAAGAAATATCCTAAAAAAATAGTATTTTAATCCCAAGGTCATAAATTGACAACATAAATTAAAATAATTTGATTTAATATTTTTTAAAAATATTAAAGTTGAGAATAAAATCATAATAACATCAAAGAATATTAGAGTTGTGAATTAAATTAATCTCAATCAAATTATTAGCAAATATTTCCACAATTGAACAATTGTTAGGCTAGGCACAAATACAAAAAAGTAAGAGAAAAGTGCCTCTTTCTTTTGGCATTATGCAACAAAGGAGGGTGTTATGGTTATCTCATCCTTTGTGTGTTACGCTCACACAAGGAAGGTTAGTGTCATTGGGGAAATCTATTTGAGCATAATAATCAAATCCATCATGAAAGCTTGGTTGAAGTCCAACTCAATACATAGACTAAAAATATCTCCATCAGAGCATCACCTCTACACTATTGCACTTGTATTTCACCTTCAAAAGATCCTTTCAAAAAATCCTCGCACTTGATGTAAATTGAGAATTTGCAAAGGATGGTATGCAATCACCTGATCAATTAAATAATAGAAATATGCATAAAAAAATATATAAATGATGTGTATACTAATGAGCCCAGACATTAGTTAGTTTTCTTATGTTTTTATTGAAGTTTAGACATTACCAAGACATTTATCCTATACATGTTCATACATTATGCTATCTTTTATACTTATTATGCAACCTTGAACCTTCTTTAAAGTATATGGAAATATGGTTATATGTGATAAGTAATGCATAATTTATGTGTGGATATGTATGAAATGTGATTGATATATGCGCTTAGTTGTAGTTGTTAGTTTTATGTGCATGTTTTGTGAACTAACACTTGCAGCTCAAGGAGGAGGATTGTAACCGACAACAATTGCGAGGTGCAACCTATAACCAAAGGAGTTCCTCGACGACAAAACATGGGAAGTTCCAAAATAAATGGAGCACAACAACTACAACATGAAGGAACTTAGTGAAGATGGTTGTGCATCATTAAGACGTCCAATAAAGATATTGGAGGAGAAGAACCATGTTACAACTGGGATTCTAGCATAACTTATTTGAGCATTCAATGTTTTAGTTTTGTTACAACACAATTATAATCCTATTAGGAATCTTCTTCCTTTTCAGTTGCAACTTAGATTACTGAGTCATTATCACACTTTGCTATCTTGGGAGTGGTGATTAATGGTTTTAGTGTACAGTCATGTTTCGATAAACTTCCTAGTGCCTATACGTATAGCTCGACGGTTGAGGTTTTAAAAGTTAGTGTTAGAATTGGCTATGGCTGCCAAGATTTTGAGACCAAATGGAAAGCACAAAAAAAAGACAATGGAATGTGACAAGAATAAACTATATTCTTATCAATATGATTCAATGATATGAGATGATTGTTTATGATATACAAATGAGAGAGACCCCTTGGTTATATAGCCAAGGTGAGATACAAGATGTCATAGGATTATGCCAAGTGTCTTAATCATATGACATGAGAGAACTCATCACACTTACCTAGGTCACATGAAGTAGTTGTCAAAAGATAAGATAACAACTAATGACGACTTACACCTTCTAGAAAGATTCCTTCCTATGACCTAAGTAAACTTAACTAACATGTAAATAAGTCCCCTAGTAATGAAATAACTAGGTACAAGACTTTATTTACACCAACACCCCCCCTTAAGTGCAACTTAGGGAGTAGCGGATTATTATGCAAATGACACAAAGATGGGTCCCGACTACTAGGCCATGTTAGGTACCCATGTACATATGCAATGCAATCTCTCACAAATGGAGGAAAGGAGAAAACTCAGTGGGGAAAAACTCCTCCCCAAAAGAGAGATGAAATACAAAAAAGAAATGCTCTCAATGATGAATGAGAAGGTAAAAACCCCATGTGAAGAAAAAGAGCCCCCATAAGAGACAAGTAGAAGAGATACAAGGCAACCCCCCCTCAATGTTGAGTCTCCTGCAATGATGGTAGAAGCTCGACATTGAATGCTGAAGATGATTCAATCTTGCCGAACAACATTCCTCCCCTTAGGAAGAAACAAAACCAAGGATGTATGCAGGATGTCAGGAATATGGATGATGGATGATGATGTATCTGAAGCATGCTCAAGTGTCTTCATATCGATGCCGAAAGCTGACACACTCCAAACAGGCGTTCTAGGCCACACTGCTGAAGAGGACAATACATAATCTAGTAGAGATGAATGTAGAACATGATCCAAAGACAAGGATATCCCCTATGAAGACAAAGAAGCCTCCTCCAAATCTTGTCCAAAAGTATCCACACTCATGTCAAACTACAAAGAATGATCTTGTAGAGAATGAACAAGAGGGTCAGAGTGTTCCCTCACAACAACTGAAGAAGGAGCATCTTCATCAAAGAGAAGATGAATGCTATCGATGATGTCCCCCACATTTGCAAGATGAGACTCCATAAACAAGTCTGAAATACCTATCAACAAGCCATCCAAAGTAGCCATATCTGGAAGACAATGTAGATCCTGCTACACTGAATCACAAGGAACCAAAACTATGGAATCACAAGCATCATCAACTGCAACAATAGGTGGAGGAGATGAAATGAATGGCTCAAGAACTGGATCTGATGTGAGAACTCCCAAGTTCAAAAAGCCAAATATCTCCTTTGAATCACGATTCATTATAGAAGTGTGATCAACAGCTGAAGGAACAATGTCACCATCAAAAGAAAAATCTAAAAAGGTATACAACTGAGATGAATGATCAACCACCCCAGTAGCAATGATCTCTCTACTCTCCAAGTCTCGAATGATGATTGAATTAGGTGTGAATTCCACAATTCTCCCATCTCCACCATGTGTAATATGATATATGGAAAGAAGATTGTTCGTCAAATGAGGAACACACAAGACATCCTAAAAAGTGTTGTCCCCAAAACTAATAGATCCCTTCACAATTGCACTCATGTATGTATTGTTTCCCATCAAGATAGGAGACACAGTACAAGCCTGAAAAGAAGAGAATATAGACTGTGAAGATGCCATATGATGAGATGCTCCTGAATCTAGAACCCATCTCCTTGATCTTGGACCTGAAAAAGCACAAAGAGCTTGACCTTTATTTCTTGATGTAGATGCTTGACCTTTGTCCTTTTTAAACTGTTTTAAAGAAGAAGGAGGTGATTCAAACATTCTAGAAGGCAAATGAATGTGATTCCGTTTGAGAATATTTTTCAACTCATCAATATCATTCTTATAACAATAGTGTTCTTCATGTCCATCCTTCTTGCAATATGCACAAAAAGGCCTCTCCTTCTTAGACGATTCTTCAATATCCTTCTTATAACAATAGTGTTCTTAATGTCCATCCTTATTGCAATATGCACAAAAAGGCCTCTCCTTCTTAGATGATTCTCCTTTTGAAGATTTTGATTCTTTATGTGGCTTGTTCTTTTTCTTTTTTTGCTTCTTATCAAGATTCCTTGATTCTTTCTGTACCTTTGACTCACTAGACACCAATGCATGTGGCTTGGAAGACTTGATTAGACCCATGTTCATTAACTTAGCTTCCTCTTGGATTAGGATATTTGCAAAGTCATCAAAATTAGGATCAACATTTGATGCTCCCATAGAGAGTCGATGGGTATGAAAGCAAAAAGAAAACACTGAATACTCAGGACCAAGCTTGGATAACACATTTGGAATCAATTGTAAATCCTGTTTTTCAATGCTACATTATTTCAAATGTGTTATGAGTTGCTTGATTTTGGAGATGTAGTCTTGGATGTGGTCAAAACATTTTAGATCAAGATTCATCAAATCATTATCAATCTGATATCCCCTAATATTATTTGTTTTACCATACAATTTTTCAAAAGTCTTCCAAGCTTCTTTAGGTGTTTTACTTGATTCAATATGAAATTGTAAATCAAACGAGACTAATTAACATATGCATCCAATTTTTTTCTCACAATCAATCTCCCATTTTGCCAATTCTTTAGCATCAATAGGTTTTTGAATAGTGTACTTTAGATGACCTATTAGACCTTTCATCATGAGATAGTTCCATACTGATTTTCTCCATGTAGCATAATTATGTGGAGTTAGGAGTTCAATTTGAGATTTCCCCATTGCAAGAACACAAACCAAGCAAAAGAATGCAACCAACTACTGCAAGATTACCCCCCCAAATTACTCAATCATGAAACCCCCCAAGCAATATCTGATTTGGCACTTTATATTTAGTGCGTTTACAATTGCCACTTGCTAAAAAAGTGAAGTGGACTTTTGATATTGGTACCTACAAATTGCTAAAATATGCCTCAAACTCAAGGTGAAAAATTTACACCAGATGAGATAAATCTGATTACACCACTAGAAAGTACACGAAAAATCATGCACTTTCAAAATAAATTTCACCCAAAAATGTTATCGTAGGAGCAAGATATGAGCTCCCAAAGTTCCTAGAATGAGGATGAAACAACACCTATGAGAATCTGAAAATTATGGAAAAACTAGACACCAAAACCAAAAAATGATTGCACCATTGCAAAGAGCACAAAAAATTAGCCCAAATAAAAAAAATCTTGAAAAAAGGAGTCAAAATGATCGAGATATGGACCTCCGAAGTTGAGCTGCAAAAATGAAAGGCTCATCCATGAGGGGGGCAAATATTTTTTGAAAATTCTGATGCCCTGATGATGTCAGCAATATACTGCCTTAAATTTGACAGCTGGGCACACGTCAAAAATGAATATACCCTAGTGTTGGAATATTCGCTGAAACTGGTAGATAAAATTTGACATGTAGGGGAATGTCACCTGTTTGCACAGGGTCGCGGGTATATTCTCTCCTTAGCAGAATATACTCTGGAGGTGGTTGGATGAATCTTTTCAGATGCTAGTGGTGGAATCTTTAGAAGATTCATTGGAATCATCAATTGTCGCCGTGTATAAGGTGACCACCGGTGAAATAAAGCAGTCACCAATTTTTATAAGCTAGTCCAGTGGAAACAGGGGCTCGCGGATTTGATGGCTGATAATATGCACATTGCCATGTGGTAGGAGTATGGCTTGTGGGTACATGTGGTACACTGGCAAGTCTGCGGTACCCTGTGTACAACAGGGCACACCAAATTTGCTCCCTTTCTTTTTGATTTTTCAATAAAAAATTTTATAATGAAATTTAATTGCTTGATTTAAATTTTTCTAAAAAAAATTCAAAATTCTTTTGGCGAAATAATTTTTTTTTTTTTTTTTCTTCAGAAAATCGTATCACTTGCAATAATGACAATCTGGGGGGCTGTACAACTCCCTGGGCAATTTTTTTTGCCTCATCGAACAACTGCTCTGATTTGGATGAATTGACAGTCAATCTTAGGGTTTTTGGCTCTTCTGGACGCGATGGAAGGGTCAGATTGACCCAAAATTCTCCAAAAATGCAGCTACCTTTTGGATCTAGCAACCACTCTTCAACTTGAAGCCCTCATAGATTTGACCTCGTAAGTTCGATTTAGATGAAATAAAAGGAAAAATTGGTTGTCTCAAACCTTTTGGATGTAATGGTGAGCTCAGATTTGCACCAACAAGCTCCAATATGAACCTGCAATAAAGAGCCAAAAATGGAACCTCCCCAAATCTGGTATCTCTCTTCAAAAAAAGACTCTCCAATGGGACCCAACCTGCTTTGATACCATGTTAGAATTGGCTATGGCTACCAAGATCTTGAGACCAAATGGAAAACACAAAAGAAAGAGAATGGAATGTGACAAGAATAAACTGTATTCTTATCAATATGATTCAAAGATATGATGTAATTCCCCGCCACAAAACCCTAGAGGAAGTTGCAATACTACGAAAGCGTACAATCTTTTCTTTTCTTAAAAAGTGCATTATTAACAAGTAAGATGCACAACTTTTTTGCAAAAACCTCTAAGGCACGCGACAAAGATTACATACAAATCCATAACATATACACTACTCACACATAAAGCATTTAATTGAATTACATTACATGAATTTTAAAAGCACATACATACAAATCATTTAAATTGCAACACATAGAATAAGATATATCCAGTTCTAGATTACATTAATTTACAAGTAAGATTACAACACTCATTCCCAGAATGAGGTAGATCATACCTAACTATTATAATTTACAAGATTCCTCCTCGAATACAATTGAGGAGTAAGTTAATTACAAATGCCAATTGAGATAATACATTAAAAGAAAGGAACATATGTACAAGAACCACCACAAGCTCTTCAATTGGAAGACCTCACCATCATGAACTGAAGATAAAAGGGACCCAACGGTGTAGGATGCATGTTCCTCCCAACCAAGTGGTACCTGAAGGCCCACCCCCAGTGCTAGGAGACAGTAACAAGGAAACTTAGGCAAGACCATCTACCACTAGACACAGACTAACACAAAACTGATCTTAGCATAAGCTAGTACACTTCCAACTCAAAAGTACAATGATTCTAGAGTTAAACAAAATGACACACTAGAGAACCATACATACTGCTAACCTAGGAGAAGTGTCACCATAAAGGTACATGGGTTACCCGACAAATCTTCCCAGATCCCGACCCCCATCTAGAATCACTCTCCTACGGTCAACACGAGGTACAAAACCACTCCAAACTTAGGGGGAACACATAACTAACCACTCCAACCAAGGAGGCTACACATGACAAATCTACTCCAAACTAGGAGGAACAAATCCCTGTTCGTGGAAATCGGGTGTCTCACTGAAATCAACAAACATACTACCCAAGGGTAATGCAAGACTTGACAACAAAATATCACAACCCTAAACATTAAAATACCTCAATTGAAAGATTTACAAAACATCAACTAATACTCTAATCAATATCCCTAAAACGCTACAAAAGAAATCACATTCCAAAGGCAATAAAAATAGGAAATACATCTTCCTTCAGGATTTCCTAACACCAAATTCCCTTCAATAAAATATAATATTTGTCTTGTGCACAATACTCTAATCTTAATCAAATTACATTTAATACAACAAAAGATTTACAAATCTAACATTTTATTTCAATTCCTCAACAACTTTTTAAATTAAAAAAGCATATTTCCATCTTCACTAACCTCTAATACCCTTTCCCAATTACAAAAAATAAATAAAAAGAAATACCCTTTCCCTTTCCCAATTTCCCAATTTCCATATTAATACCCTTTCCCTTTTCAAAATTAAAAAAAGCATATTTCCATATTACATTTAATAAATAAAAAGAAATACCCTTTCCCTTGACTAAACATTTTATTTAAATAACCTCTAGTTGGCGTTCTTTTACATGCACCAAATCTATAAACAACATCTAAATATTGAATCCTTTTATATCTTCTAGCGGTGCATACTATGCATGCATTATTAAAATAAAATTATTTAAAATATATATTTAAATATATATACATTGAGTATATACATAATTATATATTTAAATATATAATTATATATAAACTCAATATATATATTAAATATATAACCAATATACCACAAAGAAAATAAACTATTTAAAATATATATTTAATATATATATAATATATATATATACAATAAATATAAACAAGTATGCATATACATATATATATATATACATTATTTATTTTACATTTTTACAAAAAATAACAAAATCGAAATACAAATGTTGTTGCGGACGAAATCATTTAGCAAGGTTCGCTGCATTATATAAATAGGGCCATGTTAAACTTGTGGGCCGACTGTGTTTAAACACAACCTAGCCCACACTAATGTGTGGCACAACCAGGGAGAGGGAGGTAACGCTGGCTACCTCCTCACCCATGCCTTCCCATAGGGGGCAACAAATGGGGAGGTAGCCAGGGCTCCCCCCTCCCATATACATTTACTCCAAACAAAATAAATACAGATTTAAACCAAAAAGAATTCCTGCGTCTTTTCTTATTTCCCCATTATGCCGTACAAACGACACTAATTCAAGATTGTAATTTGGCAATATATCAATATAATAAATAAATAAATAAATAAATATATTATATGTATGTATATACATCACTATATACTTATGCATATATGCATATTATATATATATATATATATATATATATATATATATATATATAAAGATTTCATCTCAACTGTTATAATTGGGCAAATAATTTGTACAATTTCAACCAAAAAGATTTCCCAAATTCAACACAAATTTTCTTTTCCAAAATAGGGAATTTACAAAGGCCTCATAAATTAAATAGAAATATCAGAGGTTTGCTTCAAATAACAATATATTTTCACAAATTTCCTTCTACAGGAAATATTTATCCGACTCCTAGAAGAAAGCAATAATCACATATATCATACACAAGGAGGATTTCACAATTTTCCCAAAGGTTTACGATTTCCCAGCCAAACAAACTAATTGGGAAAATATTTTTAAATAATATTCTTCTAGAGGAAGTTCTTTCCAATACAAATAAGATTTTTCCCAAATTTTAACAAGAAGATTTTCAAATCTAACCCTACAAAGATTTATATATTTCTCTATTGTTTTCTTCTGGGTTTTTTCTTTATTGTTTAATAATAATTTCCTACAAAGGCTCTCTATTTTTGCTATAAAATATTCTATAGAAGCACTTAAATATTCACGAAATTTTTTCAAACATAGAAGCCCTACAAATTTACAAAATAATTTAAAAGCTTCTACAAAAATTAAAAATTCTTTTTGTACAGGTAATCTCTCTAAATTGCAAAAAAGTAAAAATAGTTTAAGGAACCTGTAAACCAATGCTTCTTGAGTATTTGAAGATTCTGGTGCAGAGAATCCTCCACAACTTCAAGCAAATGTTCCAGACAATAATGGCTTCCTCCAAGAAAATTGATTTCCTGATCACAAGAGTAATCCCAACACAACAATAATTTTCCAAACAAATTTCTAAGGATGCAAAAATACCAAAAAAAATTCTACAGCCAAATTCTTTTTCAAAAATCTCCAGATCACAACAAGAAACCTTTTTCCACAAAATTCCAACATGCAAAATATCACGTGCCTTGCCGTGAAGAAGCTTTCCACTTCCTCACCCAAAGCCAAAATTATCTCCTGGGAATTAATTTCCCCAACAAATTCATTAATTTTTCTAACACTTGCTGACATTTTCAAAAATATCTTCAACAACCCTCTTAGCATAAAATATTCTAATAATCAAATATTAAATATTTTAATAATTAAAACATTTCCCTTTCAAATATAAACTATTCAATTACTTTAATTAATCAATAAATAAAATAATCCAAGGATTATCTTTTAATTAATTAAATTAAATTAATTAATTTATTAATTAAAAAAACCTCTAACATTTAAAATAAGCATAATCTAATATTCAACTTTTAATAATGAAATTCACTAAACCTCTTTTAAAGCATTTTAACACGATAATACGAAGCAATAATCAACACATTTAAACAAGCACAATTGACTAAACCTGATGACACACTTAGGCTAGGGTATAAACCTGACACAAGTAACCCGACTACTATCTCCCAATCAAATTTACCATTGGGTGGTGAACACACTCAAACTTGTGAAGCCAAGTGGAGTCGATGTCTTGTACCTGCAAACCTGTAGACGAGGCATCAATAACACATGTATATAAACATCATCATAAAACACAATGTGAAGAGGAAGTCGCGAAATCGCAGGGCGCTCACAAGAGAGTGATGCAATTCTGTCCCCTTCACCAATACAGTAACACCAAACTGACAATTCCAACATAAATAAATTACTCATGTGCAATAACCATGTTATGACAAACCAACATTATACTAATCAAGGATATGCCACATAATAACATCAAAGGGAATAACATCACACCACCACAAATAGTCCACATCGCTCTATAAATAGCGATCAACAAATAATGACAACTAATGACAATTAACACCTTCTAGAAATATTCCTTCCTATGACCTAAGTAAACTTAACCAACATGTAAATAAGTCCCCTAGTAATGAACTAACTAGGTACAAGACTTTATTTACACCAATAGTTAGCCAGTTAATTGGTATTTGTTCCAGAGAAAATATAGTTACCAAATACTTTTCAATTAGTTATTATTCCTTATCCAAACAATGTTATTGTTCAGTCATGGTTTTCAATGAATAAGATATCTCAGAATCTTATCTGATCTTTTGGATTGTGCAATGCATGGTTTGAGTTATCATGACTACATTGATCTAAGAAGTTAGTTTTGGTTTAGATTAGTGAATACAACTACTTGAGCAAGGGCCACTCAAGGTAACTATCCTTCACTCCATTTCTTGTTATTTCATTTTTGTTTTAGTAGTTACTTCATAAATGCATGACAAATTCTTTGTGTTTCAGTCATTAATGAATGCATGAATAATTCTTGTTCCATAATCATACTATAATTACTTGAGTGTGTTGCATTTCGGAGTAAATTATAGGTTTATTTATCAATTTAGTTAATTTCCAGAATTCATTTTTGAACAATAGTTAGCTACAGTCTTATATTGTAGGTACCCGTAGCCATAGTGCCAACTTTACTTTCTTTACCATTTTGCACTTTTATGATTTTATAGCAAGTGTACCATCTGTACTAGGATGAATTAGGTAGTTTTAAGTCTTTGAAAGTGCCAGTACCATCACAAGCCTACTAGCCCTGATCGATAATTCAATGAAGGTATCTCCAAAGGTTTAAGTGGACTATTCAGTTAGGTTTTCCCTCTGAATTGTGTTATTTCCACCAAGTTTACTAGATATTGGTAGGGACTCTACATATACCTTGCAACATAGTGTGAGAAGTTATTTTCCCTAAGTGTTCATGAGAATAAGGTGGTTGGAAGTGAGGACACAAATGTCCACTCTCAAGATGAGATCTCTATTCAAATCAAAGACAATGAAGCCTTCAATAGAATTTGATTTTTTTTAATAAAGAGAAATAGTTATTTTTATTATTGAATCGACTTAAAATGCTAGCTACTATGAAATCAAACATAAAATCACACAATTTTTTATCTACAAAATAAAATCATAGAAAGTTTCCTCAAAAAATATAAGACTCCATTAATTGTTTCTACTAAGTTTTTCTCAAAAAAATGAAAAATATGTTTAATAACCATTGTGAGCACACACAAAATCTTTAAAAAATAGAATAATTAACATACGAAAATTCATATGTTCTTGTAATTTCTCTATTATATAATGATTGAATGGATAGATCATATGACTATATGATCTATCTCTTTTTCTCTCTATCTCTTTGTTGGGGGTTAAAATGATTTAGTCTATCTTATACTTATGAAGAAATAATAGTTGTAGAATGCTTCTATTATATACCCTTACACATGCTTAGCATGATAAACTAGACTTAAATATCATATTACATGTTTATAACTATAACATGTTTTTTTCAACATAGACCTAGAATATTTTTTATTAAATATTTTTTGATCCAAACACATCTATGACATGTATATAAGATCAAACAATCATGAATTCACTCAACAAAATATTTATGAAACAATATCTTAAATACAATAATTATAAAATATTATATATAAAAAAATATTCATTCAAATGATTTTTATTTGATTTCTTATGTATTTTTTCAAAATATGATAAACAAGAATTATGAAATTATCGTACCATTCTATAGAGCACTGTAGAGAAGGGGGATTCGCTACTCACGAGTCTCTTTATTCTCAAGAGAATCTCAAGGGGTGAATTGCCCTAAACTACTTCAAGGAACAATTTGAGAGTTTCAAAATCAAAAAGAGTAAATCATAAAAGTTTTCTAGATAGATTGACGGGCTCTCAGCCAAAGGACGATAGCGTGGAACAAGGATGACAATGCAACACGTTGGAGTCCCAAAGGCGTGCTAGCATCTTGTACAGACTAGAAACCAAGTTTATCACATAAAACAACTAAATGATCACTAACAATTAGATTGCTAAGAACTCTTCAAATGCGAGAAAGTAATAGAATATAATAGAATTAGAATAAAGTAAAGGATAGAATTAAAGAGGATAGAGAAAGAAAAATTCTCACAACCCAAGTAATGAAGCCTCAAACACATGAATATCTTCAATACCTGCATATGTAAGATCTAAAGAAAATATTGGGGCTATATAGGGGTTTGCCTCAGTCAAACCCCCGTTTTGGTGTTCCCACCTCTATAGAAAGCCAAATAGATAGAGAAAGTGAACAAAGTAAGCAAATATGAAGTGATAAAAGAAATCCCCGCTAAAGGAGGAGAACCCATATCAGGAAGTAGAGATGCAATAGATAGGGGATATGAGAAATCAAAAGATACTCACAAGCACAAGACAAGGGAGATATTAGCTGCAAGGCTTAAGGAAGCCGAAGGGAGAGATAGCTACGAGAGCCAAGAGAGTTGCAAAGAGTGGTGTGAGAACTTGAGAGATTGAAGTTGCTATAGCAAGAAAAATAGTAAGAGCAAGAGAAGAGGAAAAGGTAGGAACCAAAGCTAGAGATATCTAGAGGAGGAAATGAATTGAAAATTTCACAGTTAAAGAGAGAATAAGAAGGAAAATAAGCTTCTCGAGCCATCACAAGGCACCCTAGGCAATTACCACTGACAAAAGTAGCTGACAAGTGGCAAACATGCTCAAAAAACATTTGTTTGAATGTTGAAATGTCACAAGACACAATCATGAAACACACATCCATGCAACACAATAGTGTCCAAACACATCACCTACAAAATGAAAGGAACGAGAAAAGCACAAGGTTTGACACAAAGTTGACATGCGAGGGTAGCTACTAAAAAGGGCTCTTGAGCATCCTGAGAAGGGAAAAAGGCTGATGCTGGGGCTAAAATGAGCCTACACAAACGCTAAGTGAGTGGAAACTAAAGTGGATACAAGAATTTATGTGAAATTGCAATCGGTGCAATTTTATGACATTACATTTTCCCCCACTTTAGCGGGCATATGAATATACACTAATATGCACACTAAAGGAAATCTACTAAACAAAAATAACATCATGATACAAAAATGATATTGTAGAGGAAGAAAACAACTCTTTGAACCAAGGAAGCATGCCCCCAGGCTAAAGACCTACAAATCAAACACACTAGACAAGAAAGACCTGCACAAGACAACAATGTTAGAATATAGAAAGCCATTACATCACATGGTTAGAACATATAAAAACACATACACACAAGCACACAACAAACCAAAGGATTTGAGTCAGCAAAGTGAAAGAGACCTCGATGTAAAAGGTTGTCTTAGTACCATGTGTCATCCCCAAATTAAAAATAATAACATAGAAGAATTCTTAAACGAAGAGAAGAATGTAAGGATTGATTGCTTGAAGAGAAGAATGCACCCAAAAGTCAGGGAAGCAACCAATATTAAAGAAAGAGATAACATATACTTAGGATGAAAAAGATGCAGATCTTTGATTTGGTATATACAATTTGAGAAGAGAAGAGAATTAGAAATGAATGAAAATTCTGAGGGAGATGGCTCCATAAGTCCTTAGACCCGAGGAGAGTTAAAAAATGTGTTGTAGGCCCTCAGACCTACGAAAGGTGAACAAAAGAGATCCTCTAGGATGAAAGTGCTTTATAGGTCATCAAAATTGCAGAGGAGGCATCCTAGGTTCTCGATCTTGAGGGAAGCCTGATGTGAAAGGCTCCATAGAGTCTGATTGGCCCTTACAGGTTCTTGGTCCTGCAAGGTTGATTGAAAAGGAGCTTCATAGGTACACCTGCAAAGCAACATGTTAATTTACAGACTAAACATGTTAGGAAATTTTGATGCAAAGGAGCTCTATAGGTTCTCAATCCTAGAGAGCAAGACTAATCAGAAGAACCTGTGGCTACTACAAGATACATTGCAGGATAGTCACATAAAAGATAGGTTTAGTCAGGATACCCCCAAGCTATACACCGTGAATTTATTTGAAGGAGAATCTTTCAAAGGGGTTCCCTCAAGAACCCTTCAAAAGAAAAGGGGGTCCACTCAAGGGACATTTCATTTGAAAGACACACAAAAGAGAGGGGGTCCTTTAAGGGGGGCACACATCTCCAGAACAAGTTATCACTGCCCCCAACATGCAGGGGAGGAAAACCATACAAGATAGAGGTAGAACTCGATATCACTTGTCATTTGAAGAAGAGCTAGGTGCATCAACAAATAAATGAGTGATGACACCTGAATCAAGAAGCTATTGTGTTTATCCTTCAAGGCCTTACATTCACTATTGGAATGGCTAGGCACTCGATGGTATGCACAAAAAGAATGTGATTCTCTAATTTTTATGGAATTTCTTATGTTTAGGAGGAGGAAGAGTAATTAAGCGGGCTTTAAGAAGCCTAAAAGAAATACTCTCTCGCTCAAAAAAAGAATGAGGAGTAGGAAGCAACCCTTTCTCTTGTGGAGAAAAGTTTGACTGCTCACAAGAAGAGGGAAATAAGATAGTAGATAATGGTGGATGAAGAGAACAAGGTTGAGTAGAAATCATATCGAAATTCAACCATGATTTCTATTTAGATTGTTCATTCAAACAACCAAGCCCCAAATTATGTTTACGAGGTACACATTCTATAGGGACCCGAATTCCTTGTTCATTACACCCACAACCTTTACACCCATAGCCATATATAGAGATAAGCTTGAAGCTAGGGCCATAACATGTTTGAAAATATTGAGGAGGGGGATTTGTTAGAGTAATAAAGTCATCACCTAATTAATTAATTAATCATTAATTAATTGGGTCACTTTATGCTTTATTACACTTAAGTTAAAGTTAGGAGTGCTTTTATTTGTCATGTTCTAATCTAACCCTAATCTAGGGTTAGCTTTCATCCTTTTCATAAGGATCGATTCATTGTAATTGTATTTCACTCTCCACTGTAGCATATTCAATGTGAAAGTTGTTCACATAATGCATATTTGATGTTTTATTAGATCTGAGTTGTTGAGCAATAATATCTTGCTTATTTCTTCATAGTGTGATAGGTTTATCATTGTAGGTGATTCTTGGAGCTATGGGAGTATATACATCTACTCTAACATGGTATTAGAGAACCATATCTATGGCCACCTTGTCCACTTTTTTTTTGAAGAAATCAACTCGTGCATTAATATCTATGATCTGTGGTCAAATTTTGAGCATTCCATTGAATCTAGAGCTACTGGAGTAGTTAGGTTTGCCTTTCATTTCATCGAAAAAGGCATCCGTTTGTCAGATCTGTAAGGGTTTGAAGTTTATGAGGGTTTCCAGATCTAGAGTGTACCTACAATTTTGGAGCATTTTGAGTCCAAATGGACCTCACCATCACGTTCAAAGTGCCCAAAAACCCCAAATCAATTGTCAAATCGTCAAAATTGGACACAGTGACTCCAGGAGGCAATTTTTTTCAATTTTGGGTTTACGACCTGGTACAACCCGTAATCCGAGAAAAAATAATTAATAAAACAATGGTAATGGATTCCACCGTTAGTTAACCGCTATCGGTTAATGCTAGCGGCTAGCCAAACCGCTAGGCTTAACCCCTAAACTCTTTTGGAGAAGTTTTGGTATTTTGGCCATAACTTTTGCATACAAACTCAATTTTTTGAAAATGAAATATCGTTGAAAAGTTAGATTTGAGCCCAATCTAGCGGTGAAGGTTTTATATTCTATTTTTTTTTATTTTGTTGCATTTTTTAGTCAAATTCAGATCATTGTTTTCGCGCTTCTAGGGGCATATCTTTTGCATACGAACTCCTTTTTTCAAAAATGAATAGGCGTTGGAAAGGTCTTCTAGTGTTGTTTGCAGATTTCTATATTGTTTCATTAAAAAATTTACCAAGTACATTTTATTCAGATTTTTGTGTTTTCATAGTTTGCTTAATTACTTGGACGTCTTGACACTTGCAAACCTCTTGTTTGGACATTTGGATCTATTTCATTTGATCTACATGTAGTAAGGTTAGTTTTCTCAGATTGTTTAATTTGAAGAGTTATCACGGATTTTTTTACTCACCCTTTAGTTGTAATCCTGAAATGGGGTAATTATGAGTCATGGGCAAAGGGCATACTTACACATTGTAGGTGGCTTAATATTTTGCCTTATTTGTATGATCTCATACCTAAACCAACCACTCCAGGGGAAAATTAGCTTGGGATATCACTAGAGATCACATAGTAGGACTTATATTGTCTAGTGTTGATAATGACACTATGTGGGTTGTATCAAACATTGATTGTCCCCACCCACTTTGGACATGTCTTGGGGAAATCTATGGAGACCCCAATCTCTCTCCATTCCTAGAGGATATTGCTTCAAATTATCTCTTACCCATTGCTAGGAGAGAGAATATACCCTTTGATCATGATACTTTAGAGGATCTTGAGTATTTAGACATTCTTGCATGTTCCAATGGATCAGAGGTTTGTCTCATAGTTCCTACTCTTCAAACTAAGATTACACATGTATCATCCATTGCTCCTGATGACATCAATATCACCATGTTTGCCCCTATGGATTTAGTTCAACATCATGACCATCTTGGTCATTCATTATCTACTACATTATGGGATTCTTATCTTGCAAACACATTCTTGTTTGTTGAGTCTCACATTGCAGATCTTGAGGATTATTTTAAGGACATACATCACCTCTACCTTGACAGTTAGGTTATCACTGTACGACCACCATTATCTGTGCATTTAGAGGTTGCATTTTAGGATTCTCCACATTAGTTTTGATTTGGCATCATATGTTTCAGTTCAGACAGAGATATTCTTGAACATCCTATCATGGCACACATCTTGAGACAAATTGGATCATCACTCTTCATAGGCTTTCTTTGACACCATCCTTTGGATCCATTTCTTCCCAAGGGGATGAATTCTATTTTACGCTTCAGGATCTCTTTTTGGATTCTACATTAGGCATCTACCATTGCGACAAGAGTTTCTTCATTGTCGGGGGACCTTCTTGTCTATTTATATCTCTCCTATGGAGATCATTGCATATGTACTTATATGATAGAAGCTATCTATGGGGGGTGTCATGTAATCCACCTCCTATCCTTATTTCATTAGTGCATTACATTCTTTTCTTTTCTCTCTTTTGGGGGGAGTTTTGTTCCCTTGTGGTTTTCTCCCTTTCTCCTTTTTATGAGAGATTAGTATGTTGTACATGGGTACCTCATCAACCATTAAGGCGAGACCCATACATGCATCCATCATGCATTTCTTTACCATAGTTTGGTTTCTCCGTAGTTCATCTTAGGGGGGGTGTTAGAGTAATAAAGTCATCACCTAATTAATAATTAATTAATTGGGTCACTTTATGATTTATTACACTTAAGATAAACTTATGAGTGCTTTTATTTCATTATTAGCTTTAATTAATTAGTTGCTTTTTACATGATTAAATCCTCTAATATTAGAACATGTCTCATTCATTCCTATGAGGACACTTTTCATGTTCTAATATAACCCTAATCTAGGGTTAGCTTTCATCCTTTGCATGAGGATTGATTCATTATAATTATATTTCATTCTCTACGACAACATATTCAATGTGACAGTTATTCACATAATGCATATTTGATGTTTTATCAGATCTGAGTTGTTGAGCAATAATATCTTGCTTGTTTCTTCATAGTGTGATAGGTTTATCATTGTAGGTGATTCTTGGAGCTATGGGAGTACATACATATAATCTAACGTGATCTTCATAGAGATAATTATTCCAACAATGGGGATTATACTCCTCTATAGGATCGCTATCATCCTTCTTGATGAGACTACCAACATTAGCCTCTTTAATAAAGGTGTGATCATGTTCCTTAGAAGGGGAAGGATCAACATTAAGAACATTGCAATTTGTGTTTACATTACCCAATGATGCAGAAGAATAATCATCTTTGAGAGTGGGTGTGGATGATGTTATTAGAAGGTTCAAGTGGATCAGGTCGACTTTATATTCTCCAATGAAAGTGGTGCATGAGCACCTTAAGGTCTTTTGAAAGATCTTAGAAATTTTTTGCTTGTAGGTGGTTCTAGCCAACCACCAAGGTAATAAGGACTATTGTATAAAGTCCCAAGGTTGATTTGGTGTGTGTGTTAGGGCAAGTTTGTTTAGAGTCTTGAGTTTTGTGTATTCTTAGGACATCCTGCAAAGTTGTCATCACAACATCTCCTAAACACTAGGAAGCATTTATGTAGTTCTAAGCCCAACTCAATGGTCCCAACACATGGGGATAGGATATATAAGGTCAGAAAAACCCTAACCTAACAATTGGAAGAGTTGGAAGTACTGTTGTATGGATTGTGACTTGAAAATACAAGTTTTTGACTATGTTTTTGAGACAGAGCCTTGATCCAGTCAATTAATGGATTGAAACAACTAAACTAATGCATTGAATCTTTAATTTGTGACATGTAACTACCTTGTGTGTCAATGGTTTAGTTATTTGGCATGACTGGTTAACATTTTGTAAATTCTTTGTATTCCTTTGTTTCACTGCCCGGTTCAGGGCTAGTTTTGTAAAAGATGCACCCCACTTGAATTCCCGTGGCTGAACTTCCATGGCCTCTTGGAATCAAGTAGGGGACCTTGTATATAGTGTAAATATGGTTTGTGGAGTATTTTTTTGTAGGAGAGCTAATAATTCCATCAATCTCTAGGTGAGTGCAGGGGCATTCTGGCTAGGTGCTTGAATAGAACAAAAGCAAGAGGGCTTGCTTAACGGATTGGTTTGTGCCAATCAATGGTGTAGAGGTGTAGGGGTATGTGTCTTGGACATGTGTATACAAGGATAAGTGAAGAGGAGGTCATTAAAGCACTCAATGAAGTTAAAGAAACCAGACTACCACATACCCTATAAACCCTTGAAAATAGGGGTTTGGTGACAGACCTATGTACGGACACTAAGAAGGTCTCAAACCTAGGAAATTTTGGAGCCTAGGAGGTCTATAAAGAGAATACCTAAAGAGTTTGGGGGTTTGTTAAGGAAGTCTTGGAGTTATTCCAAGAACACTGGTTTTAGGAGGCCTAATTGACCAAAAAGGCTACAGGGCCTAAAACAAGGTTTACATGAATCCGATGGATAAATGAAGAAGGATTCCAACAACATGGGTCAGAGTGAAGTGAGATCAAACAAGGAATAGTTGGAAGACCTATTCCTAGTCCCAAGAATGGCTTGGGGAACGTTGGGGCAAAGTTGAGCCCAAAGGTGCTTAGTAGGGGTGTGAGAGCAAAGGTGAGTGTTTGAAGTTGGTGGAGAGTCCTATAAGGGTATAGGGGTCTTAGGAGTGACCTATGAGTAGGGTAGAGAAGGATACCCTAGCAAGACCAAAGAGTAGGTCTTAGAAAGAGAAAATGTGCTCTTGAGAGATAGTGCTCCCCATCAAATTGGTATCAGAGCCAACTAAAAGGCTTGGGAAGTGAGGAATGTATCTCAGAGAGACATGAATCCATAGGAGAAAACACCATGGTGACCAATGAAGAACTGGCTAGAGATTTGACAAAGCAACAAGAAAAGAACAGACGTCTTGAAGAAATTGTGGAGGAGATGAAGCACAAACTAGAAGAGGTTGCCGAGACTGCAGGCAAGATGAAAGTGCAGTTAGCAGGGGTTAAAGACAAGGGTAAGAACCAAGTTGAGGAAGAAATAGAACCAAAACCTAACCCTCCATTAGCAAAGGAACCCTTCTTCTAAGCATTAAAAGCACTAAGTGGCAAGGCATCCCTGTTTTCATAGGAAGAATGGATGCATAATTAGTTATGGAATGGATTGAGGGAATGGAAAATCACTTTGAATGTGATGGGGTTAGAGAGGCACAAAAGGTGAAGATAGCCAAATGAAGGCTAAGAGGACAAGCATTAACTTGGTGGAAGTTTTTGCAATAAGAAAGAGAGAAGGAAAGCAAGAAGCCAATATGAAATTGGAAAACTATGGTGGCTAAAGTAAAGGAAAACTATCTACCTAAGGATTATGACATCCAATTGCATACGAAGAGGCAAAATCTCAGACATAGAGAACTAGATGTAGCTGCCTACACAGAAGAGTTCCAAAAACTAAGCCTTAGGTCTAGAGTGCAAGAAAGTGAAAGCATTAAGGTTGCCAGGTATCTAAATAGCCTTAGATGGAACATACAAGAAGGGTTGAGTCTCTTTACACTTACTACCCTCCATAGCTATTATTAGATGGCTATTAAAGTGGAAGAAAAACTGAAAAAGAAACAAGATTCAAGTACTAGGGGTAGAGGAAAAGGCAGAGACCCTAGAGGTGGACATAGAGGAGGTTTTGGTGGAAGGAGCAATGATAACAGAGGACAAGGAGATTCTAAGGTTGGTGAATAATCCCATGAGACAAATAGTAGAGGAGGATACAGAGGTAGAAGTTCGTACAATGGTGGAAGAGGAAGATTAGGAGGATTTGGGAGAAACTCTGACTTTGCTTCCATGAAATGTTACAATTGTGGGCAATCGGGTCACCCTGCATATAGGTGTCCTGATAAGCCAACATCTTCACAAGAGGAGAAAAGGATTTCTTATGTCCAAGACAAGGACTATTCTAAACACTCAGAGGTGAGTTTAGATTCAGAGAAAGGAGAGAATCTCATGTTGAGAATGATCTTGATCAAAGCACCTACAAAGGATGAACACAAACAGAGAAGGGCTCTTTTTAGAGTCAAGTGCAAAATAATAGGCAAGGTATGCAAGGTCATCATTGACTCAGAATCCACTGATAATGTCATCTCATAGGAGGCAGTACAAACATTGAACCTCACTAAGATACCTCATGTGTGTCCCTATAAAGTTACTTGGTTGAATAAGGGGAAAAATATATTAGTCAATGAGCAAGTATGGGTTGAGTTTACCATAGGTAAGTACGAAGATAGGATACTATGTGATGTGTTACCAATGGATGCATGCCATCTGTTGCTTGGCAGACCATGGCAATATGACAGGGAGGCAGTACACCATGGCAAGGAGAACAAGTACTCATTCAAAAAGAATGGAGTAACTTACAAGATTCAGTCTTTAATAGAAGAAGGCACAATGGAGAAGGCAGAATCACACACACTTTTGATGAGTAGGAAGGAATTCTTAAAAGACATGAAGGAGGAAGAAGGAGTTGGCTATGCTATCATGTTGAAGCCAAAGGAGGAGGAGTCACCTAGTCAGTCACCTATGTCAGTAGAAGTGAAGCAACTGTTAGACCAGTTCAAGGAAATTATTTGTGAAGGTACACCAGCCACACTACCACCTAAGAGGGCAATCAGTCATCAAATAGACTTTTTGCTAGGAGCAACATTGCCTAACAAGGCTGCATACAAGATGACACCAGAGCAGAACAAAGAGATAGCAAGGCAAGTTCAAGAGCTCTTGGACCAAGGGTTGATCAGAAAAAGCATAAGCCCATGTGCTATCCCAGTGGTGTTGGCTCCTAAGAAGGGAGATAAGTGGAGAATGTGTACTGATTCTAGGGCAATAAATATGATAACTATTAGATATAGGTTTCCTATTCCTAGAATAGAAGATTTAATGGATTGTTTAGGGGGTGCTAAGTATTACTCCAAGATTGATTTAAAAAGTGGCTACTATCAGATTAGGATGAAAGAGGGAGATGAATGGAAGTCAACTTTTAAGACCACAAAGGGGTTATATGAGTGGTTGGTAATGTCATTTGGGCTTACAAATGCACCTAGCACTTTTATGAGGGTGATGAATGAGGTCTTGAAGGAATATATAGGAGTCTTTGTGGTAGTCTACTTAGATGATATCCTCATCTTTAGTAAAACAAAAGAGGAACACATGAAGCACCTGGAACTTGTGTTGAAGAAACTTCAAGAGGAGAAGCTCATCATAAATCTTGAGAAGAGTGAGTTTATGAAACAAGAGCTAGTCTACCTAGGATTTTTAGTATCTCAAGGGGACTTGAAGATTGATAAGAGCAAGGTTGAAGCCATTCTCAGTTGGCCTACTCCGAAGATAGGGACTGAAGTCAGAAGTTTCCATGGGTTAGCCCAATTCTATAAGAAGTTTATTAGGAGATTTAGTGAAATCTGTGCACCAGTCCTTGACACCATCAAAGGAGGACTTAAGAAAAAGTTTGTATGGACCAAAGAAGCCAATGAAGGGTTTGAGAGATTGAAAAAGGAAGTAACTACCCAACCAATACTGGTTTTGCCAAGTTTTGACAAACTATTCATAGTAGAATGTGATGCAAGCAACATAGTAGTGGGTGCATTCCTAAGCCAAGAAGGCAGGCCAATGGCATTCTTTAGTGAGAGGCTAAATGAAGCCGAGTCTAGATATTCATCCTATGACTTAGAGCCATATGCTTTAGTACGATCCCTTAAGAAATGGAGGCACTATTTGTTGCCTAAAGAATTTATGGTATACACTGATAACTAGGCCTTAAGCTACATAAATACACAAGAGAAGATCAGTTTGAGGCATATAAAGTGGATGGAGTTTCTACAATCATACACTTTCACTATCAAGCACAAGGAAGGGGTCAATAAAAAAGTTGCAGATGCCCTTAGCAGAAGGTTACTTACCATTCATGAGATACAACTGCAGAGTACAGGGGTTGAGGGGTTCAAGGATCTTTATGAAGGAGATTCAGATTTCTCAGAGATCTATAAGGTGTGTACTGATTTTGAAAATCAATTTCATAGTGAGTATGCAGACTACACTTTACAGAATGGTCTATTGTTTAGAGGGAAACAACTTTGTGTTCCAAGAGGTTCCAGGAGAGAGAACCTCATCCAAGAAAAGCACAATGGTAGTTTGAGTGGACACTTTGGGTTAAACAAGACCCTAGACTTAGTGGAGAGATTCTATTGATGGCCTAAAATGCAGATAGATGTAAGAAGGTATGTTGAGCAATGTGGAGTGTGTTAGAAGGCAAAGGGGACATCAACAAATGTAGGTCTTTACCAACCATTGCCCATCCCAAATAGACCTTGGGAGTGCATAAGTATGGATTTCATAGTAGGACTACCTAGGACACCAAGTGGTTTGGATAGTGTGTTTGTGGTAGCAGACATATTCAGTAAGATGAGTCATTTCATCCCATGCAAAACAGCACATGATGCTAGTTACATTGCCCACCTATTCTTCAAGGAGATAATAAGGATACATGGGTTGCCAATGAGCATAGTTGCAGACAGAGATGTGAAGTTCATGGGACACTTCTGGAAGACTCTTTGGAGGAGGATAGGAACCAACTTGTCTCATAGTTCTGCATATCATCCTCAAACGGATGGACAAACAGAGGTGATAAATAGGGTACTTGGTAACTTGTTGAGGTGTCTGACTAAAGAGTATGGACAAGGATGGGAACAAGTTATTCCACAGATAGAATTTGCCTATAATGATAGCATAAACAGGACTATTGGTAAGAGTCCATTTGAAATTGTATATGGGTTGCATCCCAGAGGTGTACTTGAGCTAAGAGATCTAAAGGGTTATGAAGGAATCAGTGGACATACTGATGATTTTGCTCAATCAATGAGAGAAGTTCATGAGCAGGTAAAGAAGACAATAATGGAGGTTAATCGAAAGTTGAAAGCTAAAAGAGATGAAGGGAGGAGAGATCTACAATTTGAGATAGGTGATTTGGTAATGGTATACTTGAACAAGGATAGACTATAGAAGGGCATACTGAGTAAGCTACTGATGAAAAGGATAGGGCCATGCAAAGTGTTGGCTAAATATGGTCAAAATGCCTACAAGGTGGAACTACCCAAGGAGTTGTCCATTTCTCTTATCTTCAATGTGAAAGACTTGGTGAAATATAAAGGACCAGAGATGAATGATGAGTAGTACAATACTGAGGTGAGTAAGGATGTGGAAGAACTCAAGGTAATTGATTAGATCATACCACAGGTTGACAAGATTCTGGATTCAAGGGTGAAGAAGAAGACTAGGCACAAGACATACATGGAGCACCTAGTGAAATGGAGACACCAACCAGAGTCAGAGGCTACCTGGATAGTAGAGAGTGACTTCAAGAAGCATGGTATCAGTGAGGAGTTCTTAACACCACAGGTTCCTTAACTTCCTTGTTGCAGGGGGAGAACGGTGCATGAGCACCTTAAGGTCTTTTGAAAGATCTTAGCAAATTTTGGCTTGTAGATGGTTCTAGCCAACCACCAAGGTAATAAGGACTATTGTATAAAGTCCCAAGGTTGATTTGGTGTGTGTGTTAGGGCAAGTTTGTTTAGAGTCTTGAGTTTTGTGTATTCTTAGGACATCCTGCAAAGTTGTCATCACAACATCTCCTAAACACTAGGAAGCATTTATGTAGTTCTAAGCCCGACTCAATGGTCCCAACATGTGGGGATAGGATATATAAGGTTAGACAAACCCTAACCTGATAGTTGAAAGAGTTAGAAGTACTGTTGTACAGATTGTGACTTGAAAAGATAAGTTTTTGACTGTGTTTTTGAGACAGAGCCTTGATCCAGTCAATTAATGGATTGAAAGGACTGAACTAATGCATTGAATCTTTAATTTGTGACATGTAACTACCTTGTGTGTCATTGGTTTAGTTATTTAGCATGACTGGTTAACATTTTGTAAATGCTTTGTATTCCTCTATTTCACTGCCCGGTTTAGGGATAGTTTTGTAAAAGATGCACCCCACTTGAATTCCCGTGGCCGAAATTCCATGGCCTCTTGGAATCAAGTAGGGTACCTTGTATATAGTGTAAATGTGATATGTGGAGCCTTTGTTTGTAGGAGAGCTAATAATTCCATCAATCTCTAGGCGAGTGCAGGGGCATTCTGGCTAGGTACTTGAATAGAACAAAAGCAAGAGGGCTTGCTTACCGAATAGGTTTGTGCCAATAAATGGTGTAGAGGTGTAGGGGTATGTGTCTTGGACATGTGTATGAAAGGAGAAGTGCAAAGGAGGTCATTAAAGCACTCAATGAAGTTAAATAAACTAGACTGTTTCACATACCCTAGAAACCCTTGAAAATAGGGGTTTGGTGACAGACCTATGTACGGACACCAAGAAGGTCTAAAACCTAGGAAATATTGGAGCCTAGGAGGTCTATAGAGGGAATCCCTAAAGATTTTTTGGGTTTGTTAAGGAAGTCTTGGAGTTATTCCAAGAACACTAGTTTTAGGAGGCCTAATTGACCAAAAAGGCTACAAGGCCTAAAACAAGGTTTACATGAATTCGATGGATCAATGAAGGAGTCCAACAAGATGGGTTAGAGTGAAGTGATATCAAACAAGGAATAGTTGGAAGACCTATTCCTAGTCCCAAGAATGGCTTGGGGACTGTTGGGGCAAAGTTGAGCCCAAAGGTGCTTAGTAAGGGTGTGAGAGCAAAGGTGAGTGTTTGAAGTTGGTGGAGAGTCCTATAAGGGGATAGGGGTCTTAGGAGTGACCTCTGAGTAGGGTAGAGAAGGATACCCTTGCAAGACCAAAGAGTAGGTCTTAGAAAGAGAAAATGTGCTCTTGAGAGATAGTGCTCCCCATCAGAAAGATTCTATAAATTTGAAAGAACCCTAATCATCATTGAGACATGCATTCTTTTGAGAAGAGGTAGAAGGATCAAAATTAATATTTCTTGCTTCAAAAGGATCTTCTTCAGGGACATTTGTCTCAAGAGTATCTTGTGTAATAGGTACCACAAGAGTAGACATCAACACACTGGAAGACACTGAAGGGATAAGAGTAGGCACAACCAAAACCTGACTGGTAGCTACCATCTCACATAAGTACATAGCCTTAGGGTCAACCCTGACTGTGACTACTCGATTATTGCAAATGAACTTAATAGATTTATGCAAGGTAGATGGGACTGCACCCATAGAGTGAATCCACGTCTACCAAGGAGAAGATTATATGGTTTCCTTTCTGACATAACATATACGAGGGTGGGTACAATAATGGATCCCAACCTTAAAAGGAAAGACTATCATACCCAAAGGTTGTCGACCAACATTATCAAACCCATGAATAACAGTAAAAGAAGCATTAAGAGAAGATTAATCAATATTAATCTTAGGCAATAGATCAATGCTACAGACATTGAGCATCGATCTAGTGTCAATGAGAGTACGTCTAATGCCAATGTTGTTAATGCTGACTATAATCATTAGAGGGTCCACTTGTTTATGTACTTCTAGAGGCGGGAATTCCTATGGATAGAACATGATATTCAACAAATCCACATGAATATGAGCTATCAACACTTCAACATTTGTCGGCCTGGCATAAGGCAAGAGGATCTTTTGTAAGGCTTACTAAAGCATATCAAGTGATAAACCAATACAAACTGAAGCAAGTCAAATAGTGAGATCTTAGCCGAAGTAACACAAAGTTGCTCGACAAGATCATAATCACTAGGTGCTTTAGTTTTAGGTTTAGGTCCTGAAGGAAAACTTGATTGAGAAGGTGGTAAAGAAGTAGGTTGATTGAAATTTTTATTATTCTTTCTAGTATTATAATTATGGGCTACCGATCTATAAGAGATAGCCTTAGAAATATTGGGATAATCACTATAAAATGAAACACCACTAATAGAAAAAATCCTATTAGGAGGACTAGGCGAGGTCAGATAAATGACCGGTCTCTTAGGCCTTTGAGGGGCAATAGAGACAAATTAGATTTACAAATTCATTACAACTTGTATAAGAATCATTTGAAGAAATATGCTTAATATATATCCCTGGAGGATCCGATGTGAGAGAAGCTTCAACATTCATGAAGGAATCATCTCTAGAAGAGAGTGCATTGAAATAAGGAAGAGAATCATCATTCACTAATACATCATCTCTAGAAGAGAGTGCATTGGAATGAAGAGAAGTTAGAGTAATGTTAAGAAAGGTATCAATGATTTCATCTTCTTGCAACAAGATATCCTTCAAAGCAAGATGAATCTCATAACAAGGATCAAAGATACAAAGTGACATGGGCAAAGCCAAGTCACTATCACATGCATGAAATGGAACATTGTTAACATTTTAAATATAATTAGATACTAAACTCATAAAAGAGGATATTAAACTCATTTTGGATATAGGAAGTTAAATATGATAAATAATGAATAAACAAGTCGGCTAATTCAAAGCAGTCTAGGGGTGACAAAATTGAAAAAAACCAAAAATCTAGATTTTCAAAAATTTTCAGTATTTTCTACGTTCTAGTAATTTGCATTTTTGGAGGTCTTCAAAGCATAATTTGGGGTCAAAACTTGCGCCAATGCCTAAAATTTGGTTGTTGAAGGCACACTATTTTAGGGACTAAATTAGTCCTCTTGGATACCTTTCCAATGGTGTAAACGGTTTCAAATTTTGAGCATCGAGTCAAAAATCATGACCCCACCAAGTTGGGGTAAATAAATTATTAGTTTTTTTAAAAAAGTTGTGATTCACGTCGGGTTCACCAAAATGTAGGGAAGGGAGATTCTCTACTCATGAGTCACTTTATTCTCAAGAGAATCTTAAGGGTGAACTACCCTAAACTACCTTAAGGAATAATGCGAGAGTTTCAAAATCAGAAAGAGTAGATCACAAAATTTTTCTAGACAGACTGATGGGCTCTCAGCCAAAGGATGGTAGCATGAAACAAGGATGACAATGCAACGTGCTGGAGTCCCAAAGGTGCACTAGCATCTCATATGGACCAGAAACCAAGTTTATCATACAAAACAACTAAATAACCACTAACAAGTAGATTGCTAAGAACTCTTTGAATGAGAGAAAGTAATAGAATATAATAGAATTAGAATAAAGAAAAGGATAGAACTAAAAAGGATAGAGAAAGAAAACTTCTCACAACAACCCAAGTAATGAAGCCTCCAACACATGAATATATTCATTACTTGTATATGTAAGATCTAGAGAAAATGTTGAGGCTGTATAGGGGTTTGCCTCAGTCAAACCCCCGTTTTGGTGTTCCCACCTCCACGAACAACCAAATAGATAGAGAAAGTGAACAAAGTAAGCAACTATGAAGTGATAAAAAAAATACCCACTCAAGGAGGAGAACCCATATCGTGAAGTAGAGATGCAATAGATAGGAGTTATGAGAAATCCCAAGATGATCTCAAGCACAAGACAAGGGAGATGTCAGCTGCAAGGCTTAAGGAAGCCAAAGGGAGAGATAGCTGCGAGAGCCAAGAGAGTTGCAAAGAGTGGTGTGAGAACTTGAGAGATTGAATTTTACAAGAGATAGGCGTACCTTTTAGGGATAGGGCTTGAGCATTTTAATTGTAACTCATTTGGAGTTTACAATGTTGATCAAAGTCTATTTATCTCAAGCAAGTTGAAGAGAGTTATTATCAATTTTATTGCAGGTTGTGAAGAAGTTTTGGTGAAGGCAAAAGAGGAATTCTCAAAAAAGAATTGGAGCTATTGTAATCTACTTCAAAGATTGAATAATAGATTAATTCTTGGTGGAGTTTTTTTACCCGAAGGGTTTTCTCCGTGGTATATGCTTGTGTAATCTTTCTAATATCCTATCTACTTCTATCAACTTCAATCTACATTCTACAAACAGTAAAATGGATTAATCAAATAATCACCCACAAAGAATCTGTAATAAAGGAAAAGAATATTTAGATCAGCAATATTAAACTTTTACAAGGTATTAAGCTAAGAAAACACCTCAATTTTCAACATTTGGTATCAGAGCCGAGGTTGGGTAGAGTATTGGGACACCTTTCTCTTAAAAGATTGGAGGTTTTTTGGCTTAGTGGGAGCTTTTATTATTTTTGTTATTTGCTGATTTTGGAATTAGTTTTGTTACAATGAATTCTTGGTTAGATATTGAAAGGTTCAATGGTTCTAACTATGAAATGTGGATATTAAAAATGGAAGATCTTCTTGAAGAAAGAGATCAATGGTTAGCGGTTAATAATGAGACAAAGACACCTACAAATATTTCAGATGAGGATTGGGCTAATTTAGATAAGAAGACAAGTGGAACAATTAGGTTATGTCTTGCTGATGCGGTTCTCTTGAATGTTTCAGATGAAAATACTGCATATAAATTATGGAAGAGAATAGGGGATATTTATCAAGCTAAGAGTCTCACCAATAATTTGTATCTGAAAAGGCAGTTGTATTCATTAAAAATGAAAGATGGTGAATCTGTTGCACAACATTTAAATGCTTTCAATTTAATTCTTAGTCAGTTAGCATCTGTAGATGTAAAGCTTGAAGATGAGGATAAGTGCAGTTTGTTACTTTGTTCTTTACCAGATTCTTGGGAAAATCTAATCGTTGCAATTAGTGGTAATAGTGTAGATCCAAAGATGGACAACATTATTCCTACTCTCCTATCAAAGGAGATGAGGAGGAAGTCTAAAGAGGAAATCCAAGATGTCTTGTTTGTAAAAGGTAGGCCTAATAAAAAGGAACCTAAGGGAGATGAGGAGGAAAGGGTAAGTCTAGAGGACTATCTAAAACCCCTGGTAAGAGTAAGGTAAAGTGTTGGAAATTTGGGAAACTGGGACATGTGAAGAAGGATTGAAAGAACAAGAAAAAGAGTTATGATTCTTCTATAGAGGATTCCTGAAATGATAGTAATGATGTATTGGTTATTTCAGCTAATATTGTTTGGGATAACTCTTTGCTTCACGTTTCAGAATAATCTTCATGGAGAGGATGGTAGTCACGATGCCATGTGTAACTTGGTACCACGGTTTAGTGGGAGTTGTTGGCAGTGACTTGGATGCATCATTGGTAAGGCTATTTCCATGTGATTGGAGATATGGTTTCTTGGTTTAGAGTGTATTTGTTATGATTCCATGGTTTACTCTTGATATGCATTTAGAGTTTGGAATATTACATGGTTCTCTTGAGACTAGGATGTATAAGTATGTTATGATGCATGTGATCTCCTAAGAGGATATGGTTAGATCATGGATGTAATGTTTATGTTCAAGGTTGGAGCTTTGAAACTGATCTTGTGTAGTTCTCTTAAGTACTAGGTACATTAACCATTTGATTGATTACTTCATGAAAGTGTTGTATTGCATTTGGAGTTTGGAATGGATTGGTTGGTTACAGATCCTCATGGATACTTGGAGAGATAGGTGAGGCTGGAATTTTCTTTTGGTAAGAGATATTTGTTGGAATGGTTACTTATAAGAAAAAAAATTCAACAAAAAAGATCGAGGAGCCTACACGTTGGTTGAACGTGAGTTCAAAACACTCAGCGGTTTAGCATACCTCGGAAGAGACTGTTTGGATACAAAGACTTGGGGAAGGTATTGGTTTGGTTGATAGTGGGAAGGTATTAATTGAGAAAGTTAACACTTTAATTAATGTTACAGATTATCTTATGAAACCATACAGATAAGTTCTCTTGATTTAATCATTTGCTTGGAAGCTTCATGATTATGCATGTTGCATTTGAAGTTAGCATGGATTGATTTGTTGGTGCAAGAAGGCCATTGGCCTTGAGTCTTGTACTTGTTTTATTCCTTGTTTAGAATAATTGCAATGTATAATGTCAAGTGGGAGAATGTTGGAAATAGGATGCCATTTAATTGCAATCCTAAACATTATTTATTTCACCATATCTCCTAAGTCCTTGGAATGTGTTCAACAACACTAGGATTAGGAAGAGATTAATATTTGATGAAATAATCATGTTAATTGACATTTTTAATTAATTATAAATGTTAAAAGTGTTGATGTTAATACAGTGTCGGTCTTCACTAAGACTAATATTAAATACATGGTCCGACCTTATATATTTGATTTATAGCATGTAATTATTCTAGCCGACTTTAATTGTTATTTATCAAAGGCCGACCCAAGTGAAGAGACGCCTAGGAGATATAAATACAAGGTCACATCTTGACTATAGATACAATTCGAAGATCAAGAAGTTCGCACTTTATTGGCAGAGCAGAATTTGCAGTCCTAGAAGAAGTTCATACTTAATCAGCAGATCATCATCTTGTAGCAGCAGATCATCATTTTGTAGCAGCAGACTGATTTCAAGGAGAAACATATTCATTTGTATCTTTGCATCTAGGAGAGGTGCTATTATTCATTGTATCAAATTCGGCATTGTGTTGGGCCTGAGTTCAAGCAGATTTCTGCTCTTATTCCTTCAATATATAAGAGATATATTTGCTGGGTTTTTCTCCCTCAAGAGGAGGGTTTTCCCAGGGTATCTTGTTGTGTTCATTGTCTTATGTGTTGCATTTCTTTTGTTAAATTGATTATCTAATCTGATCTAAGAAACACTAACATGGTATCAGAGCGGGTGTGAAAAAGATCGTGATCAGATTTAGTTCGCAACACTCACCTTATTCTTTTTTCAGTCTATCTTCTAAATTTCTCAAGATGGTGAACGGTCTGAAAATCGAGGATAGACTCGAAGGGATCTCGAACTACATATCATGGAGGTTCAGGTTCATGCTAACTTTGGAAGAGAATGACTTGGCTGAGTTTGTGAAAACAAAAGTTCCCAAACCTGAGGGGGAAGAAGAGAAGCTGCAATGGAGGAAGAAAGACACTAGGGCAAAGAAAGCATTGGTTGATTCCGTCAAGGATCATATTGTACCAATTATCTTCAAGTTGGATACAGCAAGAGAGATGTTTACAACCTTGGAAGAGATGTACGAAATCAACAACACTAGTCATGCCCTTGCTCTGAAGCAACAACTTCATCATGTGAAAATGGCGAAAGGAGAATCTGTTATTACATACTTTATGAGGATTTCAGAGATAAAAGATCAGCTCTCCACTATTGGTCACATGATTGATGATAAAGAACTGACTATGCTTGCTCTCAATGGTCTTCCGCTTTCATGGGAGGCGTTCATCCAAGGAATCAGTGCAAGATCCGAACTTCCCAAGTTTGATCGATTGAGGATTGATTGCATTCAAGAAGAATCAAGACTAACAACAAGGGGGATTGGTCAAAGCTCAAAGAATGAAGAATTACAAGTTCTTACCTCTCATTCATCAAACAAAGGAAAAGGATTTAAGAGAGGTTTCTTCAAAAGTAATCAAGAAGATGGAAATGAAGATGCTCCTACCTTCAAAAGGAAACGAGACATGTCCAAGATTCAATGTTTTCGTTGTGATAAGTATGGTCACTTTGTGAGGGGTTGCCCCCAATGACCTAAGCTTCAAGTTGCCACTGCAGATGTTGAAGAAGTTGCTCTACAAAAGGACTCTAGTGATTATCTATTTTATTCAGCCTTGTCTAGCAATGTTTCTACTAACTCTATATTTTTTTATTAAGATCAATTAATTATTTATCATCACCATGTAGAATAGTTTAATAAGGAAATTGTGAATCTCTTGAGAATAAAGAGAATCATGAGTGGTGAATCCCCCTTGAGGTAGTTTAGGGTAGTTCGCCCCTTGAGAATCTCTTGAGAATAAAGAGAATCATCAGTAGTGAATCCCCCTTCTCTACATTTTGGTGAACCTGACGTGAACCATAATATTTTTCAAAAAAATAGGAATTTATTTATCCCAACTTGGTGGGGTCATAACTCTTGACTCGATGCTCAGAATTCAAAACCGTTTGCACCGTTGGAAAGATCCCCAAGAGAAATAATTCAGACCCTAAAAAAGGGTGCCTTTGATAACCCATTTTTAGGGTCATACACAAGTTGCAACCCCAAATTCCACTCAAAAGACCTCTGAAAATGCAAATTACTAGAACCTAGAAAATGCCAAAAAAATTGGACAATTAGGATTTTTGTTTTTTCTTAATTCTATCACCCCTAGATGGCTCCAGATTGATCAATGTGTCTATATACCTGTTTCAAAATATATTTTCTATCTTTCTTCCTTCTATTTCTTTCCAGCTTTGTTAAGAAGCTTCAAGAAGTTGTCTTAGAAGCATGTGAAAGTGAGTTCTTTTCTCCTTTCTTATTATTCTTTGTTGATCCCTCTCCCGAAATTCCTTCTAAGGATATTTTGGCACAAGAGGATGAAATCATTGATGCTTTTCTTAATGTTACTCTACCTTCTCTTTATTCCAATGCACTCTCCTATAGAGATGATGCATTAGTGAATTATGAGTCTCCTTCCAAATTTTATCCTCCTTGGATCGATGTTGAGAATATGTCTACAAATAATTATTTCACTAGTTGTGATGATTCTGTAAATGTAATCTATGTCTTTGCTACCCCTTAAAACTGGTCATTTATCTGAATCTAGTTAGTCCTTCTCCTAAAAGGATTTGTTCTATTGGTGGTGTCCCATTTGATAACGATTCTCTTGATCTCTCTATGGATCCCTCTTATAGAGCGATAGCCCATACTTATGAGAATAAAATGAATAAACAACCAAGCCTTCTTCAAGTTGCTCCTAAACCTACAACTAAAGCACCCGATGATTATGATCTTGTCGAGAAACTCCAAGTCACTTTGGATAAGATCTCATTGTGGGACTTGTTTCAGTCTACTCTGGTTGATCAAGGTATACTTCAGGAAGCCTTGCAAGAGATCCTCTTGCCTTCTTTTTCCAGGAAAATGGATGTTAATGGATTGATAGCTCATATTCATGCAAAATTTTCAAATATTACATTCTATTCGCAAGAACTCCCACCTCTGAAAGTGAAGAAGCTGGCAAATCCTCTGATGATTATAATTAACATTAATAATATCGACATTAGACGTACTCTTGTTGACACTGGTTCGACGCTCGATGTATGTAGCATTGATCTATTTCGTAAGATTAATATTGATTTATCTTCTCTTAATGCTTCTTCTATTGACATTCATGGGTTTGATAATGTCGTTAGACTAGCCCTAGGCACCATAGTCTTGCCTTTGAGGTTGAGACCCATTACCATACCCACCCTTGTATATGTTATGTAAGAAAAATTACCATATAACCTTCTTCTTGGTAGACCGTGGATTCATGCTATGGGTGCAGTCTCATCTACCTTGCATAAATCTATTTTCATTTATAATAACCGAGTAGTCATAGTCAAGGCTGACCCTGATGTTATGCACCTATGTGAGATGATAGCTATCGGTTAGGCTTCAGTTGTGCCTACTCTTATTCCTTCAGTGTCTTCCAATGTGTCAATGTTTACTCCAATAGTACCTAGTACAAAGGATACTATTGAGATAGATGTCCCTGAAGAAGATCCTTCTAAAGCAAGAAATCCTAAGTCTACTCCTTCTACCTCTTCTCAAGAGAATGCATGTCTTGGTGATGACTGGGGTTCTCTAGACTTTATGAAATCCTTCATTGGGAAACATAAAGTTGACTTGATCCACTTAAGCCTTCCAATAACATCATCCACACATGCTATCAAAGATGAGTATTCTTCTCCATCGTGAGATAATGTGAGAAATCGTTGTAATATTCTTAATGTTGATCGTCCTCCTTTTGAGGAAGATGATCACACTTCTATTAAAGATGCTAATGCTGACAGTCCTATCAAGAAGGATGGTGGCAATCCCATAAAAGAGTGTGATCCACATTGCTGGAATAATGCTCTCTATGTAGACCCTCCTTCTCAAGATTTGTAAACATGTTATGGCCCTAGCTTTAAGCTTGTCTCTAAGTATGGCTATGGGTGTAAAGGTTGTGGGTGTAACGAATAAGGCATTTAGGTCCCTATAGAATGTGCACCTTGTAAGCATAATGTGGGGCTTGGTTGCTTGAATGAACAATCTAAATGGAAACCATGGTTGAATAGCGACATGATTTTTGCTCAACCTCGTTCTCTCGGATTGATTGATCCTCCATCATTAGCTATCTTCATGTCTTTTTCTTGTAAGTAGTTGAGTATTTCTCCATAAAATAAAGGGTTGCTTCCTACTCGTTATTCTTTATCTGAGCAAGAGAATATTTTGTTGAGGCTTCTCAAAGCCCCACTTGATTACTCTTCCTTCTCGTATATGTAAGAAATTTCATAAGCATGATAAAGAAACACATTATTTCGGTGCATACCATTGAGTGCTTGGCCATTCCTCTACTGAATGTAAGGCCTTGAAGGATAAAATATAACAACTTCTTGATTCAGGTGCCATCACTCATTTATGTTTTGATGCACCCGCCTCTTCTTCAAATGACAAGTGATATTGAGGTTTACCTCTATCTTGTGTGTTTTAAGTATCTTGCATGGTTCTCTTCCCTTGTATGATGGGGGTAGGGATAAATTTTTCTAGAGATGTGCATCCTTATAAGGATCCCCTCTTTTCTCTATGTATTTCAAAAGAAGTGTCCCTTAAGTGGACCCCCTTTTTCTTTTGAAGGGTTCCCGAGGGATCCCCCTTTTAAAGCTTTTATCTCAAATGAATTCATTGGCATCTAGCTTGGGGGAAGCTCGACTAGACCTATCTTTTCAGTGACTACCTTGCAACACAACTTGCAGTAGCCATAGGATTCTCTGATCAGTCTTGCTCTGTAGGACTGAGAACCTATAGAGCTCCTTTGCATCAAGTTTTCCTAACATGTTTAGTCTGTGGATTAACATGTTGCTTTGTGAGTGCACCTGTGAAGCTGATTTCTAGTCCGAATCTAAGAAGTCCCCTCACATTGGGCTTCCTTCATGAGAGAGTACCTGGGGGAATGCCTTCTTTGCAAGTTTGAGGGCTTATGAAGTGCTTGCATCCTATAGGATTTTTCCATCATTAGTCTGTGGGACTTCAGTGTACTTCGTGCAACTTTATAGTTCTGTGAAGCTACGAAGTCCTTTTGTTCGAACCTCCTCAGGAGAGAATACCCATGGAGCCATCTCTCTTGGAAATTTTATTCCTTTCTAGCTTCTCCATATTTCTCTTAAATTCTTTTTCTTCTCAATTGTGTATACCAGATCGAAGATCTACATCTTGTTCATCCTGAGTATATTCTCTTTTTCTCTTTGACATTAGTTGCTTCCTTGACTTTTGGGTGCATTCTTCTCTTCAAGCAATTAATCCTTACATTCTTCTCTTTGTTTAAGAATTATTCCATGTGTTATTTATTAATTTAGGGATGACACATAGTACTGAGACAACCTTTTACATCGAGGTCTCTTTCACTTTGCTGACTCAAATATTTTAGTTTGTATGTGTTTTCATATTCTAACCCCATGATGTAATGGTTTTTTATGTTCTAACATTGTTGTATTGTGAAGGTTTTTCTTGTCTAATATGTTTGTTTTGTATTCATCCCGGGGGCATGCTTATTTGGTTCAAAGAGGTATCTGCTTCCTCTACAATATCCTTTTGGAATCATGATGTTATTTATGTTTAGTAGATTTCCTTTAGTGTGCATATTAGTGTAGATTCATATGCCCACTAAAGTGGGGGAAAAATGTAATGTCGTAAAATTGCACCCCTTGTAATTTCACATACATTCTTGTATCCGCTTTAGTTTCCACTCCCTTAGCTTCTTGTGTAGGCTCATTTTAGCCCATGCATCAACATTTTTCCTCCTCAGGATTTCTCAACACCCCTTTCCAACAACTACCCTCGTACGTCAGCTTTGCATCAACCCTTGTACTTTTCCTATTCGTGTCATTTTGTAGTGTGATGTGTTTGGACACTAGCACACCGCACTAGCATCTTGTGATGTTTCAACATTCAAATAATCTCTTTTGAGCATGTTTTCCACTTGTCAGCAAGTTTTTTCGATGGTAATGGCTTGGGATGCCTTGTAACGGCTTGGGAAGCTTCTTTTCCTTCCTTAAAAGCTGTCTTTTCAACTCATTTGGAATTCTTTTCCTTCTTGGATTCTCTCTAAAACATTCTCCATATTAATCTTGCTTGCAAAACTCCTTTGTTTTCTATAACACTCTTACTTCCTCATGAAACCCTCTATAACACTCTTGGATCTTATAGCTCTCTTTGTTTCCGTCATGTGCTTTCTAAGCCTTGCATGTGATATCTACCTTGTGCCTTGCACCTTCGATCATCTTGGGACTTCACACATCCCCTATTACTTGCATCTATATTTTGTGATACGGGTTCTCCTCCTCGAGCTGGGATTGCTTTTATCACTTATATTTGGTGATACAGGTGCACCTCCTCAAGCGGGGTTTGCTTTTATCACTCATCACGTACTTTATTTCTCTATCTATTTGGCTGTCTGTGGAAACACCAAAACAAGGGTTTGACTGAGGAAAACCCCTATACAACCCCAACATTTTCTCCAGATCTTATGCATGCAGGTATTGAAGATATTTCCTTGCTGGAGGCTTCGTTACTTGGTTGGATGTAAGCACTTTCTTTCTTCTTTTTATCTTTATCATTTAAACTTCACTTTACTTCAATACTTGCATTTTTTCATTTTCTCGCATTCTATAAGTTCTTAGTAATAAGATTTTTAGCAGTCACTTTTCTATTTTTTGTGATATTCCCTCTTTTTGGTCTGTACGAGACGCCAACACGCCTCTAGGACACCAACACATCGTGCTATCATCCTTGTTCCACACTGTCATCCTTTGGCTAAGAGCCCGCTAGTTTGTCTAGAAATTTTTTTGTGACATACTCTTTCTGATTATGAAACTCTTGTATTGTTCCTTTAGGTAGTTTAGGGCAGTTCATCCCTTGAGAATCTCTTGAGAATAAAGAGACTCATGAGTAGTGAATCCCCCTTCTCTACAATAACCAAGGGGTCTCTACTACATTATACACATAACAATGAATCATAATTGATAAGAACATAGTTTATTCTTGTCATATTCATATTCTCTCTTTGTGCTTTCCATTTGGCCTCTAGATCTTTAGGCTATCTCCATAGACAATTCTAAAATTATCTATCTTATTTTCTATCATGCCAGTGAGCCTTTCTTTCTTTTGGGAAATGAGCCCTTTGATAGTGAGCCCTATTGTATTTAGTGTTGATATTACTTTATATTATGAGTTAATCCTCATTGTGGTTTTTCTCATCTTGGTTTTTCCACGTAAATATGACATTTCTTTGTGTATGGTGTTGATGTGTTTTAGTTTATGTTATTTGATTTCATGATAAAATCATCTAACAGATTAAGGTTTAATTGAATTAATGTGGATTTGAATGTTTGTGAGAGTTTTTAAGTTCTAAGGTACAAATGATTCACCCCCCTCTCATTTGTCTTGTGCATTTAACAATATCCATTCATTGCTTGATTTTATCTCTTATATCCACTTGCACCAATATGAACCATCCACATTAGATTTCTCTACAAGATAATAAATCCTAACCTTTCAATCTAAGATCCAATCTCAAATATTCACATTTCCTTTCCAAAATATATCTCTCTCAAGAATATCCTACACACCATATGTATAATTTCAAGTTCATGCTACCAAATTTAGAAATATCTCTCAAGAGAAATCAATATTCCATCCAAACATCAAAAGGATTATGTGGAGTGAGATATGTGGTTGTTTCTTCCATTTATTTTATGCTCTTTTTGCTCAATCAAAGGTGTAGGATAAATTTAGAAAAAAAAATTTGTTAATGCATTTTCATTTTTTTCTAATGTTTCTAATTTTAGCTTTATGGATTTTGTAAGGGCAATAATTCTACACTAGTTTGAGGTATTTCCTCTTTGGCTTCAATTTTTTTTTCACCTTTTTTAATTTTTATCCTTTGTGTTTTTAGGGGTTTTCTAGTATATTTTTTGGTAGGTTTTCTTTGTTACGTCAATATTTACAAGTTTATTCATCCTATGTCTAGATATTGTAGGTGTTGGTTGTTAGTGTCATATAGATGTATTTCTTAGCTAGGGTTTGATTTTTTTTATCTTCTAATCATAGTTTTAATGTAGGATTCTAATTAACTAGATTGTTGCATGATTTATTCCACTAACTAGTTATTTATAGGTGGTTTTCTAATTAGGTTTTATAGGGTTTTCTCCTTTGTTTCCTCTCTAATTCTAGTTTTGTAGAATAATGACATTTTTTCATTCTTTAGCATTTCTATTTTATCTTTGATTTTTCTTTGTGATTAATAATCTTTCAAATTTCATATCTTCTTTTTTTCAAAATAAAATTTCCACCCTATTCAATGATGTTTCCATTTAATCTTCAGTGTTTCTTTCAAATTATAAGCATTTTCACATTCATATCTTTTTATTTTTTAGGTTGATGTTTGCATTTAATCTTCAGTGTTTCTTCCAAATTATAAGCATTTTCACATTTATATCTTTTTATTTTTTAGGTTGATGTTTCTGCTGTGTAGAAGTGTTCTTATTTCATGTTTAGCATTTGTAATCTCTATTTCAACATTTCTATTATGTTTATATGCTTTTTAGATTTCATTAAAATTGACCCACTAACCCTTGTCCTTTTGATATTATGTTTGGATTTTCCTATTTCTTTGAATTTTTTCTTGCGGGTTCATTACTCCAAGCCTTAAATATTATAAACTACTAAATTTGTGGGTTTCTATGTTCACTTGTCAAAGTTTGACTCCCTAACATTAATCACACATTTATTTTTTCTTAAGGGGAATAAACATTTGTTTCAATATTGTTTCTTGTGTTTATGCAAGCATGTTGTGTATTATCCCCTCTCATACCATAGGGTGATCTTGAGGATCAAAAAATATATATTTTTACATTACTTATGATCTAGAGTAGTCCAGAGCCATTTGCACAACTACAGATGGAAAATATCAAAAATCTATTTTTCAATATTTTTTACGTTTTAGTAAAACACATTTTAGAGACCTTTGGAGCAAAATTTGGGGTCAAGACTGTCATCGATCCTTTGAAATGGTTGTCATAGGATCCATTTCAAGGGTTTGAGGCTAGAGGTCTTGGAGATATTTTCAATGCTATAAAGAAGTCCAAATTTTGACATATTGGCTAGAAGTTATAACCTCGCCAAGTTAGGGTACTGAAATACACATGTTTTTTTTTTAGATTTTGGTTTTGTTGGTTATTTTTCCATGTCCAACTATTCATTTCAGATTCTAGAGGATGTGGTGACCTTTCATATTCATACAAATGTATATATATTTTTTGGAAGCAAATAAAGGTGATTTTTGAATGCTCACAACTTCTTTTTATGAGTTGTGCTATATTGTCCAATTTTAGAATACCATAGGTTCTCAAAATGTTATGCGACTTTTTCCCCAAGAGTAGAGAAAGTTATGAAATAACCCTCTAGAATTAAAAGGGAGATGAAAAAACAAAGGATATTATGATCCTTTTGATTAAAATAGAGATTAATAAAGAATATATATAAAAACTCTTTAAAAAGGTGAAGAATAATTATTTGTTTAAATAATTATTAAAAGGTATCCTTTGTGAAAGAGTGTAATGGTTTGGAAACCATCTCCTACGGCTTATATAAGCAGTTATGTGAGACTTGGAAAAACACTCAAGAATGGAGAACATTCATGGAAGAAGAACATTCAATGAGAGAAGAGAAAAAGGAAAGGAATTGGAGAGAAACACAAAGGCATAAAAGAGTGAAGGATAAGGTCATGTGTGGGAATTTATATATTGGGAGAAGGGGCACACAACACGTGTCCAACTTGAGGTACAATGTACACCAGGGAGTGTACTGGCGAGGGCCGAGTTTATGCTGAGAAGGCATGTTAGTTTTGTGCAAGAATCTATTCCTTCAGGGGTGTTTGTGTAGGGAAAAACCTAGACCTGTACCATTCCTCTGAGTGTTAGATAGCAGCCTTTACATGACTTTAAGATAAGTATTGAGAACCAATGATTCAATAATATAGGGAATATTATTTATATGATTTTGATATTTATATGATTAATATTGTTGTGGTGTTATTCCATTTATTATGTTGATTATTTAATTGTCCCATGTTTGTAGTTTACATTAATTATTCATATTTATTTTGATAATATTTAATATTGTAAACTCTAATATTTTCTATGTTAAATCCACTGCTAATACTTAATAAGTTCCATAAGAGGAAAAGTGACACCACATTTGATATCAAAGCCTAATGATCAGGCCTTCCTATCTTTGAAAATTTCTTTCTATTTAAAATTTCATATTAATCAATCCTTAAAATTCCCTTTGTACGTGTCTAGCCTTATATGATTTTCCTAACCTTTGAGTCATGAGACTTGACGTATAGCTTTGGTCCATATACTAATTGTTGTTTCTTTATTTTCTTATTAACATTAAATTTGAGCATTATTGAAAACCCTAGATTATGTTTAAAATCTAGTTTAAAGTTATAATTGCTTTGAGAACTCCCTATTTACACCTAGATTCATTCTAAGGTACCAAAATCATAGTCAATCAATAGGCCTACTCTATGTGATTTCAACTAATATATTGATCTACATGATTATTCTTGTGTCCTACAAGAAGGACAAATATTTCGTCAAAAGATGATAAAATGGCTCATAACAATGTAGATCATGATAAATAAATATTTCTATACATTTTTTATAGTTAATACGTTCCATAAAAAAATCTTGTGTTGAGCCACTCTTAGAAAGGTATGGTTGAAAGTTTCTTCAATCTATTTTCTATAATAGATTATTATAACATTTTGTGTACCTTAATTTTTAAAATCTTGAATGACTTGTATATGCACTTAAATGTAGGGGTAAGTGCACCAATCTATGACACAATTTTGGCTCTTAAGATGCCATTTTTTTTTGAAATCAGCAAAATCTGATTTGTACAAGAAAATGAAGATAGTTATGCTCAAAATTTCAAGATTCAGCAAGAACAAAAGTTGAAGTGCTCCGAGTCTAGTTTCTAAGATACTATTGTTTTTTGAAATTAATGAAGATTAAGGGTCTCAAAAAGGGGGGGGGGGAATAGGTCCTGTTTTTATAAAAAAAATAGCATAGCACCTGAGGGCTCCCCCCTTTTTGGTTAATTTTTTTTTAGAATTTCAAAAATCCCAATGGTGAGAATTAGCTAACACCATTTAGTTTATCCTCCTTCTTTCGGATATTTTTTTTAATGAATGTATAATATTTTATGAATTTTCAAAGTGGACACATCCTGAAAAGCTAAAATTTGAGCGTGCTCCCCCCCAAATGTTTTGCAAACTAATCAAAAATTGATTTTTTTTTCATCATGTGTAGAATGGAATCTAGTTTCAAAAAATGTAATTTGTTTCACGTTCCGATGAACATGTAAAAATCTATCCTAAACCTAGCACATGTTGGTTTTTGACAAAAAATGAAGGCATTTACAATAGAAGCCATGGATCAAAACCTTAACTAAATCAAAATGATTTTTTTTTTGCATATTTAGATAGCTAAGAGAGAGGTTAACGCTATCATAGTTTATTTATAAATATGCATTGAGAGATGTGCAAATGAGATGGGGAGCACAGACGAAAATATGAGAAAATTTGGCAAATCCTATTAATTAACACGCCCAAAGCAAGAAATTTGGCAAGCACCAAATGGCCTACTTTGGACAGAACTAGAATTTCCCCTCTTTGGTGAACAAATTTGATAATGCTTAGAGTACACAGTTTATGATCGTAGAGGGATAGTTGAGGTTTTACCTTTCATACCTTCTCTAACTCGTAACCGTAACTAGATAACTTTTTATCCCTCTGAAGTCTCTATCTCTCAAGTCTCACTCCCTCCCACATGATCTAGACTACTCTCTCAGTCCAATCCCCTTTGTCAGGTCTCTTTCCCTCCTACATAGGTACCTAAATAAATCTATCTCAATCCAAACCCCTTTTCTCACTCTCTCTCTTTGGTACTTTTATCTCTCTCACTCCATCTCCCTCTCTTAGGTTGTTATATTTCTCTCTTTGTTTGTCTCTCTCTCAAGTATCTCCCTCCTACCCCCTCTCCCTCTCTTAGGTTTGTCACTCACTCCCTCTATCTATCTCCCATTCCCTCTCTCTCTTGGGTATCTCCATCCCCCTCTATCTCTCTCCTACTCAATATCTCCCACTCTGTCTCTCTCCCTCTCTTAGGTCTCTCCCTACCACCCCCTCTCCCTCTCTCTCTTTGTCAAGTCTCCCTCCCTATCCCACTCCCTCCTTGTCCCACTCCCTCTATCTGTCTTCGCCTACCTCTCCATCTCTCTCAAGTATCTCCCTCCCACCATCTATCCCTCTCTCAAGTCCCCCCCTCTCTCTCTCTCTCAAGTCTCTCCCTCCCACCCACTCTCCCTCCCTCTTTGTCTCTCAAGTATCTCCTTTCTAACCCCTCTCCCTCTTTCAGGCCTTTCTTTGTCTCTCTCACTCACTCCATCTATATATCTCCCACATCCTCTCTCTCTCACTCCCTCTATCTCTCTCCCTCTCTCTCAAATATCTCCCTCCCATCCCCTCCCACTCTCTCTCTCTCCCTCTATCTCATGTATCTCCCCCCACCCCCTCCATCTCTCTTGAATCCCTCTATCCTAAGTACTCCCTCTCCCTCCCACCCCCTCTCCATCTCTCAAGTCTCTCTCTGTCTCTCCGTCTCTCTGTCTCTCCGTCTCTCTCTCTCCCACTCCCTCTCTCTGCCACTTTGTCTCTCTCCCTTCCTCTCTCACTCCCTCTATCTATCTCCCACTTTTTACCTCTCCCTCTCTCTAATGTCTCTCCTTCCCACCGTATCTCCCTCTTTCTCTCTCTAAAGTATCTCTATCCTACCCCATCTTCCTCTTTGTCTCTTTGTCAAGTCTCCCCCTCCTACACCCTCTCCCTCTCATAGTGAATCGCTCACTCTCTCACTCCCCCTTTCTCTCTCCCTCTCCCTATCCCTCTCTCTCAAGCATGTCCCTCCCACCACCTCTCCCTCTCTCTCTCTTAAGTAGAGGGTTTAGGAATTAAGGGTTAAGGGTTGAGGTTGAGGGATTAAGAGGGTATGGGGGTTGATGGATTAGGGTTTAAGGGTTGAGGGTTGAGGGTTTGAGGGATTAAGAGGGTATAGGGGTTGAGGGATTAGGTTTGAAGAGTTAAGGGTTTAGGGATTAAGATTGTAGAGGGGTTGAGGGATTAAGAGGGTATGGGGGTTGATGGATTAGCGTTTAAGGGTTGAGGGTTGAGGGGTTGAGGGATTAAAAGGGTATAAAGGTCGAGGGATTAGGGTTGAAGGGTTGAGGGTTGAGGGATTAAGATTGTAGAGGGGTTGAGGGATCAGGGTTTGAGGGTTGAGGGATTAAGGTTTAAGGGTTAAGGGTTGAGGGTTGAGGGATTAAGAGGGTATAGGGGTTGAGGGATTAGGGTTTAAGGGTTGAGGGTTGAGGGTTGAGGTATTAAGAGGGTAAAGGGGTTGAGGTATTAGGGTTTGAGGGAGGAGGGTTAAGGGTTGAGGGTTGAGGGATTAAGATTGTAGAGGGGTTGAGGGATTAAGAGGGTATGGGGTTGATGGATTAGGGTTTAAGGGTTGAGGGTTAAGGGGTTGAGGGATTAAGAGGGTATAGGGGTCGAGGGATTAGGGTTGAAGGGTTAAGGGTTGAGGGATTAAGATTGTAGAGGGGTTGAGGGATTAGGGTTTGAGGGTTGAGGGATTAAGAGGGTATGGGGATTAATGGATTAGGGTTTAAGGGTTGAGGGTTGAGGGGTTGAGGGATTAAGAGGGTATATGGGTCGAGGGATTAGGGTTGAAGAGTTAAGGGTTGAGGGATTAAGATTGTAGAGGGGTTGAGGGATTAGGGTTTGAGAGTTGAGGGATTAAGAGGGTATGGGGGTTGTTGGATTAGGGTTTAAGGGTTGAGGGTTGAGGGGTTGATGGATTAAGAGGGTATAGGGGTCGAGGGATTAGGGTTGAAGGGTTAAGGGTTGACAAATTAAGATTGTAGAGGGGTTGAGGAATTAGGGTTTGAGGGTTGAGGGATTAAGAGGGTATGGGGGTTGATGGATTAGGGTTTAAGGGTTGAGGGGTTGAGGGATT